>WOXC01009207.1:0-494748 GCA_011680675.1 Gymnobelideus leadbeateri
AACATGCTAAATATCTGTTCTTTTGTTGATCATGTTCTCCTCCCAGGTAATTCCTCTCCTGAATGCTGTCCTTTAAAAACAATTTTTGGAAGATATTACAATCTCTCACAAATTGAGTCTCTTTCCTATGTCTATATCTATTATATGTAACAAAAGAAAATAATGAAAAACTTTGAAGAACTTGCTTAAACATCCAAATTAATTATTGAGTGTTTAATATTTCATTTAATATTTATTTATATAGCCAGAAATTACTGTTTTGCACAAAGCTCTCCAGAGACTCCAGATAATGGCCCCCAGCATAGGGTATTTAAGGGAAGTCATCCGATAGGCAAAGGTTGCTAAATGTTCTTGTCTTTTATAAATTGAGTTGGCAACCTCTTGGGTCACAAGAAACCTGCAAAAGTCAGCAGAGACATTCAAGGAATATGCCAGTATCTGAGATAGTTATAAGAAGTCTGTATTGCAATTATCCTGATCTTTATGGTAAATCTCTTCCCAGATATTCTGTCTTTCAGTCAGTTTATTTGTAGAAAACACAGTTCCTGGGGGGCTTGGGGGGGGGGAGGAAAATAAATGTACTTTTTATTCTTTTATTTTCTTATTTTTTTAAGAATGTTATGTAGATACTAACATTTAATGACACGATAACATTGCATTATGAAAATATCTGGAAGGAGCAACAAAACAATAAAAGTCCTGAAGAGTCAAACATATTTTATTCTTTTATGGGATACATGAAATATGGGGGGTGGAGGGAGGGAATTTTAAAAAATGGTCTTTCAGGAGTCTGCTTTATTCTCCACTAGGCAGAGAATGAATTGAAGGAAAGAGTCTGGGAAAAAGAAGAGGGAGGAGAATGGTTATTTCCTTCACTTTTCTGAAGGCTAGCAGAGTATCCTCAGGGGATGTTAGTACTGTGAGGGTGTCCTTTTGATGTATGAGTACATAATATGACTCAGTATAGAAAGAAAAGGAAGGATCCCCATGAGAATTAAGTAGTCAGCTCATGGGGATGTGAACCAGCAAGGAGCAAAAGACAAATTTCTAATGTCATGGGTCCCCAAAGCAAACCCGATTGTCTCTCCCTTCATTAAGGAAAACTGGCCCAAATCTTTTCTCATTCAATAATACTAAATGTAATAAAACATTCTTTGCAGAACTTTCTGATTATTCTTTCACTTGCAATTCTCAGGAGCTTTAGGATGGCAATGTGCATTGTCTCATCTTGCTCCTTCCAAATACTCTATTTCAGAATATGAACCCCCCCCACTTAGAAAAATAAAATAAAACAAAAATGTTCACTTTTTCTTTAAAGCTTACCCTCCCTTGCCCCTTTGGTTTTGTAAGGTTGAGAAATGAAAAGGAAAATGTAGAAAAAAAATTGCTAGTGTATAGAACTTCTTTTTTTTTTTTTTTTAAGCAATTGGGGTTAAGTAACTTGCTCAGGGTTACACTGCCAGTCATTCTTTATGTGTGGGTGCTTGTTTTCTGAGGCTGGATTTGATCTCGAGTCATCCCAACTCCGAGGCCGGCACTCTTACTCACTGCGCCGCCTAGCCGCCCCTTTTAGGGCAATTGGTGTTAAGTAACTTGCCCAAGGTCACACGGCTAGGTTTTTGTTAGTGTGGGTTAAGTGTCTGAGGCCGGATCTGAACTCAGGTCCTTCTGACTCCAGGGCTGAAGCTCTACTCACTGCGCCACCTAGCCACCCCTAGAACTTCTTTTACTAGTAAATTTTTTGTTGTTTGTTCATTTCACCTATGTCTGACTTCTTGTTCCTAATTGGAGGTTTTCTTGGCAAAGACACTGGAGGGGTTTGTTATTTCCTTCTCCCGCTCATTTTACAAATGAGGAAACTGAGGCAAACAGGCTTAATTTCTGGTGTTTTCCAAATAAAGTTTTCCTATGTAAATCTTCACAATTGCAGCTCTCAATCCCCCCCCCCATGCCCTTATTTGAGTGTCATTCCAGGACACATGTAGACTAATGTGTGAGTTTCAGAGATTTTAGAGAAAGAGCCATAACAAAGGCCATGTGAGCTAGGATAGTTTTTAAGAGTAGCATTTTTATATGAATGTACATTTTTTAATACTAGAAAAGATTGCTCTCTAGAACACATGCTTACTTCTTTTGTGATCATTCAATTTGTATGTATTACAAGAGAGGCACAAAGCCTGTAGATGAAAGTCACACATAGGGGGTGTAATTTGTAAGCCTTGCTTAGAGTAAGGAAATGACTTGTCCCTGTTCTGCAATAAGCACAGAGGTAATTTAACTCTGCATTCTATTCAATTTGGTAATCAGGTTATTTACTTTTCCTCATTCCCTGCTTTCTGACTTTGGGCCAATTCACTCCTGGGGAACACATGCATCTTAGAAAAGAAAAGAATAAGGAGATACACAAAACATTCAGGTTTTCCACTGGTTAGCAACCTTGTTCAAGATTTGGGTGGGAGAGACTGTTCTTACTTCTTTTCCATTCAGTTAGCAAGATGGAATTTAAGAACACTTTCCAAACTTCTTTTGACTTTATTTCTCCCCTCTTCCAAACATTTTAAACAGCTTCCTAATTTTTCTGCATCAAGTGAATGATTTGTCAACTTACCTTATTGCTGTCATGATGTGCTTTGGATTGGGAGTGAAGAGACCTGAGTTCTAATCCTAAATCTGCCACTAAATAACTGTAATATATTAAATAATTCATACAACCTCTTGGGAGACCTCTGTATCCTCTTCTATAAAAAGAAGGGCTTAGGCAAAATGATGTCCCAGGTCCCTTCCAGGGGCTAACATTCTATGTTTCTAATAAACAAGCCTAACTGAATGGACTAGTTGTACTGCAGCACATTTATTTCATACACATAGACATAATCTCCAAAGGGATACTTTCCAAAGGAAATGTAATACAGTATTGTACTTTACTACTGAGGCTTACAGTTTATAAAGTGCTTTCACATACATTGCATCAATTGATCCTCTCTGAGATGAGTAGCATTTTTATCATTGTTCCCTGTTTAAAGGTGGCAAAATGTGAGTTGCAGAGAGGTCAAGGGAATTCTTTAAGGTCAGAGTAACTTTTCTTCCCTCCTCCTTTTATCCAGCTCTTTTTTAAAATTTATTTTTAAACAAATGCTTTATTAACTTCTGTTTTACATCATTCATTTCCTCCAGATTTTGAGTTACAATCATTTTCCCCCCGTTATTCCCCTACCCACCCTCCCAGAATAGCAGTCCCACAAGATATCGCTTCCTCCAATCTGCTCTCTCCCATACCTTCTCCCATACCCCCATCGACTTTTCCATTAGAGGAAGGTGAATCTTTGTGTCCCAATGCCTACACATCTTATCTCCCTTTCAAGCAAAAGAGTATTAATAATAGTATTTATATATATTTGAAACATTTAATGTTAAGACCTCAAATTTCAGATCCATTTCCTTCCTCCCTTGTCACCCATTCCCTCTTGGGAGATAAGTAATTCAGTATATGTTGTACATGTCTAGCTATGCAAAACATTATCATAGTAGACATATTGTACAAGGCTGCTTATAATTCCCTCCCACTCATCCCACCCCCCACCTGGTCCATTCCCTACATGATCCTGTCCCTCTTCTATAGTGGGTACTTCCAACCTCCCCTCACCCCAAGGATGCCCTCCTATCCATCATCCCTCCTCTCATCCCCCTTCCCCCTATCCTGCTGCAGGTTGAGATATCCCATTTAGTATGTATGTCATTCTCTCCCTGAAGCAAATTCAATGTGAATGTGGTTTTGCCTTTTTGCCTTCCTATTCTCCCCCTCCCTTGCAACCACTTCCCCTTGCTTCTTCTACATGGGATAGTTTACCCTACCCTGTCTCTCCCCATCTCCTCTTGCCACTTTCCTCTCTCACCTCATAATTTCATCCCTTGAGTATTCTCCCTTCCCAACAAATTCAACCTATGCCCTCTATCCATATATAACTGTAACCATATACACACACATTCACATATGTATTCATATGACCACACCCCCTTCTTCCATTATTTTCATAGTGAGAAAGATATCATCAGTCACAGTTATTGCTTTTCCATATAGGAATGTAAATAGTTCAACTTTGATAAGTTCCTTTTGATTTCTTTTCCCTGATTACCTTCTCAGGCATCTCTTGCTTCTTGTGTCTGGATGTCAAATTTTCTATTCAATTCTGGTTTTTTCCTCAAGAATGCTTGAAAGTCCTCTATTCCACTGAATGACCATATGTTCCCCTGAAACAAAATACTCAGTTTTGCTGGGTAGGTGACCCTTGGGTTCATTCCCAGTTCTTTTGCCCTCTGGAATATCATATTCCATGCCCTTCGATCCCTCAGTGTAGAAGCTGCCAGGTCCTGGGCTATTCTGATTGTGTTTCCACAATATTGAAATTGTTTCTTCCTGGCTGCTTGTAGTATTTTCTCCTTGATCTGGGGATTCTGGAACCTGGCTATAATATTCCTGGGAGGTTTCTTTTTGGGATCTTTTTCAGGAGGTGATCTGTGGATTCTTTCAACCTCTATTTTGCCCTCTGGATCTAAAACATCAGGGCAGTTTTCCTTGAGAATTTCTTGAAGGGTGACTTCTAGGTTCTTTCTTTGATCATGGCCATCAGGTAGTCCAATAATTTTTAAATTGTCTCTCCTGGATCTATTTTCCAGGTCAGTGGTTTTTCCCCATGAGATATTTCACATTGCCTTCTAATCTTTCATTTGGATCTGCTTAACAGCATCTTGATTTCTCATAAAGTCATTAGCTTCCATTTGCTCCAATCTCACTCTGAAGGAATGAATCTCCTCAGTCAACTTTTGAGATTCTTTTTCCATCTGGCAAATTCGACTTTTTAAGGCATTCTTCTCCTCATTGCCCTTTTGGGCCTCCTTTGCCATTTGAGTTAGTCTATTTTTTAAGGTGTTGTTTTCCTCAGTCAGGCTGTTGACCCTCATTTCATACTTTTCCTGCATCCCTCTCATTTCTCTTTCCAATTTTTCCTCCGCTTCTCTTATTTGATTTTTAAAGTCCTTCTTAAGGTCCTCTATGGCCTGCAACCCGCTCATGTTTTCCCCTGGAGCTTTTGGAGCAGGACTTCTGACCTCACAGTCCTTTTCCCGCTCTATGCCCCCAAAATAGGAGTCTAGGGTTGCATTTTTCTGTTTCCTTTGCCTTGGCATGTTGCCACTTAATTGCTTGACTTTTGGGCTTGTTGCCACACTATGGCTTTAAGGCCAGATAGAGGAATTTTCGTCCCGAACGTGTGGGGGGCAACTTCCATTTCTGGCAAGCTGTAAACCCACCCACGACTTCCACCTTAGATCACAATCCAGATCCAGGGAGGTTAAAGCAAGAGCGATTACCCCCCAAGATTGATCGCTGGATCTCCCTACAATTTGCAGGCTGGGAGCTGGAAATGCCTCTGAAAACTACAAAATGGTGTGTCTCCTCAGTGGCTTCTATCCCCCAGGGGAGGGAGCTGACGCATTCTCCAAATACCAGTCCCAAAGTCCATA
Organism: Gymnobelideus leadbeateri; assembly: GCA_011680675.1. Classification (NCBI taxonomy): domain Eukaryota; kingdom Metazoa; phylum Chordata; class Mammalia; order Diprotodontia; family Petauridae; genus Gymnobelideus; species Gymnobelideus leadbeateri. Next base: position 5,521 of record WOXC01009207.1, read on the forward strand.
GGACACTAACCTCTTACTTTCTCCTAGGCATGTCTGTGTTGATAATTCTGGAGTCACCACAGCTCCTGGTGTTCTGGGGCTCCTCCAGCCGGCTGCTGGCCCTGCCGCCCTGGGGCTAAAACCTTGGCTTACGGGGACCTGGGCTTGGTTCCCTGAGCTCTGCACGCTGCGCGCTGCCATGTCCCAGACTGCTGCTCTCGTCCTTCCTGCAGGGCTGCTGAGCTGTCCTCAGCGGGAGGTTAGCTTCTCTGTGTCATTATGTGGGTGCTGGGGCTCCAAAAGTTGTTCAGAGTCCCCTTTTACATAGTTTGGGGGGAATCTGGGGGCAGAGTGGCTTGGATTAGCTGTTTCTACTCTGCCATCTTGGCTCTGCCCCCTATCCAGCTCTTTTTTTTTTTTTTTTAAAGCAATTGGGGTTAAGTAAGTTGCTCAAGGTTACACGGCTAGTCATTATTTATGCGTGGGTGCTCATTTTCTGAGGCTGGATCTGATCTCGGGTCATCCAAACTCCGAGGCCGGTGCTCTTACTCACTGCACCACCTAGCCGCCCCTTTAGGGCAATTGGGGTTAAGTAACTTGCCCAAGGTTACACGGCTAGGTTTTTTTGTTCGTATGGATTAAGTGTCAGAGGCCGGCTCTGAACTCAGGGCCTTCTGATTCCAGGGCCAGCGCTCTATTCACTGCACCACCTAGCTGCCCCGTATCCAGCTCTTTTTAAAGCGATAGCTTTCCATATGTAATTAATAATATAATTAATTATATTCATTGTATATGTTATATATATATATATATATATATATATAATACAATAAATAAAATGTGTAATAATACATTTTAATTACATTCAAACTAAGAAGTATTTAAGTTCCTTGTGGGAATGAGCCACCTTTATTTTACTTGTATTTATTTTATCCCTAGTGCTCAGCACAGTGTCTGATATATAATAATCACTTAGTAAATGTGTGCACCTTTTCCATAGAAATAATTCAGATGTTTATATCTTTGTTTAATTTTCTCCAATGCAAGAAGAAAATATAATTGTCTATGAATCATGAGTTATTTTCATTGTGGCATGATTTTGATACTATTTCCATATATTTTGCATAACAATGGGGAATCTGCTCATTTAACTATTAATGACCATATTCTTAAAATTGAATTAAGACAGCAAAATGTATATTCCCTGGGAATTAAGAATTCCAGGCTCTCAAAATGAAGTTATTCTTTTAGGAAATGATATTCTCTCATAAAAAACAGAATTTACCTTAGAGACTTTAATACTTCACAATTTAATTTCTTCCTCTTAATTTACCCCTCTAGGAGTTAGTAAGTTAGGCAACTAGCATTTATGAAATACCTACTAAGTGCCAGGCACTGTGCTAAGAACTGGGGATGAAAGAAAAGGCAAAAAAAATAGTCCATACTATTAAGGAGCTCATAGGCTAATGGAGGAACCAAAATGGAGGCAAGTAATCTATAGACGTGATCTATACAGGATCAATTGGTGTTAATCCCAGAAGAAAACTTTAAGATTAAGAACTATGAAAGGATTCTTGTGGAAGGTGAAAGCCAAGCAGGAGCAGCTTTCCAGAGAACTGCTGCTGTGAACAGCTTTCAAGGATCTGATTACATAGTATAGTGAATTCTCTATTTATTCAGTAACAAACTAAGAAAAAACATTCACAGAAATGTAAATACAGCATTCAGAATGTTATAGCATAGTAATTTATCACTAAACTGGCCATATAGTTTCACCAAAGTGTTCACATAGTTTTAAGCAAAAGATAACATTCCTTTAGTAAGTCCTTGTAATGAAAATGCAAATTTAAAGATCTTCTCTGCCCCTAGGTTAAGTGCACCTGGAGCCTGTGGTGGGAGGCTTGTTTTTCAGGAAAGCCCACACCTTGATACTTTGTCATTGGGCAGTGGGTCAAGAAGGTTGTTATATTCTCTGAGCCAGGAGAAGGCTATATAAACCCTGATGGGAGGCTTTTCTTTGGGGCTCACTTTGACAAGTGTTGTGTGATTTGACCAGATGAGACTCCGGGTAGACGTTGAGAGCCCCCTGGCTTTGAAAACCCAGATGTTGATGCTTCCCTCTCTGATAACTGTGATTTTGGTATTGATAATGGATGGACAGTTTGGAAGCCTGTCTGTTTGATCTGTCTGTATACTCTGAAGTTTGGGGTGCTGACCTTTTCCCCCTGAACTAGGTAATATATGTTTGATTGATTAAAGTCAGCTTGTTAACCCATTTTGAGTTGCTTTCCTTCTGAAAAGCAGATCTAAGAACCTGGCAGCCACCCTGGTGATGTTGGGGTGCTTGCTGCTATAGTCCTTCATTTAGTAAATCCTTAATTCAGTCATCCTTAAGGAGGCAAGCCTGCTTAATTGACATAAAATACAAAGACCAAAAGTTTTCCACCTCTAGGTCACATTGTCTTAATCTCTTCAATCAGAAAGTCTACTTTCTTCTTAATTGGAGATTAGTTTCCAATCATCCTTAATTAGTAAGTCCTTAACTCAATCATCAAAATGTAAAGGTCAGGGTTCTCTATCCCTAGTAAATCATGATCTTCTCAGTTTCCATTAAATACCCAAGGAGAGATCTTTTCATCTTGACTCAAGGCAGGCTCTCAGCTTCCATGGTTCCTCTTCCACAGTCCCAGTCCCTGCCCAATTCTGACCAACTGCCACTTGGGTTCAAAGGGAGACAGCTCTCTTGTGCACAAGATTCTTGTGCAGTTCCTGTTCCATATGGAAGCTCACAGTGTCTGATCTACCTCAAGTCCTTTACAGTTTCTGTTCCTGGGAAGACAAAGCTTAACAAAGGCACAATAACATTCATTCACATTGCCAGCATCCTCATCAATTCACTTTCTGCCTGAGAAATCAACATAGACCCAACACCAAGGTCTGAGCAATCAACATAAATGATCAGTATGGTCCATGGGCCTCTGAAATCATCGGCAAGACCCTCCTCCAGGATTTAAACACCACAGCAATGTCTCCTCCCAGTTATCCTCTCTTCTCATTTCTCACTTCTTCTCAATTCTCAGTTCAGTCCTCAGTCCTCATTTCTCTTCTCAGTTCTTTTCAGTTGTTTTCTCTCTCTCCAGCAATAGTAGCCCATCCTCCAGATGCTCGCTCCCAGAATTTCTCTCTCACATCAATTCTTGTTCCCAGCAGTGTTCTCTCTCTCTCTCTCTCTCTCTCTCTCTCTCTCTCTCTCTCTCTCTCTCTCTCTCTCTCTCTCTCTCTCTCTTTCAGTAGCTGCTCTGCCTCCACAATGCTCACTCCTAGAAGTTCTGGCTCTCTAGCTCAGGCTTTTCTTTATATAAGGTATTAGCTCCTTCCTGAATTGCCCCTTCCTGTTATGTCAGTAAGTTCATCCCACTGTGGTATTCACAAGTTCTGGGTCTTAATAATTGATACAGTTATGCACTTGAAACTAAGTGTTAAGTACCTGTTTGATTGCAAATACAAGGGAATCTTCAAATTCCATTACTATTACAGGTGGGACTTAGAGTGACACTTGAAGGAAGTCTGGTAGTGGTGACAAGAAGGGAGAGAATTCCAGGCTTGGGGAATAAATGGTGAAAACATTCAGGTTCTTGAAATGGAGGATCATGCTCAAGGAAGAGTAAGGAGGTTGGTGTCACAGTGCATGGCAGGGAAGAAGGTCTAATAACACTGGAACACAAAAAGAGTGGCTGCTAGCACAGGTTCTTATATCTGCTTTAATAGGAAAGATTCAAGGGGTCAGCAGTCTCTGTTTTTTCTATACCTCTCTATATTAGAAGTGAGATATTCTGTGCTATCCACATCTAGAAAAATAACTTTGGAGTCTGCATGCAGATGGAAACATACTATTTGCTCTCTTTTTTATTGTTTTTTCTTCATTCTCATGGTTCCTCCCATTGGTTCTAATTCTTCTTTACAATATGACTAATGTGAAAATTTTTTTAAAAGTGATGCAGAGAAGATTCTGGGAAGATGGCTGAATAGGTCAGAAAATTCCAAACTCTCAAAATGTTCCTTTACACAAGAGATAACATAGTATTTCGCAGTGAACATAGAGCCTTGAAAACAGATAAGAGTAGGGGCAGAACAGGAGTTTTCTTGGTATAATCAGAGAAGACCTGAGGAAAAATCCCAGGATGAGATTTCCTTCCTGTGAAGAGTAAAAACCTCCAGTTTAGGGTCTGCTTTAACAACTAGCAGCAAGCCCTGAGGTTAGTTGGTTTGAGAAGCTGCCTCCACCTGTATCACCATATCACAGGGACTGTTAGCCCCAGGACAGTGACAGGAGTTGGGCATCCGACCTGGGGAAGATCTAGGCAACCTCTGCTGACAAGGAACACCAGACCTAGCTGTGCCATGGAGAGTAGGGGGGACAAGAAGGAACCGGCACATGGATAAGTGCAGAAGCAGTGGGGAGGGGACATCACTTACTGTAGGCACTTACAGGAGGTTGTAGGTCTTGGTTTGAATTCAAGGTCAGAGGGGAGAACTGAAGAAGACCACAGGTCAAAGGCACCTTCCCCTACACCCCCAAAATAGAGATGATCATTAAAACTAAATTATTACCAAAAATAAATGCAAAGGACAAAGAATCCAACTATAGAGAGCTACTATAGGAATAGAGAAGACTGGGGATTATCTTCAGAGGTGGATACTGAAGCAAAGAAACTCTCTTCTGTTCCAAAGAGTAATGTCAAATGGTCACCTGCTCGAAAATAATTCTTTGAAGAACTTAAAAAAGACTTTAAAAATCAAATGAGAGAGATGGAGGAAAAATTAAAAAGAAAAGTGAGAATAATAATAAAAGAAAAACCAAGAAGATCATGACAAGAAAGTCAACCAATTGGAAAAGGGGATCCAGAATTTTAAGTAAGAAAATGACTTCTTGAAAATTAGAATTGGGCAAGGGGAAATCAGCAAAGTTATAAGGGATGAAGAAATTTTAAAAATACCCAAAATATGAATGAAAAAATAGTATGAAACATTTTGTAAGAAAAACAACAGACATCTAGAAGAGTATAAAAGTCTTCTAAATTTAGAAAAAAATATTCTGAGGGGATAGGGAGGGGGAAGAGGATAAAGGAGAGATCTTTTGAGGGGAGGGTGGCAGAGCAGGTTAAAAGCAGGGTATAGAAGGATCTTTAGATTTAGGGGAATGGGACAACAAGGGAGGGACTGCTGGAGTCGGGGTAGATAAGGAGGGCAAGGTAGCAGGTAGAAAGAAATAAAGTAGAGGGGAGAGGAAAAAAGATATGCACAAACATAAAAATAAGATTAGGAGTAGAATCTCATAGGGCAAGTATATGTTTATATATATATATACACATATATATGTATATACACATATATAATGTTTATAAATATGTATGTGTATATATGTATACATGTACATATGTATTAATACCTATATATATATAAATATATCCACACTTAATTGTAGTCTTGGAGTGGTGGGTAGAGGGGCACCAAGGGGGAAAAAGAACTAAATAAAAAGTGTACAGTAGAGAACAAAAGAAAACCACAAGGAAGCAAAGATTTCAACATAATGCACAGTATTTAATATATAGGCTTTCTTGAAATGATAAGTTATTGCTATCTATTTTGAATCCTCTCCTATGTTCTGTTGTGCCTATGACATGTTTTTTTCTTTTCTTATGTTTAAGTTTAATATATGTTTATAATTTTTCCTTTTCTTATTATATATTAAAGTTTTAATATTTGTTTAACATTAAAAAATTTGGGGAAAAAAGAGAAATGTTTAGAGGAAAGGTATTGGTACTGTAGGAGGACCCCTATAGAGAATTTACCACATGACAACAATGAGAGTCATGCAAAATGAAAGGGATGAACTGGCTACAATTTGCATTTTGAGGGAAGTACCCACATCAGTGACATAGTAGGTCAATGGAAATATTTAAAAACAATTTGTGCTATTAATATTTAAAGTTCTATGTTAAATTTGACAATCTCCAACATTTAAAAAATGTTTTAGCTTTCTCCAAAGACAATAACATTTGATTTTTCATTGATATTTCACTCTTGACATGTGTATATATATATATATGCATATATGTGTATATATATGCATATATGTGTATATTTTGTGTGTATACCTATATATGCATATATAATATATATATACATATATATATGCTCATATAACATTAGATAAAATTCTCCAAAACTTTTCAAAGTTTTGTAAAAGTCCATCTTCCTCTCCATTTTCCTTATTTGAAACAGGTGTGTAAAGAATTCCCCCACTACCAAAAAAATGAAATAGTTTTTTTAAAAATGAAAATTACACGAATACATATGCAGAAATTATATTCTTCATTCATTCAATAAACCTTTATTAAATACCTACTGAGAACACAGAACTATGTTAGTTTCTGGGGGAGATAAAAACTTTAGGGGAAAAAAGATCCCTGCCCTGGTAGAGTTTAAAGTATAGTTGGATTTCAATTCATTGGGCAAATTGATGTTTATCAGGTTACTGAATCATTCATGATGGGATCATAGAGTTAGAGCTAGGAAGGACTTCAGAGGTCATTTAGTTCCAACTCCCTCCACCTCTACCCCTTTGCAGATGAGGAAATTGAGGTCCAAGGTGATTGTGATTTGCTAAGGGTCACACAGTAAATGTCAGAGGTAGAATTTGAATGTAGATTCTCTATCTCCTGGGCCAACACATTTTTATTAGACCATGTTGCCAAAAAATGTTTTTATATTAATAGTTTGAAAAAATTCAAATGATTTTTACTCTCATTTATCATAGCTTCTATTTATTTCTGATTTTTGGAGGTTACTACCTCCACATGGTGGAAAGCAATTCATTCTGCCTGGTAATTCATCATCTCAATGCTGAAACAATATTGGCAATAAAAAGATGGGAATGCTAGCCACCTTCTATGAGCAAACATAAGATGCCCTTAATCAAATGAAGAAATATTATGAATTAAAAGCTTCCCAGTAATAAAATTTGCATAGAGAATAATGTTACAATAATGGTAAATAGAACATTGTGTGTTGGGGGATGTAATGATGACTCTGCAACAAGGAAACCAAGAGGGGATAGAAAATTAAAAAAAAAAATTCAAGAGAGATATGGAGAGAGAGATAAGGAGTCAACAGAAACTGGATATCTTTTAAAAATTAATAGATAATGAAAATCAAAGGTATAGAACTCAAAATTCCATTTCTTGTTATTAAGAAATATTAGTCAAAAGACTAAAAAATTTGAAGAAATGTTCATCTGAACCCCCCAGTAGTCATTGTTCAATGTATGTTTATAATGTCATTATTTTTTAAATGACATAGAAAATAGGATGAATGATCACTTAATGAAAAAAAATAAACTCTTGTATGCTATATTCAAGAAATGGTAGAAGAAATATGAAGGGAATATTTAAAACCAGAGACCAAAGTGAAATAAGTAGCTTCCATTGATTTTGGAGGGAAAAAATTGACATGTCTAGAAATGGATTTGCCAAACCTCAATTGCATTGTCAAAAAAGTATTCTGCAAGTATTCCAGAAGATATAGCCAAAGATGGATAGAATCACATAGGCTTACCTATATAATATGAGAAGAGAATGAAAAGTTCAAAATACAATATATGAAAAACAAAACAACCACTTTAAAAATAATTTATTTATTATTTTATTTTTACTATTTATGATTTATATTTATCATATGTGACATCTATTACTATTTATATACATAAAATTTATTATTTATTTATCAAAATATTAAAAGGCCAATCACAATATAGCAAAATTTAATAAATGTCCAAATTCTCCATTTTATTTCCAAAAGGTTGCTGACATAGCCCTCACCTGGATGAAATCACACACAAAGTTTCTTCTGTCTCTAATGTTCAATTTATCTTCTTCATGTCTATATCTTATTTTCCCATCTTGAGCTATACTGTCATCCTAGTGGCTTAGATCCATCTGTGTTAACCCTTATAATATCAATAAATCTGAAATAAATTACTTGTTTTTCTAGATTTTCAGTCTAAAAATCAAATTATCTATAATTCAATAGTACTAAATTTTCTTATCAAATCTGTAGGCAAGTCAACATTTACCAAGAAAAGCAGAAGTGTTTCTTTTAATAAATTATACTTTTTCCTTTAAGTTTATTTTCAAAAACTGGTTTTGGCTGCAATGCCAATCTTTAGATGGCATCATAAATCCTAATTTATTATGTTAATTAAGTTCCAGACCATAGCAGATGAAGGAACTAGGAAATCATTAGACTAAGAAAATGCTATTTCTGCCTTCATGTTTAAATTCAAAAAGATCTAATAATCCTTTCTATTAAGAAGAAATGTTACTAAGTTTAAAAACATAAAACAATTGCCTTTAAGACATTTAACATAAATTTAAAACTCACCTGTACATGATTATTAGTTCTTTGTTCTATACAGGTAAAAATTTACCTAATCTAACTTTAAAGAATTTCACATAGGTATTATGTAATTTAGTTAAGTTAGGTTCTTAATAAATTGATTTGTTTAAAAAAAGATTGGAAGAACTAGATTCAATAAACATAGGATGGCACCATTTGAGTCATGAAAACAGTTTTTATTATGTAGAATAGTCATAGACACAAACTCATAATATTTCATATGCAAATCTAAGCCAGAAATATATAGACCAGCACTTGATGGACATGCACAAAATCAGTTATATATAATCCTTTCAGATAAAGAACTAGATGTTATTAAGTTCTCCCTGAAGATGCTATTCTTGACCAGCACCATACTTCTCATCTGAGAAGCAACCTTCCCACATGATGATGTTGCTGATACTAAGTAACATTTATAGTGTTTTAAAATTTGCAAAGCATTTTTCTAGTTATTTCATTTGATCCTCTCAATAATCCTATGAAGTAATTGGTATCATTATATTCATTTTCCAGACATGAACCTGAGGCTAATAGAGGTTAAGTAGCTAGACCAGAAATCACACAGCTAGTTTGAAGGATTCAAACTTTGATCTTTCTTCTCAGCAACTTCAACATAGTCACCTACCTACCTGCTTAAAATTAATCCGTTTGTTTGCTAAGAAAGTTTTCTTCTACCTCTCTTGGAAAACATCATTTTTTTAGATTTGTAGATTTTGCATCAAAGATGAACCCAATCATACACTTTAAGTAAGGAAGGAAAAAAAGTAATAACTGGTAATTATTCTATGTAGCCTAAGTTGTAAATAAAATTTGTTGCTCAGGGCAAGTCTCTTAGGGTGAGGGAGCACAGGAATTTGAAAAAGTACTGCTGGTGATCCAGCTGTGGTGGGCCTCAGAGGAGGGCCATGAAAGACCTCATCTGGAATTCTGCTTCATAGGCCTAGTAAAGATGCTATCTAGTATCTTCCTAACTTCACAATTATTTTTGTCACTTATCTGCTATATTAAATTATTTCTATGCTGGTGAAAGAGTTATTTTTCCTCCTTCATTTTAAAAGAGGACCAATGACATCATAGGTGACATTTTGACTTGTGGATAAATTGGATGCAAGTGGGGCCGAGTTACACAAAGGTGTCAGCTTCCCTCCCTCTTCCTGAGTCATTAAAGTTCAGCTACAGGACAAAAGTCAAGATGGCCATGGTCTAGGATGCAATGGATGAACTTTATGTCTTCAATGTCTGACCAAGTTCTAAGTACTCTACAGTGACTGCTTTAGATGCCTTAATGGCCATGGAACAAACTGCCCAAAATGCCAGGGAAAGTTTCACATGCTTGGGGTAGATATCCCTCTAACTCACCACCAGGTTCAGGGTCTGTCAGTTATATTCAATATAATTTAGCCCATCTGCAAAGAAGGAATGTGGCCACTGAGTATGTTATAGCTTCTGAGAACCACAGATGAGAGTTAGTGAAAGTGGACACCAATGGTGGACGAGTAACCCTCAGTGCCCTCACACCAGAGCTGTTCACCTCTGGTGAAAAAGTACAAGCACTATCAGAAGCCTGTACATTTTTATGTTCCTACTCCATGAACCCTTTCCTATATGAAAGGCTTCATGTAGATGTCCAGGCTTGAAGGAAAAGAGGGATTTAGAGGCGGAGGTGAGAGGATGTATGTTATCTATACAAAGACACACAGAGAGAATTTGGCATGCCTGGTATTAGGAATAGTGGGACAACCAGTTTAACTAGACCATAGTGTGCCTTAATGGGGGAAAATGTATAATAAGGCTGCAAAAGTAGACTAGGGTGAGGTTGTAAAGGGCTTTAAATTCCAAATGAGGAGTTAATATTTGATCCTAGATGTATTAGAAAATTACTGGGTTAATTTAGATCACTAGATCTTTTTCTGTGTCATGTGGTGTTTTTGTTTGGCTGGTTTTTGACTTTTGGTTCAGATTTGTGATTTCATTGCTGTGGGACTTCCTCCACCAATTCAGATCTGCTTATAGTCTTACAGACATTCTTAGGGTGCTGAGAGGTTAAGTGATTTCCTCAGGGTAAAACAACTGGTGATGTCTCAAGAGCAGGCATTTTCAACGAATTAAAGAACAAATAATAGCAGTTTTAAGAACACATCAGTGTAGATTGCAGCAGTCAAACAAGAAAGACTTTGTGGAGGAAAAGGTACATGAGTTGAGTTTTGAAGGATCTGTAGAATTGAGGTAGCCAGAGGGAGCAGAAGGCAGCACAAGTTTTTATGATTAAGTGATCTAAGAAATATTGACTAACTGTGTTTGTAGATTAGCCTGAGTAGAGTCGTTGATAGCATTCAGTTTCTTTTCAGTTTTATTTTCAACTTAGCAAAAACAACCCAACAACCCAGAAATAAAAGCAGTTCAGTATTCCCTTGTTTAATGCCAATCATTAATATGAAAGTGATATTTAGTAAGAATATACATTACTCAGCAGGTAAGCAAGGTAAAAAAGGAACCCAGAATGATCTGAATGTGGTATTGAATTCCTACAACTGAAAAATTTCCTCCATTTGGTCGATTGGGTGGTTCAACTGGCTGCTATCCCAAAGATACAGCTTGTAGACTAGCGAACTGGTCTTGGGATTGTTTTAAGTATTTAGAGTTCCTCCCATTCGTTTATTTCCTCTCTTATCATAGACATAGCTGATTAGATAGAAAACCTTGCTGCTTGGCGCCTTCCCATCCTGTATGTTTTTCTGCCTTAAAGTTGTGTTGACTTAGGTCAAGACCCTGTTTATTTTAAATGACTCTTTTTCCTTATTCCCTGTTTAATTGTTACTTGTTTCTCTAACCTCATGGTGCTGCATAGCAGGCATGACCTAATGACAAGGGTTCCATCTGCTTTTTATTAAGGGCTTAAAAAGCTTCAAAGCTTTACCAAATAGGAAGATGACCAGTTAGGACAGTAACTTCAAGGTTATATGCTATTGCAGTAAGAGTTTTGTAGCTTCTGACAGATGGGGATAAACATAATTATGCTCTAGGATACAGAGGGGGTTAGATAAATGTGGAGAGTAGCTATGAGGAATAAGTGCAGAATAACAGAAATAGGATATAACTGTGATGTAGGCATTCCTGGGCAGTGAGGGATAGTGCTGAAGTCAAGAAGACTCATTTCCCTCAGTTCAAATCTGGCCTCAGACACTTACTAACTGTGTGACCCTGGGCAAGCCACTTAATCCTGTTTGCCTCAGTTTCCTCATCTGTAAAATTAAGGAGAAGGAAATGGCAAACCACTCCAGTATCTTTGCCAAGAAAACCCCAAATGAGGTCATGGAGAGTCAAACATTGTTGAAGTGACTGAACAGCAACAACATCATTCTTTCTGACATGAATACTATAATTATTCAGTTATTCCATATAGTGAAATCCCTTACAAGCAGTTCTACAGTTTATATTTTCCTAATATTACAAGTTTCCCTAGATAATTAAGTTGAATGTATTTACACAATTAATACTAATCTTTGTAAACTCTTGGTTGATTACATGATGACTTGCTAGGAAATTAGCCCAGAAAACCAGTAAAAACTTAGAATAGAAGCTTAGAACCTTCATTATGGATACAGGCAAAGTGAAAGATTTATTTAGATCATGTAATTTCCTCTGTCTAAAATGCCTTTCCCTATACCCCATCAGTCCTTCAACCCTACCAGTTTTTTCTCTTTTGTGGCCCCAGTCAAGTGTCATTGCCATCATGAAGATATCTCTCCCAGTGAAAGTAAATTCTCCATTCTATGAGTTCCTATAGTAGTTTATTTTTACTTCTCTTACTGAACTGTCACATTCTCCTATAAATTATATTTATTTGATTCTACCTTGTGTTATGGTTAATTAGGTACACATTGTCTCGCTTAAAAGACTACAAAGCCTATCAAATCAGGGGATTTATATTATTTACCTATTTTTCCTTCATAGTAACTGATGATGTCGTGTTCACATAGGAAGTACTGTTAATTTGCATTTCTTACAAATTATTCACATGCATACATATCTGTATGTTGATAAGGCTTCAATCCTAGTCCAGATGAACAGTTTTGTTAATTGCTTTGAATCATTTGCCCCCATGAGTCTGTACAATTCTGTTACCTTTTTGCAAAGTTATGATTCCTACATCCTTAAGAACACTGAGGACAGTCTTGTAGCCTGGCAAGGAACGGCCAGCACAGAGCTCTAGGAGCTGAGCCCAGGCTTGTGTGAGTAGTGGTTTTAGCCCGAGGGTGGCCAGACCAGCAGCTGGCCAGAGGAACCCCAGAACACCAGCAGCTTTGGAGTTTCCAGAATTATCAACACATAGATGCCTAGGACAAGTGAGAGGTCAGTGCCCTGTGGACTTTGGGACTTGTTGGGAGAATGTGTCAGCTTCTTCCCATGGGGGCGAGAAGCTGCTGAGGAGCTGGTGCAGCTTGTGCCACATTTCCACGTTGCAGCTTCAGCTCTTGGCCTGAGAACTGTAGGGGGATCTGGCGATCAATCTGTGGGGTAAGTGCTCTTGCTTTACGCTTCTTGGATCTGGATTGCAGTCTGGGGTGGAGGTCTTGGGATGTGTGACCAGCTTGCCAGAGTGTGTGGAGGCTTCACAGAGGCCACCCAACTAATACCTCTGGAAGTTGAGAAAACCCCAGAGTTTGGGAAGGAAGTTCCCCTGGCTGGTGGCAAAGTCCTAGTGTGGCAACAAGCCCAAAAGTCAAATAATTGAGTGGCAACATGCCTAGGCAAAGGAAACAAAATAAACAGTAAAATGCAACATTAGACTCCTATTTTGGGGGGCAAAGAAGATCAAAGCATTGAAAAGGAGGAGGACTGTGAGCTCAGAACTCCTGCACCAAAAGCCCCAAGTGAAAATACGAGCTGGCTACAGGCAGTAGAAGACCTTAAGAAGCAAATAAGAGAAGTGGGGGAAAAATTGGGAAGAGAAATGAGAAAGATGCAAGAAAAGGATGAAATGACAGTCAACAGCCTTTCTGAGGAAAATAATACCTTAAATAATAGACTAACTCAAATGACAAAAGAGGCTCAAAAAGGCAATGAGGAGAAGAATGCCTTGAAAAGCCGAATTTGACAGTTGGAAAAAAAAATCTCAAAAGCTCATTGAGGAGAATCATTCCTTCAGAATTAGACTAGAGCAAATGGAAGCTAGTGACTTTATGAGATATCAAGATGCTATAAAGCAGATACAATCAAATGAAAGAATAAAACACAATGTGAAATATCTCATGGGAAAAACCACTGACCTAGAAAATAGATCCAGGAGAGACAACCTACAAATTATTGGACTGCCTGAAAATCATGATCAAAGAAAGAATTTAGAAACCATCCTTCATGAAATTCTCAAGGAAAATTGCCTGGGTGTTTTAGAACCAGAGGGCAAAATAGAGATTGAAAGAATCCACCTATCCCCTCCTGAAAAGATGCTAAAAAGAAAACTCCTAGGAATATTGTAGCCAGGTTCCAGAATTCCCAGATCAAGGAGAGAATATTGCAAGCAGCCAGGAAGAAACAATTTCAATATTGTGGAAACACAATCAGGATAGCACAGGTTCGGGTAGCTTCTACACTGAGGGATTGAAGGGCATGGAATATGATGTTCTGCAGGTCAAAGGGCCTGGGATTAAAACCAAAAATCACCTACCCAGCAAAAAACTGAGTATCATGTTTCAGGGGAAAATTTGATCATTCAGTGGAATAGAGGACTTTCAAGCATTCTTGAGGAAAAAAAAACAGAGTTGAATAGAACATTTGACATTCAGATACAAGAAGCAAGAGATGCTTGAGAAGGTAAACAGGGAAAAGAAATCACTATGAACTTATCAAAGTTGAACTATTTACACTCCTACAGGGAAAAACAATAACTGTAACTGATGAAACTTTTCTCAGTATGAAAATAGTTGAAGAAGGGTATATGGGCATATAAATACATATGTGAATGTGTGTATATATGTTTTCAGGTATACATAGATAGAGGGTACAGGTCGAATTAATAGGAAGGGATGATACTTAAAAGGTGAGGTTAAGAGGTGAGAGAGTAATGTGGTGAGGGGGAATGGGGAGAGACAATGGGGTGAACTGTCTCGTGTAGAGGAGGCAGGGGAAGGTGGTTGCAAGGGAGGAGAGGAACAGGAAGGCAAAAAGGCACAACCTTATTCTCATTGAATTTGGACCAGGGAGAGAATGACATGCATACTAAATAGGGTGTCCCACCCTACAGGAGTGTGGGGGGGAGGGGGATGGGGGAAGGTGGTGGAGGGGAGGGTGGGCTGGGTGGGAGAGGAGTTGGAAGCACCCATTTTTGAAAAGGGACAGGATCAAGGTGGGGAGTGGACCAGGTGGAAGGTGGGATGGGAGGGAGGGAAATATAGTCAGTCTTTTACAATATATCTACGATAGTAATGTTTTGCATAGCTACATGTGTACAGCATATACTGACTTGATTATCTTCCTTTTAAAAATCAAATTAAAAATATATAAATGCTATGATTAATATTATTTTGCATATAATTGGGAGATAAGATGTGCAGGCAATGGGGCTTGGGGTTTCACCTTGCCCTACTGGAAAAGTCAAAGGGGGTATGGGAGAAGAGATGGGAGAGAGCAGATTGGTTAAGAGGATATCCTGTATGACTGTTATTCTGGGGTGATGGGTAGGGGAAAAATGGGGAAAAATTGTAACTCAAAATCTGGTGGAAATGAATGATGTAAACCAGCAGTTAATAAAGCATTTGGGAGAAAAAAAAAGGTCTTACTTGTGTATGAATTTTTTAGCAGAGCTCCCCCAAAGCAGACTGGCTCCTTTGGGAGGAAATGAATACTAAAAGACTTCAAACAAAAGTTGAATGACTACTTGTTGGATATATTGAAAAGGGGATTCCTTTTTAGGCCTGGGTGGGACTGACTTTGAGATTTCTTCGAATTCTAAAATGTTGCTCCATACATTCAGGCAGAATATTATTTGTATACATCCAAGTCAAGAAATGGGAAATAGGGGCGGCTAGGTGGCGCAGTGAGTAGAGCGTCGGCCCTGGAGTCAGAAGGACCTGAGTTCGGATCCAACCTCAGACACTTAATGCACACACAAACAAAAACCTAGCTGTGTGACCTTGGGCAAGTTACTTAACCTCAATTGCCCTCCAAAAAGCAAAAAAAAAAAAAATGGGAAATAGATCTTAGACCTGAAGAATTAGAGGTGACAAGTGATAGATAAAATGGACATGGGGTCAAAGTTAAAATCATAAAGCTTCCTGGAACTCCTAAAGCACAGATATATAGTATTTTCCAATGGAAAGGGTCAACCTTGACAAAGAGTTTTAAGTTGGTGTAATGGAAATGCAAATTTAAAGATCTTCCCTGCCCCTAGCTTAAGTGCACCTGGAGCCTGTGGTGGGAGGCTTGTTTTTCAGGAAAGCCCACACCTTGATACTTTGTGATTGGGCAGTGGGTCAAGAAGGTTGTTACATTCTCTGAGCCAAGAGAAGGCTATATAAACCCTGAGGAGAGGCTTTGCTTTGGGGCTCACTTTGAGAAATGTTGTGTGATTTGACCAGATGAGACTCTGGGAAGCCGTTGTTGAGAGCCCCCCAGCTTTGAAAACCCAGATGTTGATGCTTCCCTCTCTGGTAACTGTGATTTGGTATTGTATGTAATGTTGGGACAGTTTGGAAGCCTGTCTGTTTGATCTGTAAGTTCTGTCTGTATAATCTGAAGTTCAGGGTGCTGACCTTTTCCCCCTGAACTAGATAATATATGTTTGATTAAAGTAAGCTTGTTAACCCATTTTGAGTTGCTTTCCTTTTGAAAAGCAGATCTAAGAACCTATATTGGCAGCTACCCTGGGGATATTGGGGTGCTTGCCACTACAGTTCGTTAACTATGTCTACAGTCAGATGTGCTTATCCTGAAGGAAAGTGGACTCATATGAATGAGAATAGAGATCTACTGTCATTATTGAAGAATTAATATATGTTGACTGATAAATAAGGAATTGATTAAAGTAAAGCCATTACTTGTAAATTATCACCATTTCTTAGAGACATTTTCCCAATGTGTAACAGCTGTGAAATGCCAAAAAGAGTCCAACAAACACTTTGTTTCCTTGCCAAGTAGAAAGACATGGCAGCCAAGGGCAACAGCAGTTTGAACTATAAAACAATTTGTAAAACATTACAGAGGAGGATGACAGAAGATTACAAGCAAAAATACCCTCAATACAACAAATAAACACTGAAAAGGTAAATGAACATGCAGAAAATGTGGCATGAGACCCAACTAAGACAGATGATTACAAGAGCATTTACTAAAGGAAATAAAGAGGTAAAAGAACAAAAGGAGGAAAATGGATACACATGAATTAGAAAGATTTGTCAGCTTTACTACAGTGAGTTATCCTCATGATTTTTTGAGAACAGAACTATCTTACTTTAATAACTCAGTATTAAATGTTCTATGCAAAGTAGATAGAATACTTATGAAATCAGGAAGTCTGGCTGGTCTGAACATAAATTCTTATACAAAAAAGTACTTGCTGAAGGGACCATAGTTTTAAAAGCATTCAAAGACTGATATTACAAATATCTCAAAGAAAAGAGGATAACAAAATAATAAACAAGGTTACAGACAATAAAATTACTCAAAAAGATGTCTAAGACAACCAGCAAGTTATTAACTCAATTATATGTGTATTTTCTCATCCTGATGAAATCTTTATGAGAACAGTCTTTACATGCATTAAGGGTTTCCTAGATAAAAATTGGGAAGGGAATAGATAGACTTTCCTTTTAAAAATTATTGTTGATATGTTTTGCTTTTATACCACCTCTGTTTCCAAACTCCCTTCTCCAATCTTGAGCCATCTCCTGAAATTAGATATATAAATGATATTAAGTACATTAAAAATTAGATTAGCTAAACTAATCTACACATCAGCATTTAACAGTATATGCAATCCTCCGTAGTGCCACTTCTCCCTCCCAGTCTTTGCACCTTTATTATATTTTTATTATTTATATTATCATATTATTATATATTATTTATTATAATATTAGTTATGGTATTTTTATCAGGACTTCTTAGTAGTTCTCTATTTCATTAAAGATTCATTTATTCCTTTCTGACATTATACTTAGTTTTTCTGGGCAAATTTACTTGGTAAGCCTGTATATCTTTTGAAGCAGGTAGTTGATCTGGTAGTGATCTGATTGTGAAGTCATGAAAGCCAGAGACTAAATCCAGCTTCAGGAATACTAGCTGTGTGACCCTGGGTAAGTCACTTAACCTCTAACTGCTTCAGTTTCTACAACTGTAAAATAAAGATCATAGCACCTATTTCACAGAGTTGTTGTTAGGGTCAAATGAGATAATATTTGTGAAGTGTTTACCACAGTGCTTGGCACATAGTAGGCACTAAGCAAATTCTTGTTTGTTTTCCCATCCTTTCTCTTTTGCAATACCATATCCTAATTTTTCTGTTCCTTTAGGGTGGTGATTGCTAAATCATGTGTGATCTTGAGATTTACTCACCAATAGCTGAATTAGTTTTGTTATTTTTTTTATTCTTTTTCTGGGTATTTTTCTTTACCTGGAAGCTCTGAATTTAGACTATGATGTTGTAACTTTTTTCCCAGAAGATAACTAATGAATTATTTCTATTTTAAGTGGAAATAGCTGGATATACATACCTTTTTCCTTTGGCATAGTGACCATTCTACCCACATGTGTATGTATTAGTGTGCACCTTAGCACACCCAGGATGGCCTACTAGCACAGGTTCTTTGGTCTGTTTTTCTAAAGGAAAGACAGCTTCAAAGGGATCAACAATCTTACTCTAGTTAAACATATATAAGTCATTTAATAGTTCAGGGCAAAGGTCAGCACCCAAAATGTTATGAAAATACAAGCAGAGAAATTAAGCAGGTAAAGGTCACTCACTAGTTCAGGGGAAGGTTCAGCACTCTGAATGTGGAAAAAATATAAGCAGAGAAACAGAGAAATTAGCATAGTGATCCCATAGACAGGGTTCTAATAGTATAAACTAAGTAATAGATACATCATCCCCAGACCAGGGAATGCCAACATCTGGGGTCTAAAAGCCAGGGGGCTCCTTAACAATGGCTACCCAGAGTCTTGTCTGGCCAAATTACCAAGAAACATTCTTCCCATGAGTAAGCCCCAAAATAAAATGCCAAATCCCCAGTATATATAATTTTCAACTAATAGGTTTCAGAGCCAGAAGGCATCAAAACCTACATGACTCACCACAACTGTGAATTACCAGGGTTCAAAGGAATTTGATCCTTCAGATGTTTACAATTTAGCATGAGCCTGGGAAATTGAACTCCAGAAAGAAAAACAACAAAAATCCCACCTTGCTTTTGCTTACAGTGTTCTGACTTCTGTTTCTTAGCTTTTCAATTGAATTCTGCTGCAGTAAAAACTCTGCTGTCCCAGCTAGATTATACTTTTGAGTTTTTGCTTTTTTCTATTGAAGTGATGAGTGGGTAGGGAGGGGGAGAATGTTGTTCTGTTGCAATCCTGTCAATTATCCTGTGCAGTTATGGTGGTCAGTTGGGAACTGAGTATTGATTAAGGGGCTTAGAGGTTAAGGTTTTTCTTGTTTATCAAATTTTTGTCTCATTAGGGTTCTTGGTATCTTAGAACATGAGGGCAGCTTTTTTTTTTCTTTTGTACATTTTTCCTGTCTTGGAGAGATTTTCTAGATCTTGAGGGTAGGAGAAAGTGTCTAATCCTCTGTCTGGTAAAACATGTGATTGGAAATCTTTTTGCTTAGGGTTTTGTTTGTTTTTTGCAATTGGGAGTAAGTGACTTGCCCAGGGTCACATAGCTAGTAAGTGTGTGAGGTCACATTTGAACTTTGGTTCTGCCCCCAGGAGGGGTTGCTCTACACACTGCTCTATCACTGCTCAATCTAGCTGTCCCTGATTAGTTTTAAAAGAGAATTATCTTCTAGTTTCTATATTACTGCTATTACTATTGTTGCACCAGTTCCCTCCAGAGTAGTTGTCTGGAGAAGGAAATAGGCTTTTTCAACCATCCTTGAAAACATGATGTCAATGACATTTTCCTTGGTCCTTTATTTTCTGATGAGATAAAATAAATTAGGATGTACACAGTGGAGTGGAGTGGGAAAAGCATAGAGTTGGGAAGTAGAAGACCTGGTGATTTTCCCCAGAGAAATCCCTTGGACAAATAATTTCATTTTTATGTGACTCACTTTCTTCACTAGTACAATGAAACAATTGGAATTCAAGATCTCTAGGGGGAATGGCAGCTCTAACATTCTATCATTTATAACAATGGCTTTCAGAGATGTTTTGGAGACTCATACTAGGAAATGAGAGAATGACCAATTAGATAATCTCTTTTTTTTCACTGTTGCACTTCAAAGATACTTACAACTTTAAAAGATTTTAGATTTAATTCCATAGGCATTATTTGTAAATGCATACCAAAGATATATGCTAAAAAGTTTGTTTGTGAGTCTTTGCATTTTGTTGTCAACTCCAGCACAACATGGACCATTCTTGGTGATTTGGACTAATGAAAAATTTTTTTTTCCTTAAGAACAAGGTACTTGTTTTAAGTAGCATAGCGAATTTCTAACTTGAAGTTCCATATTGTTCGAACATTATTTGCAAGGAAAATTCATGTTAGAAACATCGGTCTTTTTTCCCCTTGTATTGTCAGCTTTAAGCAATTTTGGTGTCCTTCCTGTTTTGAAAATGTTAGAGCACCATCAATATATGGTGGAAGGCTGATGTGTTACTAGCATGCCTTCTCTTGAAGAACCAGGAAAATTGCCTTTTGTTGTTTATTTTGTAGATCCCTACATTTTGAATACCTCTGCTCCCTGGCAGCACAGGCTGCCTTAAATCTTTGCTCAAAATAAATGATTCCACTTTGGAATACTGCCTGTCATCAGGTTTATTCTTTACTATTTTACAGCTATTCACACAGTTTTAAATTGCTTCAATGTGTCATTACAAAATTCCTTCCGATTGCAGCTGACAGATTGTAATTGATGAAGCAGAGACAGTAGTTTCCTGGAAAGAGGCTTGAACCAGAGGAGCCAGGAGACTTCAATTCTAGTCCAATCTTTGCCACTTACTTTGTGATTGTGAACAAATCACTTAAATCAGTTTCCCCATTTTTCAGAATCCAATCCATTCTCTGAATAGACACCGGGCAAAATGTCTACATTCCTTCCCCCTTACCTCCCAGGAAAGTGACATGTTAATTTTTTGTAATTGCCAGTGGCTTATGATTTTTTTTATATTTACTTCCTTTTACATATTAGTTAATAAGGTTTCATTCTTCAACATGGGACTCATGCATAGATTATTGTAAATAAGCTATATTTAATCATTCTGTAGTGTTAAAAATGATGCAGGGGTAAAGTGCTGCACTGTTAGTCAAATAACTTGGGTTTGAGTCCTGAGTCCAAGATTTACTAAAGTGGCAAATAACTATCTCTATGAAACAAATTTATCTATGGGTCAAAATGATCATGATACTTGCATGGAAAGTACTTTCTTAATTGAAAAGCACTATTTAAATATGGGACGCGATTATTTCTTAAAATACCTTTATATAAGGATATACTTTGGTTTCAAAATTATATCTGGAATATGATACCTTATTTATAATTTTTGGTAAAAATCAGAGTGAATTGTTCTTAGATTTTATGTGGTCATCACCCATCAACTCTTTTAACAAAAACTAGGAAGGTTAAAGGAGAGGAGAAAAAATCAGATCTGGTTATTGTATCATTTGTTAGGGCAATAGGAATGATCAGTGATTTCACTGGCATAGTCAAGTTTGTCTTCAGTCTGGTGATGAAGTTATTCTCTGAGCCTTCTACAGTACCCCTGCCAAGCTTAAGCGATGTTCATGAAGTAAATGTGAGTCTGCTGGTGATTATTTAACAAATGGACTCTCAAGAAAACAATATTTTATTAAGTCTAGAAAACAAACAAAACAATAAATAAAGCCATGATTTGGAGTCATTGTCAATTTCTGAGGTCTAAAGGCTTACATTGAAATTTTAACAGTGAACTCTCATGAATTGGTGAGAGTGGGCTCCAAGACACTCCTATAGAGGAAATTCCAAGATGAGGAAACTCTTTCTACTAAAAAGGTCAGAGCCTTCTCTAGAGCTTTTAGACTTAAAGAATTGCACATAGCTCTGAAAGCTTAAGTAAATTGCCCAGGGTCACATACCATTATGTGTCAGAGGTTGGACTTAAATCAAGTCTTCATTTTTTGAGAATGGTTCTCCATGTACAGTATAGTATCATGCTGCCTTTACCACTTTTTAGGATCTTGGGTCAAACAAGTTGAATTTAACATATGGAGTGAAGTTTTTAGATTCCTTATGAAACTTTCAGTCATCCATGCTTCCTTCCTCTGTATTTCAGTCTAAGAAATAATAAAGACAAGTTCAGATCCATTCTATTTTCATTTTCTAGATTTTCTGATATCAATCTAATAGGTATGTGTGATGTGATGTGAGATGTCAAGGACACAACATAAAGAAAGCCTGGTCTGTGTATGTATTTGGCAGTGCAGCATTAAGAAATGTGTATAGCTCTATCATAAAGAGACCTTTTAATCATTGAGATCCTCTGTTCCCAGATTGTTTCAGTTTTCCTTGGCTTTCTGCTTGGCTTCTGTTTCTGACCCAGACTCTAACTTAATAGTACTGGCCTGCATTCGAGTTCCTGCCTTCACTATCTCCACTGATATAGTGACCCTTCAATTGATCTCTCTAATTATTAGCCTCTGCCCTTCTTATGCTTGGCAGTGTTTGCTCTCGTCCCTTCATCTGCTTCTGGTTTTAGTTTCATCTTCTGTAAATTCACAACTGTTCTTGGCATTCAAAAGTTATTTCCCAGACCAAAAATTATCTAAATATTACAATCTCTCTCTCTCTCTCTCTCTCTCCTCTCTCTCTCTCTCTCTCTCTCTCTCTCTCTCTCTCTCTCTCTCTCTCTCCCCCCCCCCCACCCCTATACACATGAAATAATGTAGGAAGGAAACAAGAATTTATTAGCTACCAGGAACTGGGCTAAACACCTAAGAAATATTATCTCTTTTGATCCTCACAACAATCCTGAAAGGCAGGTTCTATTATGAGTATGCCTATTTTCCAGTTGAGGAAATTGAGACAGATATGGGTTAAGTGTCTTTCCCAGCATCACACAGTTGGTAAGTGTCTGAGGTTGATTTTAAATCAAGTGTTCCTGAATCCAGGCTTAGTGATTTGTCCATTGGTCCTCTAACAGAACAGAATATTAAAATTCTTTAAATACCACATTTTTGTCACTAATAATTCTTTTTCAATGGAGTCTATGCTTTAGGAGAAAGAACAGAAAATGCATTTGATTGATGTGAGGAAAAAATCAGAATTGTCAAATTCCATGTGCTTGCTTTTTTCTTATAGAAAACAAAGATTACTAAGATGACTGCTTGCTAGTGGGTGAATAAAATGGTAATATTGTCATTCTATAAATGTAATTGCAGTCAAGAAAACCAAATTTTTATTTATGAAGAGAATTGAAAGGCTATAATAATTATACGAAGTGAGCAATTGGATTCTCTATGGAAAGCAAGTTGAAGCACAGAGGGAAAAGGCTTTCCAACTGTCTCCCTGGCACTGTACCCAGTGTGGCTTTGCAAATTCCAACAGCTCTTGCCCTGGTGGCTGGCCCTTGCCAGGATGCTCCAATTACAGTAGTGCCTGGTGGGGGGAGGGGGAGAAGGATGTCCAGTTATGTAAGGAATGTCATTACAACCAAAGACTCTCAATCCAAAGAGAAACACAAAATGATTCTACTGTGTTGCTGTCCTCATGGGAGTGTTTTTCCCTCTATTGTGAAGTCAATGAAATATGAATACTTTGCTACAGAAGTGTAGGGTCCTTGGCTCCATTCTGCTTTCTTCCAGAAACAATTGGTTAACTGAGAAGTTTAGTATTGGTTTTGAAATTAGCTCAGGCTAAAAAGCAATTAAGCCATGAGTAATTAAAATGTGTCCCTAACACTAACTATCTTTTGGTTCATATGTCCTAGAAATGACATTAGCAAATTAGAAAAATTTGAGCTTTGGGGGAAAAAAAAAACTTGACCTCAAAGAGAATTTGAGCATAGTAGGTATAGTTTTAAGGAGGTATTTGTGTTAAGGAAAGGTGGCACAGAAAATTTTTATAATTTTTAAAATTAGATATATGTATATATATATATACATATGTGTGTGTGTGTATATATATGTATATGTGTGTGAATCTATCAGTACACACACACACACACACACACACACACAGCATCACTACCACATATGCAATGTGCAATAATACCCCCACACATACCACCTCTGCAAAGAAGTAATGTGGGAAGGTCTTCCAAAACTCTCCCATGGGACCACACTTTTTCTTTCTAACTTTGTATTTGTTTTTTCATCTCTACGGGTCTAAAAATGTGGTGTTCACTTCACCTGAACAAAGAATAATTTGTCCTAAAACATTGAGAGGCAGCTAGCTAGTGCAATGGATAGAGAACTGGACTTGGAGTCAAAGAGACCTGAGTTCAAATCCTATCTCAGATATTTGCTAGCTGTGTGCTGGGCAAGTAAATCAATCTCTTTCAGCCTCAGTTTCCTCCTGTGTAAAATGATGATAATACAAGCACATATTACAGCATTATTTGAGGATCAAATGAGATAACATATTGCATCATTTTATAAACTTTAATGTACAATGTAAATGCTAGATGTAATTATTTGAAAGTTAATTATTCATTTAATGTGAAAAATAATGGCTAAGAAGTTGAGTCCATGTAGGGAAAGTCTGCCTAGAGCAGGTCCTCCTGTTAGCTGTTCAGTACACCTTTTCCCCTGGACATGACACAGACTCACTGCCCAGTTTTCCTTTACAATTCCTTTGCAATGACAGTTTACAGAAGTGAGCTAATTGTTGGTACTATTTAAGAAATTATTAGGAAGTAAACAATCATGAACAAACATGAACATTTCTGTGTACAAATAAGGCTGAAAATGTGTGATGCATATTTAACATGGATATATTCATGTGACTTAAAAAAATCTAGTCAGTTTAACATGGTAGTACCAACATTACCTTGTTTGTCTCTGTCACTTTCTGAACTTCCTTCCACCCTCTTCATCATACTTTTTAAACATTTTTTGACTTTGTTTCTCTTTTTTCCATCAGACTCACTATCCTAACTGCACCCCCCCAAAGTGTTTCCTCATAGCAAATATAGTCAAGCAAAACAAATGAGTCTTTTATTAGTCATACCTGAAAATGTACCTACCATGTATCACTTCTCTTCCATGAAGCAGAGGATATGCTCCATTATCAGTAATTATAAACTTAATTGGTTATTTCACTGCTGAGTTCTTAAGTCTTTAAATGTTGTTTTCCTTTACAATGTTGTGATTTATTTTCAGTGTTCAAGCAGGATATTATTGCCATTGACTGAGCTAACATCAAAGAATATTTATAGGATTACACATTAAGTCTTAGAACAATCTCAGAGATCCACAAATTTACTGCTTAATTTTTAAAAATCAAGAAATTTAGGCCTAGAGTGTTCAAAATATGTGCCCAAGATCAAAGATGTAACGGGAAGTTTTAGGATTTGAATACAAGTCCTCTGACTCCATATTTAGGACCTTGTCCACTATACCATGCTACAACTGTATTTGGGAAAGGTATTTTGGAAAAGCTGGATATATGGGTTCTTTTATTTAATTCTTTGATTATATATTATACTTCAGGGCAGAGACTAGTTTTTCATTTAGTTTTCCTTTTTCTTCTTCTTCTTCTTCTCCTCCTCCTCCTCCTCCTCCTCCTCCTCCTTCTTCTCGTCTCTCTGTCTCTCTCTCTGTCTCTCTCTCTCTCTGTCTCTCTCTCTCTCTCTGTCTCTCTGTCTCTCTCCTCTATTTATATCCTTAGTATCTAGGAGACTTGCATATAGTATCCATATATTTTAGTGAATTGAACTGGACATTGTCAGTCTTGGCGTGTCATTTTTACAATGAGTCATGAGACTGATTTTTAAAGTTAATTTTGAGCCAGTGAGAAGGATCATGAAATTGTAGAGAATCAAAGCTAGAGGGCTTACTTGTTGAAAGAAAGATGTGTCAGTGTTTCATAAATTTATTTGGGGTAATTCTTTTTATTTGAACAAATTAAGGCCAGGTTTGTTGAAACTTCAAAATATTTTGGCAGTTAGAAAACTTTATAAAACTTCAATCAGAAATGAGAATTTATTTCAAATTTTTATTAAAAATTATTGTTAATATTTCTATCACATTGGAAAACTGAATATATTATTTTGAAAAAAAGATAAATGCATTTTACAGGGGTTTTATTTTAAAAATAATGACTATTTCTAAATAACTATAGTCATTCATCAAATCAATTCATTCTGCAGATATTTATTGATAGTCTATGATATTCAGGGAACTGTGTTCAGCCCTGTTGGCCATTTTTCTGTTTGGTCCTTTTTGTGATGATCTATTTATTGAAGATACTGATGTGTGGTTGTTAAAAACAATACGTTATTTTATTCTATCACATGTGGATAGATGGACATTGGTTATATGTTCTATGTGTATCATCATAAATTTATTACATACCTCAAATGGTAGGCCAAAAGATAGAAAACTATTCAGTCTTCTCATGGTAAGCCTCAGTTTAAAAAATACTTGGCTTTCCTTTAATTCAAATTCTCTTGAGCATTACTTCATCAGGGTTCAAAACTCTAAAGCTCTAAAGACAAAATTTTGGGCAATGTTATGTATAAAAAATAACGAGATTGGAGCATATGGTGGAAACTGATGCTACCTAAAAATCAAAATTCTTCTGGAAAGAGAAATCAGGAAAGATTAGAGAGGAGTGGGGAGGAGGTTTTAGGAGTATAGAGATGTTTATATCTTTTCAAAATCAGTCTTCAAGCTGGGCAAATTCATGACAAGAATCTTTGACAAGTTGATTTGCTTATGAAATAAGTAATCATAAGACAAGGTGGAGTCTGGTAATTGCTCTGTTAGGAATGTTCATTGTTGTTATTATCATTATTTTTTTTTTTTTTGCTTTTTAGAGGGGGAAGGTCAGGCAATTGGGGTTAAGTGAGTTGCTCAAGGTCACATGGCTAGTAAGTGTTAAGAATCTGAGGTCGGATTTGAACTCAGGTCCTCCTGACTCCAGGGCTGGCACTCTATTCACTGTGCTACCTAGCTGCCCCCATTGCTTTTATTATTATAAATAATTAGGGATACAGGAGCCTTCAAAATTGCATTGGGGCATCCAAAAAATACAAAGGACCTCAGTGGGGATTTCCAGTGAGTTATCATTTTCCAGTGTCCTAATGCATATGGCCCTGTCCGAAATACATATTACATGCAATTGACATAAATATTTGGTAAGGTGTCACTTGGCATTTGATATCACATTGACTATTTTAAATTAGAAAATAAATTTTAGCAAAACAATTACATTATTGTCCGGAATAGCTAATGAGGAATTTGATAATTATTGAAGTTTTTTTCTGATAAAACTCTCATATTTCACTTTTAACAGTCAGTAAAGTATTAGTTCTTGGAATACATGACAGGGAGTCAGGAGTCCTGGGTTCACAAACCACTTCTCATACTTACATATATACTTTCCTAGCACCATAGTAGTCCTAGGTAAGTCACTCAGGTTTTCCCTCCTTTGTGAAGCCCTTTATCTAGCTGAAATAATTTTTCTATCCTATTTTTTAGAGTATTTAGTCCAAGTTTCTCTTTTATTTCTATCTTACAAAATCTTACATTTTTCTTACCTCAGTCCATGACAGTTTCATTCAAGAGAGTAAGCTATTGAGGGCTAAAACTTTGCCATAATCTGTAATAAGTGGAAAAGGATCTATTAAGCACCTCTAGTCACTATGCACCAGAGTGGTGTGGGATGCTAGTGAGATAGCCCCTTGCCCTCTAGGAAAGTACTTTCCAATGGGATTAGTGCAGTGGGGAGCAATATATGGAATTAGTGGAAAGGGGGTTGTTGGTCTGAGAAATCCCAAGAACATATAGTGAAGTCAAAGGTGTCATCCTTTCCAGAAGGAATGATCCTATTGATTTGATTGCTGTTCCCAGAGTCTGAGGTGGAAAATGGGATAGAGAGGGTGGGAGGGCTAATATCAAATGGCAGGATGTCTAGGGTAGATGAAAATGAAGCCAAGACCAAACTATCTAGATAGATAAATATGTTTGTAATCACCGACTCACCAATCTGGAAAGCCCAGTCCCAGAGGAGACCTCCAGAGCTGAGTGGATGAATTTCTGGGGGGCTGGGAGGTATAGATAATCATTGGAGATCTGCTTTAGAGAATGCTTTTTTTGGGGGTGGGGCTACTCCAAAGCAGATGACACATGATAGAATGCTTTACATGAAATATATATTTCATAAATGTTTGTTGAAGTAAGTCAAACTAAATTAAGTTGGTCTAGATGTGCTAGAGAGACTCTGTGAGGCATGAACAGCGGCACTTTTCTGACTAACATTCCTTTGAACATAAAGGGAATGGGGAGAATGAACTTGATAATAAAAATAATAAATATAAATTTGAAAGTTACTCTTTAAAATATCCATATTAGTAAAAGCTTATGAAAAGAAAGGCCCCAGAAACAAACATTTCTAATTTTATTGAATACTATTGTTTCCAGTGATGGGAAATTCACTGCCTTCAAAAAGAACACTTTCACATTTCTGATTCCAGTTTTTTTCATTTCTCACTACCCAGAAAGACATCTCCCTCCATCTATTCCCATCCCAAGAAGGCTCCTAACAAATATATAGATAGATGTAGAGTCTTGGAAAAACAGATCATCACACTGGTCATGTCTGAGGATTCATGTCTAATTCTCTACCTCTAGTCAGTAATCTTTATGCTAAGATGTGCTTCATTATCAGTCTTTTGAATTCATAAATTAACTCTTGATTTTCCCTACTTTTACTGACAATAAAGAATAGGGATTTCTTCCCAGGTAGGAGTGGGAACAGAATCAATTCCAGTCTCCCACAGTGACAGAAAGATACCAGAATAGATGGGCTTACATGCCAATATATTCAGTGGAGAAGGCAACTCCAGGTAGGTGTGTTGGCACAGGTCTGTAATCTCAGTTTCCAGAAATGTTGAAAGTGGAAAGTCTCTTGAGCTCCAGAATTCTGAGCTACTGTGGCCTATGCAGGTCAGGTGTGCAAACCAAGCTGGATATCAATATGGTTAGTTGTTGGTATGGGGGAAGGCTCTGCCACCAGGTTACCTAATTAAAGGTAAACTGTCCAAGATTACACATGGAGGAGATCAGAGTTTCTGGGCAAATCAGTATTGTCCTTGCTCTACCAACCTAGGTAAAGTGGGGTGACTATTTTTTCAAAGGGATTAAAAATTTTTGAAGGGGGGGGGGGCAGAACCAAGATGGCAGAGTAGAAACAGTGTGTCCAAGGTGCTCTGCTCCACACGACTTACAAACAATGTAAAAGGGGACTCTGAACAACTTCTGGATCCCCAGCACCCACAGAACTACATAGAGAAACTAACCTCCCACTGAGGAGAACCCAGCAGCACTGCAGGGAGCGGCCAGCGCAGTACTCTGAGAGCAGGCAGCACAACGCAGGCCCGAGTGAGCCGAGGTTTTAGCCCTAGGGCGAATGGGCCAGCAGCCGGCTGGAGGGAACCCAGAACACCAGCAGCTGTGGTGATTCCAGAACTATCAGCACAGATATGCCTAGGACAAAGTGAGAGGTTAGTAACCTATGGACTTTGGGACCAGTATTTGGGGAACGAGTCGGCTTCCTCCCCTGGGGGTGAAAAGCTGCTGAAGAAACTTGGCACAGAAGCCATTTTGCAGCATCAGTGGCAGCTCTAGCTCATGGTCTGCGAATTGTAGGGAGATCCAGCAATCAGTCTGGGGGTTAATTGCTCTTGCTTTAAACTGCCTGGATCTGTATCCAATTTGCCAGAGCGGGTGGAGGCTTTACAGAGGCCACCCAACAGGCGGAAGTTGTGAAGACCCCACGTTTGGGAGGAAGGTCTCCTGTCTGGTGGCAGAGTCCTACTGTGGCAACAAGCCCCAAAATCAAATAATTAAGTGGCAACATACCTAAGCAAAAGAAATAAAATAAACAGAAAAATTCAACGTTGGACTCCTATTTTAGGGGCAAAGAAGATCAAAGCATGGAGGAGTACTGTGAGGTCAGAACTCTTGCACCAAAAGCCCCAAATGAAAATACAAGCTGGCTACAGGCCATAGAGGACCTTAAGAAGCAGATAAGAGAAGTGGGGGAAAATTGGGAAGAGAAATGAGAAAGATGCAAGAAAAGTATGAAATGACAGTCAATAGCCTGACTGAGGAAAATAACACCTTAAAAAATAGACTAACTCAAATGGCAAAAGAGGCTCAAAAAAGCAATGAGGAGAAGAATGCCTTAAAAAGCTGAATTTGCCAGATGGAAAAAGAATCTCTAAAGCTCAATGAGGAGATTTAGTCTCTCAGAGTTAGACTGGAACAAATGGAAGCTAGCGACTTTATGAGAAATCAAGATGCTATTAAACAGATCCAAACAAATGAAAGAATAGAAGGCAATGTGAAATATCTCATTGGAAAAACCACTGACCTGGAAAATAGATCCAGGAGAGATAATTTAAAAATTATTGGACTACCCGAAAGCCATGATCAAAGAAAGAACCTAGAAATCATCCTTAAAGAAATTCTCAAAGAAAATTGCCCTGATGTGTTAGACCCAGAGGGGGAAATAGAGGTTGAAAGAATTCACCTAACCCCTCCTGAAAAAGATCCCAAAAAGAAAACTCCTAGGAATATGATAGCCAGGTTCCAGAACACCCATATCAAGGAGAAAATACTACAAGAAGCCAGGAATAAACAATTTCAATATTGTGGAAACACAAACAGAATAGCCTAGGACCTGGCAGCTTCTACACTGAGGGATCGAACGGCATGGAATATGATATTCCAGAAGGCAAAAGAGCTGGGATTGAGGCCAAGGGTCCCCTACCCAGCAAAACTGAGTATCTTGTTTCAGGGGAAAATATGGTCATTCAGTGGAATAGAGGACTTTCAAGCATTCTCGAGGAAAAAAACAGAGCTGAATAGAAAATTTGCCGTTCAGACACAAGAAGCAAGAGATGCTTGAGAAGGTAATCAAGGAAAAGAAATCGAAAGGAACTTATCAAAGTTGAACTATTTACATTCCTACATGGAAAAACAATAACTGTGTCTGATGAAACCTTTCTCATGATTAAAATAATTGAAGAAGGGTATATGGGCATATGTTTACAGGTATACATGGATAGAGGGCACAGATGGAATTTGATGGGAAGGGATGATTCTTAACAGGTGAAGTCAAGAGGTGAGAGAGGAAAGTGGCAAGAGGAGATGGGGAGAGACAGGGTAGGGTAAACTATCTCATGTAGAGGAGGCAAGGGGAAGTAGTTGCAGGGGAGGGGAAGAACAGGAAGGCAAAAAGGCAAAACTATATTCTCATTGAAGTTGGCTCAAGGAGAGAATCACATACATACTAAATGGGATATCTCACCCTGCAGGAGAGTAGGGGAAAGAGGCATGAGAGGGGGGAGGATGGAGGGGAGGGCATTCTGGGGGGAGGAGAGGTCGGAAGTACCCACTATCAAAGAGGGACAGGATCAAAGAAGGGAATGGACCACGTGGGAGGTGAGATGGGTGGGAGGGAAATATAAGCAGTCTTTTACAGTATATCTACTATGTTAATGTTTTGCATAGCTATACATGTACAACACTTACTGAATTGTTTATCTTCTCAGAGGGAGTGGGTGACAAGGGAGGAAGGGAATGGATCTGAAAATGGAAGTTTAAAATTAAATGTTTCATAAGATGTCCAGGCATTAGGACCCAGAGATTCACCTTGCCCCAGTGGCAAAGTCGAAGGGGGTATGGGAGAAGATATGGGAGAGAGCAGATTAGATGAGGGGATATCTATTGGGACTGCTATTCTGGGGTGGTGGGTAGGGAAAAATGGGGGAAAATTGTAACTCAAAATTTGGTGGAAATGAATTATGTAAACCAGAAGTTAATAAAGCATTTGTTTTATTAAAAAAATTTTTTGAAGGCAGTCCTATTTTGGGAGAAGATATGTTTAAAGTGCCCATGCCACATGTGGATTATCTTATTCCAAAAGAATGTAAATGCTTTGACTGTTTAGTTTTACCTTTTTATCCACAGTACTTAACATTGTGCCTGGAACAATGCTTAATACATGCTTATTGGATTAGATTCATGGTAGTTCTGGCAGTTCCTTACTCTTTTCCCCATTAATCTTCTAAAGTTATGTATTTAGAAAAAATACCATGGAATACCACCTTTAGCATAGGATACATTCCATCAGTCTTCTGGGTGGAGAGCAACTATTTTTTTGGAATAAATATTCGGGGAGAGGTTTTTATTAACTGTCACATATGAGAACCATTTCTTAGGCCTTATAAATTACTTAAGTCTAATATATCTTGTCAATGTGTACCTTATAATACCATATTTTTCTCTTTTTTAAGTTTAGAAGGATTTTCCGAGAAAACTTTGGCCTTAAATTTATAAGGTACCTTTACATAGGTAAGATGATATATAGTGATCAGAAAAGGAAAAGACTTATATAATAAGAACTCTGCAAAGAATCACTGTAATATTAATACAAAAAAGTTTATGGGAACAAAGATTTATAACTAGAAAGGGCCTTAGAGGCCATTGAGTCCAACCCTTCCCCTTAATTTATAGAAGAAGAAATTGATGTGTAAGAAGCTTATATACGGGTGGATACGGCTGCTGCTGCATGGATACCTCTAGAGCTCTTGGCCTGCTGATTGTAGGGGGACCAAGCAACCATTCAGAGAGTAATCACTCTTGCTTTAACCTGCTTGGATCTGGATCATGGGATTGGTGGTCCTGGGGTGTGTGGCCTATGAACCAGAGCTTGTGGGGACTGCAGAGAGGGTGCCCTCCTAATAGCTCTAATAGCTGCAAAAATCCCAGTGATTTGCAATCTGGAAGCAGAGTTCTACTGTGACAAAGAGCTCAAAAATCAAGTAATTGCCTGGCAATATGAGCAAGCAGAGGAAGCACAAAGAGACCATAGAATCCTTTCGGGGGGACAAAAAGGATCAAAGCATGGAATGGGAGGAAGTCAGAACTCCTGCATAAAAAGCTTCCAAGAAAAATGTGAGCTGATTACAGGCCATGGAGGAGCTCAAGAAGGTTTTGAAAATCAAGTAAGAGAAGTGGAAGAAAAATTGGGAAGAGAAATGAGAATGATGCAAGAAAATCATAAAAAGCAAGTCAACAGCCTCCTAAATGAGGCCCCCCAAAATACTGAAGAAAATAAAACCTTAAAAAATAGACTAACCCAAATGGCAAAAGAGGCCCAAAAAGCCAATGAGGAGTAGAATGCCTTAAAAAGGCGAATTTGCCAGATGGAAAAAGAATCTCAAAAACTCACTGAAGAGAATAACTCCTTCAAAATTAGATTGGAGCAAATGGAAGCTAATGATTTTATGAGAAATCAAGATACTATAAAGCAGATCCAAACAAATGAAAAAATAGAAGGCAGTGTGACATATCTCACTTGAAAAACCACATCTCCCCACCCTTTCCAACATTTATCATTTTCCTTTTTTTTTTTTTTTTTGCCATATAGGCTAATCTGATTGATGTGAGGTGGTTTTTCAGATCAAAAGTGATTTATAGCACTCCATATACCTATAGATAGCTTTGATATCTTCATCTGAAAACTGCCTGTTCATATCCTTTGATGATTTATCAACTCGGGATGACTTTTATTCTCATAAATTTGACTCACTTCTCCATATGTATTTGAGAAATAAGGTCTTCATAAGAGATACTTTTGGTAAAGTTTGTTTCCCATCTTTCTGCTTTCCCTCTAATCTTTATTACTTTGGTTTTGTTTGTACAAAAGCCTTTTAATTTAATATAATCAAATTTATGTATTCTATATTTCATAAAAATGTGTTTTTCTTGTAAGGAGTATTTTGTAGGATTCTGTCTTTTGATCCAATCTGCTATCCTATTCTTTTTATGGGAGAGTTCATCCCATTCACATTTACAATTACTACCTATGTATTTCCCTCCATCCTATTCTTCCTCCTGTTTGTCCTTTCTCTCCTTTCACCCTTTCATACCTCACCATTGTTTTGTTTCTGCCTACCACTTCCCCTGTTCTGTCCTACCTTCTGTCAGTCCCCACCCCATCCCTTTACATAATTTCCTCCCCTTCTACTTCTGTCTTCTAAGTTTGCTTTCTATATTCAACTGATTGTGTATATTATTACCTCTTTGAGACAATAATGATGAGAATAAGGTTCAAGCAATGCCCATCTCCCACCCTGCCATTTTCCCCTCCACTGTAACAGACCTTCCTCACCTCTTCATATGAGATAATTTATCCTATTCTACCTCTCCCTTCCTTTTGCACCCATTGTACTCCTCTTTCTCATCCCTCGATTTTTCTATGTTATTCTCTCAAATTCACTTTACCGTCTATCTATGCATATTCCTTTTAGCTATACTATTAGTGACACAATTTTTAAGAGTTTTAAGTTCCCATGTAGGAATGTAAACAGTTTAAGTTTATTGAATTCCTTATGTTTTTTTTCCTCTTTTTACCTCTTCATGCTTCTCTTGGATCTTGATACTGGAGGTCAAATTTTTGGTTTAGTTCTGGTCATCTCCTTACAAAAGCTTGAAATTCTTCTATTTTGTTGAATGACAATTTTTCCTTTTATGTTTTATGCTTAATTTTGCCAGGTAAATGATTCTTGGTTGTAGTTCTAGTTCCTTTGCTCTCCAGAATGTCATGTTCTATGACCTCTGTCCTTTAATGTGACAGCTGCTATGTACTGTTTGATCCTTATTGTGACTTCCTGATATTTGAATTGTTTCTGATTTTTAGTTGTAGTCCTAGCTCCTTTTCCATTGAAATATCACATTCCCTGACCTCAGATCCTTTAATGTTGCAGCTGCTAAGTCCTGTGTGATCCTGATTGTGTGTTGCTGAAAATCAAATTCTTTCTTTCTGATCAGTTGCAGTATTTTTTCCTTGATCTTGTAGTTCTGAAATTTGGCTGTAATTTTCCTTGTCTTTTTTTGCGGGGGGGAGGGGGATCTCTTTCCTGAGGTTATTGGTAGATTCTTTCAATGCCCATTTTGCCCTCTGGTTTGAGGACATCAGGGCAGTTTTCCTTGATAATTTCTTAAGAGCTGCTATTCAGGTCCTCCTTTTTATTATGGCTTTCAGTTAGTTCAATGATTATGATATTGTCTAACCCTGGATCTATTTTACAGGTTGGTTATTTTTCCATTTTCTTTCATTTTTAAAATTCTTTTGAATTTGATTGATTCATAATGTCTCATAGTCATTAACTTTTACTTGCCCAATTCTAACTTTTAAGGTGTTGTTTCCATAATTTAGTTTTTGTACTTTCTTTTCTATTTGGCCAGTTGCACTCTTTAAGGAATTATTTTATTAAGTGGATTTTTGTCTCTTTTTCCATCTGGTCAATTCTACTTTTCAAGCAGTTTTCCAAGCTGTTGACACTTTTTTTCATAATTCCCTTGCAACACTCTCATTTCTTTTTCCAATTTTTCTTCTACCTCTCTTAAATGATTTTTAATCTTTTTGAGCTCTGCCATTGAGACCATTTCCCATTTTTCTTTGAGGTTTTCTTTGACATTGTTGTCCTCTTCTGAGTTTATGTCTTGGTCTTCCTTGTCAACATAATAACTTTATATGACCAGATTCTTTTTTTGTTGTTGTTGTTGGGTTTTTTTGCTCATCTTTTAAAAAAAAAGTTTTGCCTTTAAAAAAAAATTGAGTTCTGCTCTCAGGATGGAAGAAGTGTACTGTCTCAGGCTTCTTGTGCTAGAGGCTATAGACCCTGATTCAGGGGTGGGGAACCTGTGACTTTGAAGCCACATGTGGCCTTCTAGGTCTTTGGGTGTTGCCTTTTGACTGAGTCCAAGTTTTGCACAACAAAAATTTTTATTAAGATAATTTGGTCGCCCTCCTTCCTTCCTTCCTTCCTTCCTCTCCTCCTCTCCTCCCTCCCTTCCCCTCTCCTCTCCTCCTCTCCTCCCCTCTCTCTCCCTCCTCTCCCCGTGCGCGGGCGGTGGGCGGGCAGTCGCTGGGGCCGGCGCTTCCCCGTCCCCGTCCCCGCGGCCCGCCCTCCCGGCGGGGAGCTGGCGGCGGGGGGCTCGCGGCGGCGGCAGGAGCAGCCTCCTCGGCCATGGCGCCTCAGAAGCACGGCGGCAGCGGCGGTGGGGGAGGGGGCGGCTCGGGGCCCAGCGCGGGCTCGGCCGGCTCCGGCGGCGGGGGCCACAGCCACGGCCACGGCTTCGGGGCATCGGCGGCCGTGGCGGCCACGGCCTCGGGTGGCAAGGCCGGAGGCGGCGGCTGCGGGGGCGGCTACTCGGCCTCGGCGGCCTCGGCGGCCGTGGCTGCGGCTGCGGGGGCCGCCGTGCTTCCCGTGAAGAAGCCGAAAATGGAGCAGGTCCAGGCTGACCACGAGCTTTTCCTCCAGGCCTTCGAGAAACCAACACAGATCTATAGATTTCTTCGGACTCGAAATCTCATTGCGCCAATATTTTTGCACAGAACTCTTACTTACATGTCTCACCGAAACTCCAGAACAAACGTCAAAAGGTCCTTACTATGCTGTTCAAGACACTGTAGATATAATCAGAAGAAAAGACAACAGTCTTGCAATCACGGAGATTATAGTGTTGTAAGGAAAACGTTTAAAGTTGATGACATGCTATCAAAAGTAGAGAAAATGAAAGGAGATCAAGAATCTCATAGCTTGTCAGCTCATCTACAGCTTACATTTACTGGTTTCTTCCACAAAAATGATAAGCCGTCACAAAACTCAGAGAATGAACAAAATTCTGTTACCCTGGAAGTTCTACTTGTGAAAGTTTGCCACAAAAAACGGAAGGATGTAAGTTGTCCGATAAGGCAAGTTCCTACAGGTAAAAAGCAGGTGCCTTTGAATCCAGACCTCAACCAAACAAAACCAGGAAACTGTCCATCCCTTGCGGTTTCAAGTAATGAATTTGAACCTAGTAATAGCCATATGGTGAAGTCTTACTCATTGCTATTTAGAGTGACTCGTCCAGGAAGGAGAGAGTTTAATGGAATGATTAATGGAGAAACCAATGAAAATATAGATGTCAACGAAGAACTTCCAGCCAGAAGAAAACGAAACTCTTCAAATCGTGAAGATGGGGAAAAGACTTTTGTAGCACAAATGACTGTATTTGATAAAAACAGGCGCTTGCAACTTCTAGATGGAGAATATGAAGTAGCCATGCAGGAGATGGAAGAATGTCCGATCAGCAAGAAAAGAGCAACGTGGGAAACTATTCTTGATGGGAAGAGGCTACCTCCATTTGAAACATTTTCTCAGGGACCTACATTGCAGTTCACTCTTCGTTGGACAGGAGACACCAATGATAAATCTACAGCTCCTATAGCAAAACCTCTTGCAACCAGAAATTCAGAGAGTCTCCCTCAAGAAAATAAGCCTGGTTCTGTCAAACCCCCTCAGACTATAGCTGTGAAAGAATCATTATCTACCGACCTTCAAACAAGAAAAGAAAAGGATATTTTAAATGAACCTAGACAAAAGTTAAGAATATTTTATCAGTTCCTTTATAACAACAATACAAGACAGCAAACTGAGGCCAGAGATGACTTGCATTGCCCTTGGTGCACGTTGAATTGCCACAAGCTTTATAGTTTACTCAAGCATCTTAAACTCTGTCACAGCAGATTTATCTTCAATTATGTTTATCATCCAAAAGGTGCTAGAATAGATGTTTCTATCAATGAGTGTTATGATGGCTCCTATGCTGGGAATCCTCAGGATATTCATCGCCAGCCTGGGTTTGCCTTTAGTCGTAATGGGCCTGTAAAGAGAACTCCTATTACACACATCCTTGTATGTAGACCAAAACGTACAAAAGCAAGTATGTCTGAATTTCTTGAATCTGAAGATGGAGAAGTGGAACAGCAAAGAACATATAGTAGTGGACACAATCGGCTCTATTTCCATAGTGACACTTGTTTACCACTCCGCCCCCAAGAAATGGAAGTAGATAGTGAAGATGAAAAGGATCCTGAATGGCTAAGAGAAAAAACCATTACTCAAATTGAAGAATTTTCTGATGTTAATGAAGGAGAGAAAGAAGTGATGAAATTATGGAATCTACATGTCATGAAGCACGGGTTTATTGCTGACAATCAAATGAATCATGCCTGTATGCTGTTTGTAGAGAATTATGGACAGAAAATCATTAAGAAGAATCTCTGTCGAAACTTCATGCTTCACCTGGTCAGCATGCATGACTTTAATCTCATTAGCATAATGTCTATAGACAAAGCAGTTACGAAGCTCCGGGAAATGCAGCAGAAATTAGACAAAGGGGAAGCTGCTTTCCCTGCTAGTGAAGAGTCAACAGAAGAGCAGAATGGGACCTCCAATGGGTACAGTGATGTTCACCCGAGGGAGAGGATTCCAGACACTGACACGGTCTCAGGGGTTTCAAAACAGAGTAAGAAGCAAAAACTCTGAAAGGTGACGCTAATCCCGTGTGATGGACAACACTGAGAAACACTCTGGGGATACATTCTGGGAAGAGCTTCTCTTTTATTTTGTAAATCATAGATTCCAACCAGGCACCGTTAGATGAAGTAAATGATTTCAACCAAGACATTGTATCAGGGTTCACTCAGCTTCATTATGCAAAGTAATTCGTGTGTATTGGTTGTAGTGATGTCATTGCAATATTCTCCAGTTTGAGCATGAAGAGCAGTGCTTCATAAAAAGCTTTTTTGTAACTTGAGCAATTAATGTCTTATGAAATCTATTGAATTGATAATATAAAAACTTACACTTATATCAATGATAAGTTTTTGCATTTGTGACTTGTTTTCCTACTTTGTAATTGTGAGACCTTGGGGTGGGAATTGGAATAGAATTCACTTTTTAAGCAATTTAGACATCAATTAAATTTTGGCAAAATTAAAAAAAAAAAAGATAATTTGGTCTGTGAAGTTTGGATTGAGTCAAAGTGTCACACTTGAGGAACTAGAGGGCCACATGTGTCCTCAAGGCCATAGGTTGCTTACCCTTATGGGCCTGGCTAGTTACCTGGTGCTACACTGGTGTTGCCTTGAGGCCCCTGGTGGATCTTCTTGTTTGGTGAGATGAGGTGGTGGTTGTATGGTGCTGCTGAAGGTCCTAGTGGTGTTATCTGCTGTGTTCTGAGGCCTGGTGGGGTGTTTCTGTGCTCCATTGGCTAAATTAAAGAACTTGGAAGTCTAGCCTTTGGAGGCTTCCTGTTTGCCCAGGGTTATGCTGAAACATGTGTTGGTTCTCAGAACTGGAGTCTGCCAGTTTCCCTGGCTATGCTAAGGTATATGGGGGTTTCCTGGTGTTGGTGTTTTCATGCTCTACCTCACTGGGCCTCAGGACCTCCCATTGGTTTGCTGAGGTAGGGCTTGCTGCTGGTTTCTGGGATGGTTCCCATCCTGGACTGTGTTCCTCCTTCACTTGAGTGAGGCTCATCTTTCTTTTATATCATCCAAGATTCTTGGGCAAAAAATTCTTTCACCTCATCTTTTTACTGGTTCTGCTTTTCTATGATTTGTTCTGGGACTCAATTTTATGGTTGTTTGGAGGTGAGTATGGGGGAGTTGCAAGTTTACTGCTTACTCCACTGTCTTATCTCCTGGAATAGGACCAGCTCTTTATATGAGAGAGGGGTGAAGGAGATTATGATATTTTCTCTAACTTCATTCAGTAAAACATGTTTAGGAGTGAAGAAAGTAGATGATGGGACAAATCCAAGACTGAAACATCACAGGGCAAGATCTGTGATATAATAAACAGGGTAAGGTTTCAAAAGAATATGGCACTGTAGAGTTAAAATGGTTCACCAAAGGGTCAAGATGGGGAGAAGAGGAGAGTGTAGCTAGTGCTGGAAAAAGAACTAAGACTTCAAGGGATTCTATCTGCAAAGCAAAGGATTTGGAGTTGTAACTCATTGTGCATTTATCAATTGCCTGCTATGTGCCAGTTACTTGATTAAGCATTGGGAATACAAAGAAAGGTAAAAGACAATACTTGCTCTCAAGGAGCTCACAGTCTAATGGGGGAGATAACTTGCAAATGACTATGTATAAACATGATATATGTGTGGAATAAATTGAGAGTAGGCTCAGAGGGAAGAAACTAAGGTTTATGAGTACTTCATGTAGAAGGTAAGATTTCAGCTGAGACTTGAAGGGACTCAGGGAAGCTAGGAAATGGAGATGAGAAGGAAGAGTGATTCAAATATGGGGGACAGCCAGAGAAAGGACAATTTGAAATAGAGTTGCTGAGAACAGAAAGGAGGCCAGTGTCACTAGATCACAAAGGATGTAGAGGCATAAGGTGTAATAATGTTGGAAAGCTGGAAAGAGTCCAGATTATATAAAATTTTATATTTGATTCTGAATCAAATCCAGGCTCATGAGTTAATAGATATCAAAATATATGTAGGGAATTTTGATCTGAGGAGTAAATCCTGTGTATAAGGATAAGGACATAATAAGATTTAAAGGATCTAAAGAAAAGTTGAAATGTAGAATGGCAATTAACTGCATCATAAAATCAGCAAACCCTATTAAGTCACTATTTTATCAGTTCCTGGTGACAATTTCGACTGTTACCTGGACCACCCTATGTAGAAGGGAAAGAGAAGTTGGAGGAGGAAGAGGAGAAAATGGTAGGAGAATAGGAGATTTTATTAAACAAGAAGGCTTCCTAGTAGAAAAACTGAAAGATAGAACCAAGTTAGAGAAAGATGCTTTATGTGTCAGTCATATCCAGGATAGAATGTCGATATTACACACAAAAAATATCATACACCCATGTTAGGGATTTTCAAGGATACTATCCCTGTCTTCCATGGGAAGTATACACAAAGGACTGATTGGGAATGCAATAGAAGTACTAAAATCCTAGAAGACATCTTAGCTAGACAAATACAGAATTTAAAGTAAATTATCTAGATGGCCACTTTTGAATTTATAAGGTCTCTCACAACATCAAACTGAAATAATATATCAAAAATGCCTACAAAAGCTAGCATAGCCCCAGTGGGCTAGTCTGTGTGCTGAGGTGGCATTAACTACATTCAACAATACCCTTCAGCACAAAGATTGATCCCAAAATTGGGGATGCAAGTAGATAACAGAGCACTAGCAGCTGTCAGTCATGCTTATGTCATTCCTGTTTAGACTCACTCTCAGGACTTCTCTGCCTTCCCATCTTAGATAAACCTCTGACCTGACACTTATGCTCCTGGTTGGTGTCTTCCTATCCTGGACCACCATTTCTTGGGGGCCTTCATTTCATTCACATTTTAACTCACCCTCTAAAACTTCTATACTTCCTTCCTGATTCCTGCAGGTTCTCTTCCCTTCTCCTCTTTCCAGCTTCTCTTTATCTATCATTTTCCTTCATTATAAGATAAGTTTGATGCCCGTATCAAAATGGGCATGGGCTGAACTGAAGAGTGTGGAAAGACTGGACACAAGCCAGATAGTTCTGTCATAGCAGTTCCAATTTATTGATCAGAGAGCAGGATTTATATAATGGATGTAAAGCAATTATCTCTTAGGTTCCCATGAGAGAATGTTTAATGTCCTGGTTCATTTATGTACATCTCTATATTTTAATGTCCTTGTTCACTAACGTACATCCATATGTTTTAATGTCCTTGTTCCCTTGCATGCGTCTATGTCTGGGTCACTACTCAGTTATCTGGTCCTAAACTCCTGCAAGTCAGGAAGAGATGGTGAGCCAGTCTTAAGACATAATATAGCCTCCACGGGGAGCTGGCTTGGGAGAAATCTTGGACCAGACTCTTCCCATGTATGGACTGGATCAGAAACTAGTCCTCAATATAAGTTCTCTGAGGTTTGGAACTGCCTTGTTTGCTCACGTTTTTTTTTTTTTTTTTATCAAAAATGATTAGTACTTAGCAGCTAGGTGGCACAGTGGATAGAATGCTGGACCTGAATTCAGGAAGACCTAAATAAATATTTAGCCTTAGATGCATATTAACTGTGTGACCATGGTGTAGTCACATAAGCTCTTTCTGCCTCAGTTTCCTCATCTGTAAAATAGGAATCATAATACCACCTACCTCCATAATTGTTGTGAAGATAAAATGAGATACTATTTGTAAGCTACCTTTCAAACATTAAGATGCCACATAAATACTAGATTATTATTTTATTTTCATCATAATAGTTATCACATTAATAGTCACTTAGTCACTATTTATAATCTATCAAAAATATACAATCTCTTGTTATTATTACTGTAATCCAAATATTTACATAATGGATCAAGGCATCAGTTATATATGTAATAGAATTAATATGAAATGTATATGTACATGTGTGTATCTTATATAGACATATGGAATATTTCATGTCCTAATCCTCTATCATTAACAAATGAAGAACTATTACCAATTATATGAAAACACATATTAATAGTTATGTGAAGACACTATTTATAATCATTTTCTTTTTTTCTTTGTTTTCCTATTTGGAGGGGCAATTGGGGTTAAGTGACTTGCCAAACATCACACAGGTAATAAGTGTTAAGTGTCTGAGGCCAGATTAGAACTCAGATCCTCCTGACTCCAGGGCTAGTGCTCTATTCACTGCTCCATCTAGCCGCCCCACTATTTATAATCATTTTCAAAATTTCTTGATTTGTTAGCTGAGACCATAGAGGAAAGAGAACAAGAGTACTAGGGAAATGAAATATAGCCATTACTATTTGAATAAAGATATGGTTTTAAAGGAAAAGGGGAGGCAGAGAAATTTGTGGAATATGACTGATCATTAAAGTTCCCCCATAATTGGATAAATCCAATGAATGTCTTCATTCTCCAAGGCTTCTGAGAAGTTAGGGTGCAGGATAAGGCAAAAGGGCTAATGGTAGAGAAAAATTAGATAGTTTATCAAAGGATTCCCTTATCAAAACTTTTCCAATTTACCAGTTTGGCCCCCAGTTCATAACAAATTTAGCTGAGGGAAAATATATGATTTCAAATTGCTAGAATCTCAGTAGTACTGTGTTTCATATTCTCTGCTTCAGTGCTTACAAGGATTTTTGCATCTATTAATGATTGATGGTCCTACTATCTTCTAAGATTCACTCACTTTGTGACTACTGCTCAGGACAAAATACTTATTTGGCTTTGCTTTGTGGAACAATATACAGATTTCTTATCTATTTCCCTTCCTGGGGGAGAAGATAAGTTATATATCCCTTAATAAAAAAAGAAAAAACAAAACAGATATTTAAGTTAATTCTTAGCAAAGTACATTTTGTTCTCGTTCATAATTGTTTGCTTTGGGGCATATAAAGTTATCATGGGAAAAGCTAAACATTGGCCCAGTGACTGAGACAGCAGTCAGAATAAAAGATTACAATCTACTGTTCTTTCTGTTCCACCCAGTTACATAATGGAATGGGATATCATATATATATATATGAAGTGACTTTATTATGAAATACATTGACCTTTTTCTTTGTTAGTTTGAATTACTTGAGTGTCTCAATCTGTAAACAAGGAGCATTCATTTCTATTCAACCATGTCAATCTGAATAAATAGGTACAGACAAATGAAAGAAAAGTTATGTTTTATTTGAAATGTGTCACTAAGTAAAATTTCATCAGAATATTTTTATACTTGAAACCACAAATAAATCTTTACAGTTGGTAAACAGAGGCTATGCCACTATTTCTTTCGAAGGC
Source organism: Gymnobelideus leadbeateri (assembly GCA_011680675.1). Lineage (NCBI taxonomy): Eukaryota > Metazoa > Chordata > Mammalia > Diprotodontia > Petauridae > Gymnobelideus > Gymnobelideus leadbeateri. Next base: position 48,952 of record WOXC01009207.1, read on the forward strand.
CAATTATTTTCAATGCCTTCCATGGCAATTTTCCACTTTTTCTCTGAAGTATAGATTGTGCAGGGAAGATAATGCCTTTCTCAGTGGGCAGTGTTGTGTAGATTCATTGGGAACATCTATCTATGCCTCTTTGACAATGGGGTCATAGGCTAATTGATTTTATGATCCTTATTTTAATTTAAACCAGGGAAGACAAAACTACCAATGATATTTCTAATTGTCTGATGGAAAATATCTGAAGGTTTTTTTTCTTTTTAAAGTTTTCTGTCTTTTTTAATGCCCCCCCATTTTAGCAGTACTAAATGATTACATGATACTATTATCAATTAAACCAGCAAAGATTTAAATTCCAAATTGTCAGTTAAAAATTTCATGATACATTCTATTAAACTGAGAGAGATTAAGTTTCCAACTTTCTGAAAGAAAACACTGAAGAAAATTTGGTTTTTATATTGTCTTTAAGACTTCATCTATTTTGTTTGTTCCCAATGACAATTGGTGGTTGTGGCTGATTCTGATATAGTTTGGCTGCCACTGTAAAATTTAAAGTAACATGCTCTGTATATTCATGTTTTCTAGGGTTTAATAAATGGAAAATATTACTTTTAGAGTGCTTGAAAGTGTATTAAACTTGTAATATGTAGGCTATGTGTTCTCAAAGTAAGCAATTTCAATAATAATTTTAAGATCATAGATTTTGAATTGTAAGAGATTTAAAAGAGAATCAGGTCAAGCCTACCCCTCATCCTTTACAAATGAGAGAATTCAGCTAAGTCCAGTAAATTAATTATTTGAACAGAGGACCTCTGACTCCAAGTTTAGCCCCTTTCCCACAATGGAATATTTGAATAGAGGTCATATTTTTTTCCATTTGCATGATATCTGGACAGCCTCGGGAGGTGGTGAATTCCCTCCTATTTTATGTTTTTTTTTTAGGTTTGATGAATACTTTTCAAATGCATTATAGTGTGAATTTCTTATGGTGTGAGATAGGTCAGTGGTTATAGAAACCCCTTCTCATTCTAGAAATTCTGTTATCCTTTGAAATAGCATGCATAAGAGCTGATCTGAAAAATTTGGAAGATTTTTTTCGAATCTTTCAAGGTTGATAGATATTCAATAGTTTGTAACATAGAAGATAGTGTAAAAGAATACATGTTTATGCAGGTGATTCTTATTTTTCTTGACCAAATACCTCTTGAATTTCTATATACTACATACATTTGATAATTCAAGTTCATAGAATTTAAGAGCTGGACAAGGTCCTAATGGTCACTATATCACAGTGGTAACTCAGTTACTAAACATTTATTATGTGCTTACTATATGCCAGGCACTGTCCTAAGTTCTGAGAATACAAAAAGATGCAAAAGACAGTCCCTGCCTTCAAGGAACTCACAATTTAATGGGAGGGACAACAAACAAATAAGTATATACATATAAGCCAAAGGATTAAAAGGAAATAATTAACAGGGGGAATTTGTTAGAATTAAGAAGAATTAAGGAAGGATTCTTGTAGACTCTGGGATTTTAGTTGTGACTTAAGTCAGAGTAACCAATACATGGAGATGTGGATAGAGAGCATTCCAGGCCTAGGGGGCAGGCAGAGAAAATGCTCTCAGCTGAGAGGTGGAGAGATTGTTTGTAGAATAGCAAGGGGACCAATATCATTGGAACAAAGAGTACATGTTTAGGAGTAAGGTATAAGAAGACAGGAAATGTAGAAGGGGACTAGGCTGTGAAAGATCTGAAAGACAAACAGATGATTTTGCATTTCATCTTGGAGGTGATAACAGATCACTGGAGTTTATTTATTACTATTACTAGAGTGGGATGACAATGATATTGCACTTTAGGAAAATCACTTTGGGGGCAGAATGGAGGATGGATTGGAATGGAGAGAGACCTGAGGCAGGAAGACCCATCAACATGCTATTGCAGTAGTCCAGGCATGAGGGGATGAGGGCCTGCATTGGTGGCTGTCATAGAAGAGAGAAAGGGGCATATCTGAGGGATTTACAAAAGAGAAATCAATAGACCTTGGTAACAGTTTGGATATTGGGGATGAGATATAGCTGGGAGTTGAAGATGACACCAAAGTTACAAGCATGAGGAACTGGGAGGATGGTGTTTCCTTCTACGATAATAAGGAATACAGGACAGGATTTAGGAGGAAAGATAATGATTTTAGTTCGGGATGTTTACTTGATATCCACTACAAGATGATGGAAAAGCAGTTGGGGACGTGAAATTAGAATTCAGCAGAGAAGATAGGGCAGAATAGGTAGCTTTGAGAATCCTCACCATAGAGAATGTAATCAGCAAGTAAAATAGTATAGAAGGAGACGAGAAGAGGACCAGGACCAAATCCCTTGGGACATTTATGGTTTTAGGCATGATCTGGATGAGGACATAGCAAAGGAGAATGAAAAGGAACACTCAGATAGACAGGAAGAGAACTGGAAGAGAGTGGCATTCCAAAAATCTTAAGAGAAGAGATTATCAAGGAGAAGAGTGATCCAGAATGTCAAAAGCTATGGAGTGATCCAGAATAATGAGAACTGAGTAAAAGCCATTGGATTTGTCAATCAAAAGATGATTGGCAACTTTGTAGAGAGGAATTTTGGTGGAATAATGAGGTCAGAAACCAGATTGTAAGTGCTTAAGAAAAGAGTGAGAGTTGTTGGTGGAGTTGTGAACTGAGTTAAATTTATAAGAATAAAAGTTGTTCTCCAGTTGATAAATGGTCAAAGGATATGAGCAGGCAGTGTTTAGACAAAGAAATAAAAAATATCTATAGTTATATGAAAAAATGTTCTAAGTCACTATTTATTAGAGAAGAGAAAATTAAAAGAACTCTGAAATACCACCTCACACCAATCAGATTGGTTTATATGACAAAACAGGAAAATCACAATTGTTGGAGAGGATGTGGGAAAATTGGGACACTAATGTGTTATTGGTGGACTTGTGAACTGACCCAGGCATTCTAAAGAGAAATTTGGAACAATGCCCAAAGGGCAACCAAAGTGGATAATCTAACCTTTGATCCAGTAATACCACTATTAGGTCTCTATCCCAAAGAGATCATAAAAAAGGGAAAAGGACCCACATTTGCAAAAATATTTATAGCAGCTCTTTTTGTGGTAGCAAAAAATTGGAGATTGAAGAGATGCCCATCAGTTGGGAAATGACTGGACATGCTGTGGTATATGAATGAAATGGAATACAATTGTGCTATAAGAAATGATGAACAGGTAGACTTCAGAAAAACCTGGAAAGATTTACATGAACTGATGCAATGTGAAATTAGCAGAACTAGGAGACTATTTCACACAGTATCAGCAACATTGTATGATGATCAACTAAGATTGACTTACCCCTTCTCACCAATACAATGATACAAGACAATTCCAAAAGACTCATGATACAGAGTGCTATCCACATCCAGAGAAAGAGATGGAGTCTGAATGCAGATCGAAGCATGCTATTTTCACTTTCTTTTTTTCCCCTGAGGGTTACCCCCTTTTTTTCTGTTTCTTCTTTCATAGCATGAATAATATATTTTAAATTATTGTACATATATAACCTGTATCTGATTGCTTACCATCTTAGGGAAGAGGGAAAGGAAAGAGGGATGGAATTTTAAACTCAAAATTCTATAAAAATTAATGTTAAAAATTATCCTTATGCATAACTGGAAAAAATAAAATACTGTTTCAAATCTCAATAAAAAAGAGGAAGAACATGTTAGTAGAGAAAGCAGAGGCATCTACTGTGGTTGGCCTTTTCTAGGATTTTAGCCACAAAGGGCAGAGGAGGAGCAAGAAGATAGTGGAAATAGAAAGATCAAATGAGGGATTTTGAAGAAAGGGGAGACATAGGTTTGTTTGTAGGCAGCAGAGAATTAATCAGTAAATAGGGAGAGATTGCAAATAGGTGATAGAGTGGAAATGACAGAAAGGATAATCTGTAGGAGCACACTGGAGAGAATGGTATCACTTAAAAAGGTAGAGATGTTGGCCTTGATAAGGAATATGATCACTTCATCATATGAGAAAGGGGTGAAAGAGATAGGAGGAGAAGACATATGAGTGATATGTGATAAGGAATAGGGGGGAAGAGGGAACTGATGGCAGATGACCTCTAGGTTCTCAGCTAAGATAGTGGGCGGGTGGGAGGGAAGGAGAACCACTGGTGGTTTGAAGATGGAAGAAAATATATGGAAAAGCTGTTGTGGAAAGTGAGATAGTAAAGTGGATAAGAGAGGTTTACCAGTATTGCCTAGCAGTAGTGAGAGCCCAGTCAAGGTTGTATAATATAAATTTGCAGTGGACCCAGTCAGAAGGGTTGTGTGATTTTCTCTACCTCCTTTCAACAATATGTATGTAGGAGCAAAGGTAGTGGTTTCTGGGAATGATCCAAAGCTGAGGCTTAGCAGGGCACAATCAGTAACATGATAAGAAGCCTATGGACTCAAGAGAAGAGGACATTGTAGAGTTGAATTGGTCCATCAAGGGGTCAAGTTGGGGAAAATAGAAGAGAATGACTAGTGAAGGGAAGATGCCTTGGAAGAGAATTGAGGGGTTCTCAGTCACAGTGTGGATGAAAGGTAAGGCAGTGGGAGAGATTGGAAGCCAATAGATTATGACCAGATAAAGAGAATTCAGAATTTTTACACTTGGAGAGGGTGTGTGTGTGTGTGTGTGTGTGTGTGTGTGAGAGAGAGAGAGAGAGAGAGAGAGAGAGAGAGAGAGAGAGAGAGAGAGAGAGAGAGAGCAAAGCAGGGTGGAAGAGTATGTCATGGGAAATAAATAGTTTGAGGAACTTAGGGTCAGGGTGTTTGTAGAGTCATCTAGGTTTAAAAGTGAAAATGAAGTGTGAGGGAGAAAGATGACCCTATACATGTCAGATATTATAAAAAAACAAATACAACAAAGGAAGAATAATTTTAGGATAGAAGATAATTTCTTTGTCAATAGACAGGATCAAGAAATCACAGAAAATTATGTCAAATAAGCATAGAAGTAATAAAAGTCATACCATGAGATGTGCCTCCCCCCACCCCGCTCTCACCACCCCACACACTATGAGCACAGTATGGTTAATGAACAAACTAAGGTTGCAATCTTAATGCAGAGAAGTAATTGTGACTTAATGGTTTTCCCTGAGGTTTAATGGGATATGACTCATCACTCTACTATATCTCAGGTAGATCTCATGCAAACGGAAAAGAATAGATAAAAGGATGATTGGAAAGTATTGTATATCAAGAAATCCATACATTAGAGACAAGAAAGATAATAAAAAATATTAGGGTAAGAATCAATGGAGACCCCTTCGCCCCACTTTTTTTTTCAATATCATCTTTACAATGGACAATAAAATTAAATAGATTTGGGTACAGTATTAAGGACAAGAAATATTAATATGCCTTAGCTCCTAGGTTTCTGAAAATTCCAGTCATGATTTTTGTTCCCCACTTACCTTTCTCAATTGTTCCTTCTCTCCCCTTCTATAAAAATAAGGCATGTCCTATGGTTCTAGATTGAGCTTTTGCTTTATTATGACAACACAGTGAATAGTATCAGGCTCTAGAGGTTAGAATAAGCTGAGGTTGAGAACGAAAAAGAGACCAATCAACAAAAATACAAGCCTTTTTTCAAAGGGCACAACATAATTAAGATGTAATTACTTAGGGGAAGCTAGGTGGCACAGTAGCACAGTTAATAGAGCACTGGCCCTGGAGTCAGGAGGAACTGAGTTTGAATTTGACCTAGACATTTAACACAGAACTAGCCATGTGACCTTGGGCAAGTCACATAACCCCAATTGCCCTACCTTCCCCCCTCCAAAAAGCAAAAAAAAAAAAAAATACTTCCTCTTAAAGCAAGGTACAATGATACCAGAGGACCAAGAGAATGAAAAACTAAGTCTTCAGTTTTTATTATCTTTCTATTTTTATTGTTGAAATAATATTCAGACTGGAAAAGAATAGGAAAAATGTCTAATGGAGTTGAAATTCAGAATATGTGGAAAGGATCTGAAAGACATGGTAGCCTTTTCAAGTGAAAAGATATCCACCCGTGAGTTTGGTATATTCCAAGCATTTCTTGTCTCATCTAATGCCTACAATTTCCTCTGTCCTGTTTCAATCACTTTTAGAATGCACTCCCATACTATGACAAGAGCCAGTAGGCATCTCAATAATTTGTCTCATATTGGAAGTTGTTGCTCCCATTTTGTCATGTACTTTAAAGTGTCAGGGCTCAGTTCAGATACATGGAGAGCCTCTAATTTTTCCTAATCATCTTCTAAAACAGCACATGTTTCCTCCTGTTAAATAGTCTGCATTGTGTTATTCTGCTTCTCCCTCTTGCTTTCATGTTGAGTTTTGTTATCTTTGTCTCCATTTGTTTCCTTATGATACTGCAAAGCTCAGCTCTCCTGGTTCCTTGAAAAAAAATCAAAACAGGTCCATTCTACTTTTTCTTACACATAAAGAATTTGGGGACCTTGACACTTATCTTATTATTCTGTAAGTTCCTTTCCTGGAGTTTTAGTGATGTAATTTCTAACAACAATAGTGAGAATGTAATACATTTGTTTTATTCTATACTTTTACTAGACATTTTGGTAAATGAATGGTTTGTATTATGCTATAAATATAAATCCCATAGGAAGCAATTACATTCTCATCCCAAACAGTTTATAAGATTACAAAGGTTTAATTCAAATAATAAATTAAAATACTGAGGGAGGAATTATACAGTGTTAGTATAATGGTAGAATACAGATGTTGTATCAATGATATCAAAAAGAAATTTTGTTTTTATAAAAGGAATAGACTCCTTCAGAGGCAAGGCATATATATATATATATATATATATATATATATATATATATATTATCAATGTCACCATTTCTCAAAGCATTTTTGGAAGTCCTTTTCTGAAATTGCTTTCAGAAGGCCCATTCTTTTGAATAACCTTCATCTTTATCATCAATGATGCTGAATTTTCATCGTTTGAGGGTAGATTTAATTCTTTGGATATAACCAAATGTTATTTAGAGCTGTGCCTGTTAAATACCATAGAGAAGGATCAAGGAATAATATCTCATTGGTTATTTGGGATGGAATAGGTCACTATAGTACTAAGACTGACTTACTTACATGTGTGACTCATGGCCTTGGTCTGATGGTTATTTCCCAAAATTATGAAAGTTCACAAATTCATTGGATAATGATAGCAGCATCTGAATAACTACCAAGCTTCCAATGAAAGACAGGTAGTTGATGACTGGGGGTCTTCAAGGAAAGGGAAGATAACTACATGTTTGGTGTGAAGCAGAGAGGAGTTTTATTCAGGTGTGGATTGAATCAGATAGCTGCTGAAATGCCCTTCTACTCAGACATTCTGTGATTCTATGAAAACACTTGTTTGGATTTATACATTCTGGCATATTTTTCCTATTTATTAAATAAAAAATGAGCCTCAGTACTTGATTGTTACACTTCGTACTTTGATCTCAGATTTCATTAAGTGGGAATCTCCTCTCCCTTAGTTCTAATTGTAACTAACACTGTTTAATTTCTTAAGGTTTGCTGTGGGCAACTAATTTAACGTATTCAGTGCCCAACCTTCTCATGATGAGCCTCATTCAATTCAGCAAGAGTAGTGCTTGAATAATAACAAAAAAACAAAACGTGGGGGCTCCTTGATGGTGCAGTGAATAGAGTACCGGCCCTGGAGTCAGGAAGACGTGAATTCAAATCCAGCCTCAGACACTACAAAAACTAGCCGTGTGACCTTGGGCAAGTCACTTAACCCCAAATTGCCTTCCAAAAAGAAAGCAAAAACAAAATAAAACAAAACAAAAACCAACACTTACACAATTTGTTATTAGTTATATGCTCAATGTCTTCCCATTAGCTTCCAGGGCCTAAATTCTACTAGTAACACCCACAATAATTTCCGGTCCAAGATGAAGTAATGGAGTCAGATTTTACTGGAATTTGTACCTTATATGTGTTGAAATTTTAGATGACTAAGTGTTCCCTTCCAGTTCTAAATTTGTGATGTTTTTGTTGCTCTCCAATGAAGAATTGGATTTGGAATTGTTAAAACCAAGCATTTGCTAGCTGTGTTACCCTATGCAAGTCACTAAAGCTCCCAGTCTTATTTTTCTCATTGGTCTAATCATAACAATTACCTTAGAAAATTTTTGTAAGACTGAGATGAAGTTATATATAATATATATGCATGTATGTATATATGTATAGCTATACAAATACACACAGATATACATATATGTATACACATCCATATATACATATACAGTACTTTAAAAATCTTAAATTTCAATATAAATAGTTATTATAATTATTTAAGTATATCACTAAACCTCTAACTGGTTCTAGTAATCCTATTCTTTCTGAGGAAATCTAAAGGTTATTTTTGTTCTTAAAACCTTGTGTTTCTTTTGTCACTCATTCAAAATCACCAGTAATACAAATTTAACACCTTTTCTCAACAAGTAAAGAATGCTTAAAATAGAAATTAACCTTAGGCAAAATTTGTCTTCACTGAATAAAATCATTTTAGAGGAGACGTGATCCTTATTTTTGTAATCACACCACTGAGCATGTTATCAACAGCACTTGCACACCGTGTTGTTATCATATATCTGTTCATAACAGAGTTTAAGAGGAAAGGTCTAACTTGGAAAATCAGTATCATTCATGCAAAGAGGCTTATTCTCAACAGACTTTTGACTTCAATTTATGCCATTTCCCACAACTGCGAGATTGACTATAACCATCAAACTTAAGACTGCCGTCAGTTTAATTCTTTGGATGATTATTTAGATTTCCTCACTCTATTTCAAAGCTTATACAATATGAGTTTTCTCTGAATAAATACTCAACCGACTGAAGGAACCTATTGAATTTTAATGCATGTGTCTGTTAATAGTGAAGTTGTGTTTATAATTATACAAATTCTGCATTAATCCTCCTCTACATCACCTTTTTCCAATCTAATCTTTGCAGTGGACAATAAAACAGAATTAATTTGGTTATAGCATTAAAGACAAGAAATACTAATATGCCTTAGCTGATAAGTTTCTGAAATTTCCAACCACATTTTCTGCTCCCTCCTTGTCTTTCTCCATTGTTCCTTATCTTCTTTTCCCTCCTATAAAAATAAGGCAAATCCAAGGGTTCTAGACTGGGCTCCCTGTTTTTCTATGTACTCCCTCCTTTAACAGTTGCATCCATTCTCATGGTTTCATCTGTAGTGTCCATAAAGATTTCCCAGTCTTTATCATTAGCATCATTTACTGGAAGTCCTAGATCTACATTTCTGATTATTAGCTAAACATCTCCACCTACAATTTATGTACCATTATAATAGTAATGGAATTCAAAGATCCCCCTGTATTGGCTTGGTTTTGGGTTGAATGTTAAAACCCAGGGCTTGTGAATCCCACTTGTGGGATGGACTTGTTGATGTGAAAAAAGAGGGCTGAACTGGGAGGAGGTGGTGTTGTGGATTTAGAGAGGAGGGCCAATCAAAGAGAGGCAGAAGAACTTTTGGAAGCAGCTTCATGGAGGCAGAGAGAGAGGATTTCTGAAGGCCAGTTCGAGCTGCCCAGGACTTTTGAAAGCTACCACCCGGAGCTGCCAAGGATTGAGGAGTCAGGGCTGTGATGCCGGTATTTTGTCTGTTTTGATATTGTTTTGCCAGATTGGTCTGCTGGTGAAGGACAGTGCTTTTGTTGCAGAGGTCCTGGAACCTTGCTGTTGGTTCAGAAGCCCTGAAGAAGAATTTTCATGTTATATGTTTACAGAAATTCTGGAAGAGAGAGGGTCTTGCTGATGTTTTCAGGGGTCCTGAGACAGTTCTGCAGGCAGAGAGTGAATTGATGAGGACACTGGCAATGTATATTGTGACTTTCTTAAGCTTTGTCTCCCCAGGAACAGAGATTGCTGAGAACTTGCTTCAGGTCAAGATGAAGAAAAGACCTCTCTTTGGGTATTAAATGCTGTGATAATATCTTAATGTTGCTGTAGCACTGTAGCTCAGAGGTATATGGCCTTTGTGCTCTCTACTGCCCCTTTTGAGAAGATGATTGGCCTTAACTGATAATAATTGCAATCCAGTCATTGTAATTGCAATCCAGGGGTGGGAAACTTGACTTTTGTGCTCTGTGATTCACCAAATGAGTATACTTTGTTTATGAACGGAAACTAATCTTAATCTCCATATGAAAAGAGAGACTTTGTGATTGCCTAAATGAATTTACTGCCCAGGGGTGGAGTAGTACTTGGAAATTATTGAATCACACTTGGTAAATGCTGTATTTTGATTTTGTTTGTTCTGTGAAAGTTTTGCCTTAATTTGTCACTGAATAAAATGGAGAGTTACTATTCTGAACCTTGGACATTGCCTTTGCTTGGCAATACAACAATCACCTTAAATGTGCACATGTCCTTCGTTGAACTCATTATCTTACTCCTCCTTACTTACTTGATCATCCTCCTTACTTCTTTGTGTCTATCAACACTAATACCATACTCTTATTGCCTATTCTTGAATCTATGGTGTAAGGTTTTATTTCCCTTTTCCTTCAAACATTATTATAAACTGGCATAGGCTTATATAGGTTTAAACTGGTATAACAGCAGAGATAAGAGCTTCACAGAGTGAACCAAGTGAATGAATAATGCTTATGGTCCAGATGATGACATGTAGTTGAATGGTTGGCCATTTAGTTGTCCTTCCAGTACATGTATCTGAGACAGATGCTCCAGATGAATAAAATGGACTCAGTTAAGAGAAGGATATTAGGGATATCATTTCAAATGTTACACAGTACCTTCAATGAAACTAAGTTGCTCTATCATAAAACTTCTCCACAGGGGAAAAGATGGAGAAAGAAAGAAAAAATTGAACTAGATATTCTAAGTTATATGAGTTTGGCTGTTTTCTGTATAGATGGGATTATTTGGTTATGAATGGAAACTGAAAGTCATATATACAAAAATGAAGACATTTATTTTACTTAAGAAAAATTCATGCTACCCAGAATTTCCTAAAATTTATGATTACAAAAGAAAAGCTCCACAGGCACATAAAATCCCTGTGCCTTAGGGGTACTGCAATTTCATGCATAATCTCTTTTGCCAATTCCTGCCAATTGGTTACCAATCCTTTGCATACCTCCTAGGCATAGTGAACTCATTATCTGTATAGGAAACTTTCAATTTTTGGACAATTAAACAGATTTTCTTTGAGAGTTTCAGCCATACAGTAGAAAGAATGCTTGTCAAAGGACTCAGTTCCTGGAGCTAGAAATGTCAATAGATAAATGAATAATGAATATGGAGAAGGAGAAGGGGAAAAAAGGAGGGAAAGCAAAAAATATCAAATGAGAATAATGTCTTAGATAAAGAAAAGTCATGAACAAAAGTGAAAAAAGCTCCATCAAAATGAACAAATACTATGACCTTAAGATATCCTTTAGCATAATTAACAAAATAAAACACAATTTATTATTGTCAACAAAATGCTACAAATTAAAACTGGTTAAAACATCACAGGAAATATTAATTTGAATAAAAAGCACCTTGAAGGAAACAAAAAAGTTTCAATGTCAATATAGAAAGATCTGACATTAAAAAACAAAAGTCTATCATTAAAACAGAACAAAACAATCCAAGCCACTCTGCCCCCAGATTTCCCCCAAACTATGCAAAAGGGGACTCTGAACAACTTCTGGAGCCCCAGCACCCAAAGAATGACACAGAGAAGCTAACCTCCCGCTGAGGACAGCCCAGCAGCCCTGCAGGTAGGATGAGCGCAGCACTCTGGGAGCCGGCAGCGAGCAGTGCACAGAGCGCGGGGAGCCGAGCTAAGCCGAGCCAAGGTCCCCGTGAGCTGAGGTTTTACCCCAGGGCGGTAGGGCCAGCTGGAGAGACCCCAGAACACCAGCAGCTGTGGCGACGCCAGAATTATCAACATAGACATGCCTAGGACAAAGTAAGAGGTTAGTGGCCTATGGACTTTGGGACCAGTATTTGGGGAATGCGTCAGCTTACTCCCCTGGGGGCTAGAAGCCTCTGAGGAGACACATCATTTTGTAGTTTTCAGAGGCAGCTCCAGCTCCTGGCCTGTGAACTGTAGGGAGATCCAGCGATCAGTCTTGGGGGGTAATCACTCTTGCTTTAACATCCCTGGATCTGGATTGTGATCTGGGGTGGTGGTCGTGGGTGGGTTTACAGCTTGCCAGAAACAGAAGTTGGCCCCCTCACACGTTTGGGGCAAAAGTTCCTGTCTGGCACCAGGCCATAGTGTGGCAACAAGCCCAAAAGTCAAGTAATTAAGTGGCAACATGCCAAGGCAAAGGAAACAGAAAAATGCAACCCTAGACTCCTATTTTGGGGGCATAGAGCGGAAAAGGACTGTGAGGTCAGAAGTCCTGCTCCAAAAGCCCCAGGGGAAAACATGAGTGGGTTGCAGGCCATAGAGGACCTTAAGAAGGACTTTAAAAATCAAATAAGAGAAGTGGAGGAAAAATTGGAAAGAGAAATGAGAAGGATGCAGGAAAAGTATGAAATGAGGGTCAACAGCCTGACTGAGGAAAACAACACCTTAAAAAATAGACTAACTCAAATGGCAAAGGAGGCCCAAAAGGGCAATGAGCAGAAGAATGCCTTAAAAAGTCGAATTTGCCAGATGGAAAAAGAATCTCAAAAGTTCACTGAGGAGATTCATTCCTTCAGAGTTAGACTGGAGCAAATGGAAGCTAATGACATTATGAGAAATCAAGATGCTGTTAAGCAGATCCAAACAAATGAAAGAGTAGAAGGCAATGTGAAATATCTCATGGGAAAAACCACTGACCTGGAAAATAGATCCAGGAGAGACAATTTAAAAATTATTGGAATACCTGAAAGCCATGATCAAAGAAAGAACCTAGAAATCACCCTTCAAGAAATTCTTTTTTTTTTTTTTTAAAGCAATTGGGGTTAAGTAACTTGCTCAAGGTTACACGGCTAGTCATTATTTATGCGTGGGTGCTCATTTTCAGAGGCCAGATCTGATCTCGGGTCATCCCAACTCCGAGGCCGGCTCTCTTACTCACTGCGCCACCTAGCCGCCCCTTTAGGGCAATTGGGGTTAAGTAACTTGCCCAAGGTTGCACGGCTAGGTTTTTGTTTGTGTGGATTAAGTGTCGGAGGCCGGCTCCGAACTCAGGTCCTTCTGATTCCAGGGCCGGCGCTCTATTCACTGGGCCACCTAGCCGCCCCTTCAAGAAATTCTTAAGGAAAACTGCCCTGATGTTTTAAATCCAGAGGGCAAAATAGAGGTTGAAAGAATCCACCAATCAACTCCTGAAAAAGATCCCAAAAAGAAAACTCCCAGGAATATTATAGCCAGGTTCCAGAGTCCCCAGATCAAGAAGAAAATACTACAAGCAGCCAGGAAGAAACAATTTCAATATTGTGGAAACACAATCAGAATAGCATAGGACCTGGCAGTTTCTACACTGAGGGATAGAAGGGCATGGAATATGATATTCCAGAGGGCAAAAGAGCTGGGACTGAAGCCAAGGGTCACCTACCCAGCAAAACTGAGTATTTTGTTTCAGGGGAAAATATGGTCATTCAGTGGAATAGAGGACTTTCAAGCATTCTTGAGGAAAAAATCCAGAATTGGATAGAAAATTTGACATCCAGACACAAGAAGCAAGAGATGCCTGAGAAGGTAATCAGGGAAAAGAAATCAAAAGGAACTTATCAAAGTTGAACTATTTACATTCCTATATGGAAAAACAATAACTATGACTGATGATATATTTCTCACTATGAAAATAATGGAAGAAAGTTGTGTGGTCATATGAATACATATGTGAATGTGTCTGTATATGGTTATATGTATATATGGATAGAGGGCATAGGTTGAATTTGTTGGGAAGGGAGAATACTCAAGGGATGAAATTATGAGGTGAGAGTGGAAAGTGGCAAGAGGAGATGGGGAGAGACAGGATAGGGTAAACTATCTCATGTAGAAGAAGCAAGGGGAAGTGGTTGCAGGGGAGGGGGATAATAGGAAGGCAAAAAGGCAAAACCACATTTTCATTGAATTTGGTTCAGGGAGAGAATGACATACATACTAAATGGGATATCTCAACCTGCAGCAGAATGGGGGGAAGGGGGATTAGAGGAGGGATGATGGATGGGAGGGCATCCTTGGGGGGAGGGGAGGTTGGAAGTACCCACTATAGAAGAGGGACAGGATCAAATGGGGAATGGATCAGGTGGGGGGTGGGATGAGTGGGAGGGAATTATAAGCAGCCTTGTACAATATATCTACTATGATAGTGTTTTGCATAGCTACACATGTACAACATATACTGAATTGCTTATCTTCCCAGAGGAATGGGTGACAGGGGAGGAAAGAAATGGATTTGGAATTCGAGGTCTTAACATTAAATGTTTCAAATATATTTAAATACTATTATTAATACTCTTTTGCTTGTAATTGGGAGATGAGATGTGCAGGCATTGGGACACAGGGATTCACCTTCCTCTAATGGAAAGGTCAAAGGGGGTATAGGAGAAGGTATGGGTGAGAGCGGATTGGAGGAGGCGATATCTTGCGTGACTGCTATTCTGGGAGGGTGGGTAGGGGAAAAACAGGGGCAGGGAAATGATTGTAACTCGGAGTCTGGTGGAAATGAATGATGTAAAACAGAAGTTAATAACGCATTTGTTTAAAATAAATGAATGAATGAATGAATGAATGAAATTAAAACAGAACAAGACAACCTAGTTATAAAAATCAACAATATACAAAAGATATACTAAACTTGAATATAAATGTGGACCTGATGAGAAATTTATGTTAGAAGGTAATAATCAGAAGTGATAATTTTCTGATAATCAGTACATCTCAACTGGAAAAAGATTTGACTTTCATAAGCAAACATAATAAAACCAGAAGACAGCGCTGAAAGAAATTGATCAAGTTGTATTTATGCCTTTTATTTTTTACATCACTTATAATTGCTGATATATACTTTTATTGAACTCTCCTTTATAACAAAGAGCTAAGCAAAATTAAGGGAAAAAAAGCATCCAGCAGTCTATTGTCTTATTTCTCTCCCATAAGAAGGATGGATATTTTATCCTGTTTCAAGGTGGTAATTGAAATTAACCTGAATTTGGTGGTGGCTAGGTAGCACAGTGAATACAATACTGGCCCTGGAGTTAGGAGGACCTGAGTTCAAATCTCAACTCAGACATTTAACACAAAACTGGATGCATGACCTCGGGCAAGTCACTTGAACCCAATTGCCCTACCTTTCCCCCTCCAAAAAGCAAAAAAAAAAAAAAAAAGATAATAATAATAACCTGAAGTTGGCTTCAGTTCAAAAGGTTTTATCTGCTTTATGGTAGCTTCGTATCCAAATTTTTCCTCCTGATTCTGTCTACTTAATTTTGTATTAGTTCATATAAGCTCTCTCCTATTTATTGGGCTGTTACATATTTGTCAGCTTTTTTATTTCTGAAATATCATTCTATCACATTAATAAGTCATAATTTATTCAGACACTTGTTAAACTGTGCACACCCACATTATTTCTAGTTTGGGGCTAATATAAGGGTGCTGCTAGGAATATTTTATTATATATGGAACAAATTTTCTTCCAAAGGAAGAATGTGAAGAAAGAAGAACTCTAACCAGCATTTTCTAAATTGAATAATATTTTCATGGTAAAATCAACTGAAAATATGAATTGAAAAAATTCACAGAATTGATAGAATTCACAGGATTTCTTCCCAAAGAGATTTCAAATTCAACTCACCTAGAAACAAAATTGACAATTCTAGAGTTCCATTAGTCAGGATGATATTTTGTAAACAACTAAGAAAGAGCAAAGTTAACACATATCGAGACCCCAGTTTGAATTGTGCAGGATAATTTACTTAGCATGCAGAAACAGTCAGATGGGAAATGATTTGCCAAAAATCAAGGGAAGTCGGAATTTACCCCTAATTCCTTTACTCATCTTAATTCAGTGCTTGGGATGGATCTGGAATTTAAACATTGTGGATATTCCCTTCTGTGATGCAGTTACAATTCTTCCTTGCTTTCCTTTCTTGTAAGATTCTTGACCATCTGGGGTGGTTAAGTGGCACAATGCATATGTGCTCACCAGCTCTGGAGTTAGGAGGACCTGAGTTCCAATCCGGCCTCAGACACTTAACACAAAAACTAGCTGTGTGACCTTGGGCAAGTCACTTAATCCCAAAATTGCCCTCCAAAAAAAAAAAAAACCAAAAAGATTCTTGACCATCTCTTTTTTGATTAGCAGAGAGGTACATACAACATATCAGAGGCCTTTTGAATTGTTTTAACTGAATCCAATGTGGTCAAACAGTATTTTATTAAATATTTACCATATACAAAACAATGTATGTATATAATTTGGGAGATGTGTAATATATTAGTAACAACAAATGAGATCAAGAAAAGTTCCCTTAGGAGATAGGACAAAACCTAGCCATAATGATGGTTAGATATTCAAAGAAGGAGAGGTAAATATAAAGCATATTTAAAGCATGAGGGACAAGAGGGGCATATTTGTACAAAGATATTAAATTAGGACATTGAGCACCAAGTTCAAGGGACCAGATGTAGGCTGATTTGGTTAGAATGTAGAATGCACAAAGGGGAGTATAATGCAATTAAGCTGGAAAGGTAGGCTTCAAACAGGTAGCAAAGGGACGTCAAACACATCAATGCCCAGACAATGATTTTGTATTTTATGTCAGAGATTTTTGAAAGTCAGTGAAGGATCTTGGGCTAAGTAGTTATATGGTCAGACTTAGGCTTTAGGAAGATTTTTAGCAGCTTTGTGGAAGGTTGGAGATGGGAAATACTGGAGGCATGAATGCTGATTATGAAGCTATTTCAATAGTCCAGGAAAAGTCAAGGAGTGTTACCACTATGTTGGTGTCTATGTAAGTGGATAAAAGTGTGCACAAATGAGAAAAGTGGCAGAGGTAAAATCATTAAGATGAAAACTAGTTCAACATAAGGGTTAATGGAGAAAGAAAAATCACAGATATCTCCTAGGTCGTAACACTTGGTTGACAAGAATAGTGGCACCTTCAATAGAAATGATGAAGTCCGGAGGAGTGATGTATTTACAAGGAAAATTGATGGTGTTTTCTTTGGTATATTGAATTTGAGATAACTAAAGGGGCATCTAGCTGGAAGATATTCCATAGATATTTGGAAAGGCAGAACTGTAGCTCAGGAAAGACACAAGAGCGTCAATATATACATCTGATAGTTGTATGCATAGGATGAGAACTGTATCAAGAAGCAGTGATGGATCAGTAGGAAAAAAGAATAGGTATAGAAAGAAGAAAAAAAGGCCTGGGACAGAGGCTTAAGAAGGAAGCTCCTATTAGGGGTCAGAATCTGGATTATGCTTCAGCAAAAGAGGCTGATGAAGAATACTCAGACAGTTGCAAAAAGAATTAGGAGAGAATGGTATCATGGAAATAAAGGAAGAAGCATCTTGGAAGAGATCGTATGGTGATCAAAAGCATCAAAAGTGGCAGATAAAGTCAAAATGATGCCGTTTTACATTACCCTTTGGGTCACCCATGACTTTAATTCTCTAGAGACTAAGACATAAAATGATCTAAGGCAATATAGTTAAACAAAAAATCAATGTCAAAAACATGCACTTTTTATGAAGAATCTTGGGATGCATAAAAAATATTGTATATTTTCTCAAATACAATTTACTCACCTTTTCTCCCTGATTTCCTTCTGGGCCCAGCACATTGTCAATCTGTTTATCTGTATAAAATATGTGTAAAGTTAGATCAAGTCTATGAGTTGTCTGTCAAAACATATTATAGACTAGTTAGTTATTCATCCATTTTTCCCCTGTGTGAATAGTTAGGCAAAATTCTTTTTAGGAATAACTATTACTGAGGATGTCTTGAAATAAAATGGGGCTTCACAAAGGAGGCATGTAGATTCTTCAGTAGATGAGCACTGGCCATTGAGTCAGGAAGACCTGAGTTAAAATCTAGTTCAGACATTCACTAGCTGTGCCACACTGGGAAAGTCACTTAACCTCTGTTTGCCTTAAGCCACTGGAGAAGGACATAGTAAACAACTCCAGTATCTTTGCTGAGAAAACCCTATGGACAGTATAGTTCATAAGACCATGAAGAGTTGGACACAACTGAACAATTAACCAACAACTTACAAAACTACTAGATCATCTGTAAATTAGATTATGTGAATAATTTTTCCATCTATAGCAAATATTTTTAGCTGGTGATCCATTCAAAGATTTCAAGAATTCTATGAACTCGCCTAGAAAAACAATACCTCTTTATTTTCATTCACCCTTTACTGAAATTAATGTTTCCTTCAATTATGAATTTAAAAAAACCCAACAGCAATTCTGAAAAAGGGTACATTGGCTTCACCTGACTGCCAAAGGGGTCAACAACACCAAAAACATTGAAAATCAATCTATATGGAGCTTTGCTTTTATTTGCAATCTATGATGAACCTCTTTCATGTAAATGAGCATACATCTTCCTCTTTTATACTTTGATAATAATAGAAAGTCATCAGTCACATTTACCTGTTATCCTTCAAGGAATTTACAATAAGTTAATATAATCATTCATGCCCTATTATTAACTTTAAGATGACATTTAGCTCTACTGATTTGAATGCTTTCTTAGAGTTAAGAAACAATAAAGACAGAAGTATTTTTATTTCTTCAGTTTTCTTGTCTCTAAAGATTTTCTATAGGATATGATTTGTGAATGACTGTACATCTTCTCAGCAAGGGTACACTCCATGTACATGGATTATATCCTCATAGAGATTTAGGGGAGATGAGAAAGTAGGCATTTCGGTCAGTGACATCTTAATAGTTTCTCAATTACTTTTTTAATAAAAATTCATAATTTTCCTCAAAATCTTTAGTATTCTCTCCTCTCCTAGATATCTTGAAAATCTATCCCCTAATAAAATCATATTATAAAGCCTCTAGCATGGACTTCCTCTGTGAATACTTGATTTGATCCAGCTGCTTGCTTTCATATTTCCTTTCTTTTTAGTGCCATTTGTATTTACTCACATTACATACAAAAGACTGTTATGCTGAAGCTCAAATACATTGGTCGTGTTTGTTAATGAAGAAAGTAATCTCAACAGAGGTATTCCATTTTTGATTATTTGTTGTCCTCCTTGTTTCATTCTGAAATGTTCTTGGACTGATCTGACTAGATAGCATAGCAGTCTTCTGGTTAAGGGCTTTTCCTTTATGGTTTCCAGCTATTTTTATAAGGTTATACTTCTTAGGTTGTTCAAAGATCCATTTATGTAATATTTCATGAGTGAATTTGGATTCTAAACTGGTATTGCCCTTGATTTCCATAGCTCTCCATTTAGCAAGAGATCACTTATTTACTGGTTAAAGTGTTTTCTAATTTGTTTTGTTTTCTTTGTGGCAATAGACTTCCATCAGTTCAATTTCCTTAGGAAGTGTGACAATTTATATCATATCTACATTTTATCATTTCTGCCTTTTAGGTGCTAATATCTTGGGTTTTTATTTTTGCTTATTTTTATTTTTGGTAAGTTTGTTATTGATATTTTCTGTTTTGCATGTCATGCATTCTTACCTTCTCTACTCCCAGAGAGCCATCTTATATGTAAAGTAGTATATTTTGGAGAGGACAAAAAGTTAGCACAACTGAACAATACTTTAACAAGGTCTGAAGATATGCAAAATGAAATACTTGTGAACCTTTCATCTCCACAAAGATGTAGGTTAGGGGTGTCTTCTCATATCTCTTCCTTGAGTCTCACTTGATCTTTATAATTTCTGTATATTTTGGTCGGTGATTGTTCTTTTCATTTCCATTTCTGTGTGTATATTGTTTTTTAGATTCTACTAGCTTCACTCTGTATCAGTTCATATAGATGTTTTCATGCTTCTATATATTCTTCATAAACATTTCTTCCAGCAAAATACTGTCCCATTACATTTGTGTGCCACAGTTTGTTTAGCCATTTCCCAATTAATAGTCATCTGCTTTATTCAGTTCTTAGCTATCACCAAAAAAGTTCTACTATAGATATTTTGGAGTATATTGGGACTTTTTCCTTATTATGGATTCCTTAGGGCATAACCTCAGTTATAGAGGCTCTGGTTCTAAGGATATGGACATTTAGTCACTTTATTTGCATGAGTTCAAATTGTGTTCCAAAATTTGTATCTCCCTATTTCCCTGCGTTCCTCTATGTACCTTCCCATGTTGTAAAGTAGTCCCCCAGAAACAACAACAATTCACCTTTAGCTGGCTGTCACCAGTTTCTGTCCATAATGCCCCCTGTTTGCCTCTTCATACTTCTACCAGATTTTCATTTTCACTTGCTCCTTGTGTGCATTTAGAATGAAGTTTCTTATTCTTCTTGTTCTTATTTCTTATTTTAATTTCTTATTGATCTCTCTGTTGTCATTCCTTTGCTGTCACTATCATTGCCAGCTGTGTGTATTCACTCCTCTTTTTCTGCAGTTTGAGGTGTTAAAGAAATAAACTCTTTAGTTCTGGTTTTCCTTCTAAAAATGTTTCAGACTCTTCTTTATTATTGAATATCCATCTTTTTTCCTGTCTGAGTAAGATAAGATTTCCAGGATAGGTCATCCTGGGCTATGTCCTGAACTCTGTTACTCTTCAGAATAAATTAATTCATTCCCTCTTCCTCTTTCTAATGGGTGCAGAATAATCTTGTAATATTGAAATATCTTCTCCTTGGTATTTGAAGGTCTTTCTCCTGATGACTTACAGAATTTGTTGTTTCTAAATTGAATTGTTAAATATTAACTATTATATGTCTTAAAGCTTGCAGTCTTGTTTTTTTTTCTTCCTGAAGATAATCTATGAATTCTTTCAATTAGAATTTCATTTTCTATATTTAGAAGTTCTGTATAGTACTTTTCTATTATTTTCTTCATTACAGTGCTAAAGGTTTTTGTTCTCTTATTTTCTTCTGGGAAATCCATGATCTTTTATCTCTGTGCATCCTGTCTGAATTCAGTTATGTGAGCATGATTTATTTTAATGTTTTTGCCTTTTGCTCCTATTCTTCCAGGTTAGCCTTCACTGCTCTGTATTTGCTTTCCCAATTTATTGTTCTTTTTTATTTCTTTGGTGAAGACTGATGTTACAGATTCAAGTTTTTCTGTTCTGTTCATTATTTTTGCTGTGCAAGACATAAATTCTGCACTTATAATTCTCATTTCTCTTTTAAACCATCTAGGAATATAGCCTGTTGTGGTTTCATGTTCTCCCATTCCACAGGATCCTCAGTCTTATCAAATATTGCATTCTTTTCCTTCATTTTGCAGTATTTATTCATAGATGTTTGTTTACTAGATCTTGAGGCTATATTTCTTTCTTTTGTTACAGTTGTGACTATTAATTTTTCTGTTTATGTTCAAGGCCTCTGACTTTTCTTCCTGAAATCTTTGGTATTTTCAGTTTTTTTCCCCTTCCCACTCCAACATATACACTGGTATTTTGTTCTGGTGACATGTGACCCTTTCCACTCCCTCTGTTTCTTAGTCCTCCAGCCCATCAGTGGCAGTTAAGAGGCTGTTTTCCCTGGTATTTGCAATGCAAGCCTTGTAGTACTGGTACTGTAGTACTGGAGAGGTTTGAAAGGTCATGGGGATTAGAGGAAATGTCTAGTCATCATCTTGTTTACTAATAGCTTTGGGCTGCAGGCCCAGGCAGGCTCTTGCACCTGTTGCATTATGGCCAAACTGACTGTGGAAGCCCAACCAAACTTCAGCAGCCTGAAGCCATGATTTCCACAGCACTGGAAAGAGGAAAGGGGTGCCAGGGTACAGAGATTTGATGTAAAGCTCTGTCATGTCCTTTGGTCTGATAGTGAAGACTTACTGCTGGCAGCATAACAGGTGGTGGAGAGGTGCTGGGTGCACTTTGGGTTATTGAGCATCAGTTCCTGGTATATTTTTTATTTGCCTTCTTTTGCATTCTGGGTGTCCTTGACCATGGAGGCCTTGACTATGGAGACAGGCAAAGTATTTTGTTTTTGTTTTTGTTTCCTCTTTGATGCTTAATTTCTGTTTTGGAGAGGTTTGAAAGGTCATGGGGATTAGAGGAAATGTCTAGTCATCATCTTGTTTACTAATAGCTTGTTTAAATGGAACAGGTTGGAACTATTTTAGTCCCTTTTTCTTTAGTCCCTTTTTCTTTATTTTTTATTTTATTTTTTATTTTTTAACAAATGTTTTATTAACTTCTGTTTTACATCATTCATTTCCGCCAGATTTTGAGTTACAATCATTTTCCCCCCATTATTCCCCTACCCAACCTCCCAGAATAGCAGTCCCACAAGATATCGCTTCCTCCAATCTGCTCTCTCCCATACCTTCTCCCATACCCCCATCGACTTTTCCATTAGAGGAAGGTGAATCTTTGTGTCCCAATGCCTGCACATCTTATCTCCCAATTATAAGCAAAAGAGTATTAATAATAGTATTTATATATATTTGAAACATCTAATGTTACGACCTCAAATTTCAGATCCATTTCCTTCCTCCCTTGTCACCCATTCCTTCTTGGGAGATAAGTAATTCAGTATATGTTGTACATGTCTAGCTATGCAAAACATTATCATGGTAGATATATTGTACAAGGCTGCTTATAATTCCCTCCCACTCATCCCACCCCCCACCTGGTCCATTCCCTACATGATCCTGTCCCTCTTCTATAGTGGGTACTTCCAACCTCCCCTCACCCCAAGGATGCCCTCCCATCCATCATCCCTCCTCTCATCCCCCTTCCCCCTATCCTGCTGCAGGTTGAGATATCCCATTTAGTATGTATGTCATTTTCTCCCTGAACCAAATTCAATGTGAATGTGGTTTTGCCTTTTTAGCCTTCCTTATTCTCCCCCTCCTTTGCAACCACTTCCCCTACATGCGATAGTTTACCCTACCCTGTCTCTCCCCATCTCCTCTTGCCACTTTCCTCTCTCACCTCATAATTTCATCCCTTGAGTATTCTCCCTTCCCAACAAATTCAACCTATGCCCTCTATCCATATATAACTGTAACCACATACACACACATTCACATATGTATTCATATGACCACACCCCCTTCTTCCATTATTTTCATAGTGAGAAAGATATCATTAGTCACAGATATTACTTTTCCATATAGGAATGTAAATAGTTCAACTTTGATAAGTTCCTTTTGATTTCTTTTCCCTGATTACCTTCTCAGGCATCTCTTACTTCTTGTGTCTGGATGTCAAATTTTCTATTCAACTCTGGTTTTTTCCTCAAGAATGCTTGAAAGTCCTCTATTCCACTGAATGACCATATTTTCCCCTGAAACAAAATACTCAGTTTTGCTGGGTAGGTGACCCTTGGCTTCAGTCCCAGTTCTTTTTCCCTCTGGAATATCATATTCCATGCCCTTCGATCCCTCAGTGTAGAAGCTGCCAGGTCCTGGGCTATTCTGATTTTGTTTCCACAATATTGAAATTGTTTCTTCCTGGCTGCTTGTAGTATTTTCTCCTTGATCTGGGGATTCTGGAACCTGGCTATAATATTTCTGGGAGTTTTCTTTTTGGGATCTTTTTCAGGAGGTGATCGGTGGATTCTTTCAACCTCTATTTTGCCCTCTGGATCTAAAACATCAGGGCAGTTTTCCTTGAGAATTTCTTGAAGGGTGATTTCTAGGTTCTTTCTTTGATCATGGCTTTCAGGTAGTCCAATAATTTTTAAATTGTCTCTCCTGGATCTATTTTCCAGGTCAGTGGTTTTTCCCATGAGATATTTCACATTGCCTTCTAATCTTTCATTTGTTTGGATCTGCTTAACAGCATCTTGATTTCTCATAAAGTCATTAGCTTCCATTTGCTCCAGTCTAACTCTGAAGGAATGAATCTCCTCAGTGAACTTTTGAGATTCTTTTTCCATCTGGCAAATTCGACTTTTTAAGGCATTCTTCTCCTCATTGCCCTTTTGGGCCTCCTTTGCCATTTGAGTTAGTCTATTTTTTAAGGTGTTGTTTTCCTCAGTCAGGCTGTTGACCCTCATTTCATACTTTTCCTGCATCCTTCTCATTTCTCTTTCCAATTTTTCCTCCACTTCTCTTATTTGATTTTTAAAGTCCTTCTTAAGGTCCTCTATGGCCTGCAACCCGCTCATGTTTTCCCCTGGGGCTTTTGGAGCAGGACTTCTGACCTCACAGTCCTTTTCCCGCTCTATGCCCCCAAAATAGGAGTCTAGGGTTGCATTTTTCTGTTTCCTTTGCCTTGGCATGTTGCCACTTAATTGCTTGACTTTTGGGCTTGTTGCCACACTATGGCTTTAAGGCCAGCTAGAGGAATTTTCGTCCCGAACGTGTGGGGGGCAACTTCCGTTTCTGGCAAGCTGTAAACCCACCCACAACTTCCACCCTAGATCACAATCCAGATCCAGGGAGGTTAAAGCAAGAGCGATTACCCCCCAAGACTGATCGCTGGATCTCCCCACGATTTGTAGGCTGGGAGCCCGAGCTGCCTCTGAAAACTACAAAATGGCGTGTCTCCTCAGCGGCTTCTAGCCCCCAGGGGAGGGAGCTGACGCATTCCCCAAATACAGGTCCCAAAGTCCATAGGACACTAACCTCTTACTTTGTCCTAGGCATGTCTATGTTGATAATTCTTGAGTCGCCACAGCTCCTGGTGTTCTGGGTTTCCTCCAGCTGGCTGCTGGCCCTGCCGCCCTGGGGCTAAAACCTCGGCTCACGCGGACCTGGGCTCGGCTTGGCTCCTGCGCTCTGCGTGCTGCCGGCTCCCAGACCTCTGAGCTGCTCCTTCCTGCAGGGCTACTGGGCTGTCCTCAGCGGGAGGTTAGCTTCTCTGTGTTGTTCTGTGGGTGCTGGGGCTCCAGAAGTTGTTCAGATTCCTTTTTTACATAGTTTGTGGGGAATCTGGGGGCAGAGAGGCTTGGACGAGCTGTTTCTACTCCGCCATCTTGGCTCCGCCAGGTTGGAACTATTTTAATTGAATAACAGATCTTACTGTCTTTATTTCTTTTAACTTGGTCCTGATTTGACCAAAAAAGTTAATAATCTGTCTATCAATAGCTGATTCAGAAACAACTTACATATCTGTAATTATTTGTTTCCTAACTGAGATAAGCAATTTAAGTTTTATAGCATTATTTGCTACTTTCAAAATTGTTTTTCTTGGAGAAAGTATTCATCTCATCTAGGTCTGAGTCTTTGCTGTGATCCACAAGTTTGGTGCCTCTTTTGTTTCTTATGCCTGATTAACATTTTCCAACATATATTTTGCCATCCTCCCCACCTTTTGCATTTGTATTTGTCAAGCACTACAGGACATGCTGATTAGCTTTGGTCAATTTCACCCACTTCTTACCTTTTCTTCTTCTGCAACAGATGGTATCCAGTAAACAGTAATTATATTGACTATGGTCTTTTTAAAGAAGGTTTATCATGAAATCTGAGGTCATCACTCCTTGTGCTACCAGGAAACCAAATCAATCAACTCTTTTGTTTTTCTCTTTAGAGGGAACCTACCAATTGTTCTATTAAATGTGACTTAACTTTGTCTTCTGATATCATTTATATTTGGAATGGCAAGACTGATATGACTCCATTCCTCCCATAATTTGTTAACATATTCTTTGGTCACTGATCAAGGTAATCATAATTTGAACACTAATATTTCTTTCTTATACATAGTCTTTAAACAGAGTTTTGATATTGTGTGACTTCCCCCTCACTTCTCCTCTACTCTTCCACTATCATGAAAGAAGTAGTAGGAGGGAACTACACAAAGTTGAAAGCCATTTATATACTTATTTCTTTTTAAGCTGTTTCCATATGTTCATGATATTTGCTTGTGCTATAGTTAGTTTTCTTTGGATTCTGAAGCTTCCTTTACACCGGATCTTGTAAGCATCAATATCAATGTCCCTTCCATTGCATGATCTGGTTACTCAGAGTGCAGTCTCGGTATAAGCCACAAGACAGTGCTCTGAGCTTGGTCTATCAGACCCAAGCCTTGGTCACACGTGGAAATTCAAGTCGTTAACTAAGATTTCTGCACATGTGCTGGAAGGCACTCCCACTTGCTAGTGACTGCTGGTGTTCCTAGGTAACTCTAAGGTTTAAAACAGAAAATTATTACCACAAAATAGTTCATACATTTAACATGTCACTTTTTTCATATCCCATTAAAACCCAATTCTAAATATCCAATAGGATAATATGCTCACATTAGAGATTAATTTTTTGCATAAACTTAGAAATAAAAAAAAATACAAGATTAAAAACCTTGGCTCCTCCATTCTCTAGTAATGATCTGAAGGAAAAAACTTCTCTTCCTCCTCTCCTTGGGAGATTACTCAGCTGAGTCCCATTTCCAGAAACTCATTTTAAAACTATAGTTTTGGATCTTATTGTGTTATAGTTCAAAATATTGATGAGAATGTTAGAAACACAGGGACAAAGAACCCTTGGAAACTTCATTGGATTAGATTAATGATAAACTTTTTGGTTCTAGTAAATTCAGTGGTGGCAAAGAATAGTTTTATTAGTATCTATTCCACCTCCTGGTACTCCAATTATATAGGCAATCAGAGGAGGTTCAATGTCAGAAGCTGTTTAATCTTCTCCCAGGAATTGCTACTTGCTGTCCCCTTGGTGTTTCTGCTTAGTACCTTGCTGCAACATTCTTATTTTCTTCTTTGGCTGAGCTCTTTCTGGTATCTCTGGCATTCAGGAGGCTATGACCCTTCAAACCCAGACAACAAAGACAGTGTAGGTGAGTTCTTTAATCTCTACCTGGGGTGTTTCTTAGGGTGTCCAGATATGATTTTAAAACAATAACAACAACAGTTCCATCCCTTGGTTTTTAATCTCCCACTGTGGCAATTCCTTCTCAGAAATATCCTTAGGTTAATATTTTGAGGAAGATCACTGCCAGGTCTCCGCATTTCCTTTCCCTATCTAGCAAATTTCTGATAGAAAACTCATGAAGAATGTAAAGACAAAGTCAGGTTGGTCTCATTTTGTTTCATAGATTGCCATGGCCAAATAATTCATTACCAAGAGGTAATGTGTATCTGTGTATTTAGTTAGACTGGTTCTCAGGAGGCATAGGTTGGTGATAGGACCATTTTCTTAGCCTTTTCAGCATGGTGGATTCTGCCAGACATTGTGTTCCACTGGCATGCCTTCAAGAATCCAGGTTCATTCCATGTCACAAAAAGAAATGAGACTTTCACAGAGGTCTATCCAGCTATACTAGGAACAACATTTGAAGCTTAAAAAAATATACTTTTTATTCTCCAACATTTTTGAGTGATGCCATCATAAAAAGAGAAAGTAAACCTTTGATATACAGATATGCCCAGATACTAATCTCTAGCACTTACCAGTAGGGATATTTGATTTCCAAATTTGATCTTTCAACTTTAAAACTCAGAATCACTAAAAAGGTATTTGAGTGTAAATATTACACAGAGTTAACAAAACAATAATTGGGGCTCGGGTAATATGTAGTTATTATAAGAACTGGAAGTCAGACTAATAAAGAGCCATTATATCTAAAAAGAATGGTTAGTGAGTATCTAACAAATGGAGGTGTGATCACAAAAGGCGAACAAGAACATCAAGTAGAACAAGTCATGACATTTTAACCCTCCCCCACCTTTTTTGAAAGAGTTACTCTATTATTAGATTAAGGGATTGCTTTTATCTTTTTTTTTTCTTTTCCCAGTGCTTAGTACATTGCCTGGAATATAATAAGTGCTTATTCATTGACTGATAATGTATATTATTTATCTGGATTTTATCAAAGCATTTGACAAAGTTTATCCTTCTATTCTTGAAGGATAGATCCATTTAGGGTGGAGGAAGAGGGTTAGATGGGCTAGATGATTATATAATTTTAGGTCAATTTAAAATTGGTTGTATAGATAGACCAAAAGAATAATGGTTCAGATTTAAATTAGAAGGTCTTTAATGTAGTGTCCCTGGTGTCTATGCTTTGTCCAGTGCAGGTTAATGTTTTTATCAAAGACTTAAATAGACATTGTTGGCATAGCTGTAAAATTTTTAAATGAGACAGAGATAGGAGAGATAATTAATATGATGGGTGACAGAGACAGAATCAAAGAAAATACCCTGAGAGGTTAAAAATGCTAAGTAAAATAGAATAAAATTAGATGGAAAAAATGCAAAATCTTAAATTTCAATTAAAAAATCAATGTAAAAAGTGGGAGTAATATAACTAGAAATGTGTTCACCTAAAAACAAAAAGGATCTTGGGTTTCTAATAGACTTTAATATCAGAATGAATATATAATTTGATATATCATCCAACAAAGGGAATGTAATTTTGGGCTACATTGAGAGACACATAGAAGAAAATATGCTCTATTTTTATAAGGCCACATCTGGAGTTCTATGTTTAGTTCTTGGCACGAAATTTTAATAATGAAATCATACCAGTCAAGGTAAGCATGGTAGTTAAGCACCTTCAGTTCCTGCCATGGGACAGTGGGTCAAAGGAATTTGGAATATTTTTAATAGAAAAGGAAAAGCTTAGAAGAGATAACATGACCAACATCTTAACTAAATGAACTGTTGTCATATGAAAGAAACATTAGGCTTAGTCTTTTTTCTCTGCCAAGAAAAATCATCTTCTAATGGGAAGGAAAGGAAAAATGGTTAAAAAGGAGTTAAAATTCAAGTTAAATAAGGAAATAACAAAAAAAGGACAAGCAGCATATAGTAGTGCATAGAGAGCAGGGTTCCGAGTCTAGATGATCCAGGTTCAAGTGTGACTGACTCAGGGTGTGTGACCCTGGGCACATCACAAACTCTCAGTATCTACCTTCTTTTCCCTCTACACCCTTTGGATATGATGAGATTACAAATTGCAAAATAATTCTAAATTTTCTTTAGTAGGGAAATTTCTTTATGGGGGTTTGCTAAATGGATGAATTCACAGATCTGGACCAAAAACATAAATGACTCATATAGTAGAACAATAGGTTGCTTAGCTGTTATCAATTACTGCAAGTCACCAGGCTTGGAGGAATTATGAAACAGGGTACTGAAAGAAATGACAATAATTGTTATAAGTGATGGGGGGGCGGAGCCAAGATGGCGGAGTAGAAACAGCACGTCCAAGGTGCTCTGCCCCCAGATCACCTCCAAACCATGTAAAAGGGGACTCTGAACAATTTCTGGAGCCCCAGCACCCACAGAACGACACAGAGAAGCTAACCTCCTGCTGAGGACAGCCCAGTGGCCCTGCAGGAAGGGCCAGCGCAGTGCTCTGGGAGACGACAGACCAGTGTGTGGAGAGCCGAGCCCAGGTCCACTTGAGCCACAGTTTTAGCCCCAGGGCAGCCAGGCCAGCAGCCGGCTGGAGGGACCCCAGAACTGTGGGCAGCTGCGGCAATTCCAGAATTATCAATGCAGATATGCCTAGGACAAAGTGAGAGATTAGTGCTCTATGGACTTTGGGACCAGCATTTGGGGAACGCGTCGGCTTCCTCCCCTAGGGGCTAGAAGCCACTGAGGAGACACACCATTTTGTAGTTTTCAGAGGCAGCTCCAGCTCCTGGCCTGTGAACTGTAGGGAGATCTAGCAATCATTCTTGGCGGGGCGGGGGGATCGCTCTTGCTTTAACCTCCCTGGATCTGGATTGTGGTCTGGGGTGGAGGTCGTGGGGTGGCTAT
Organism: Gymnobelideus leadbeateri; assembly: GCA_011680675.1. NCBI lineage: Eukaryota > Metazoa > Chordata > Mammalia > Diprotodontia > Petauridae > Gymnobelideus > Gymnobelideus leadbeateri. Next base: position 78,823 of record WOXC01009207.1, read on the forward strand.
CGAGCTTGCCAGAAGTGGAAGTTGTGAAGACCCCAACATTGGGACAGAAGCTCCCCTGTCTGGTGGCAGAGTCCTACTGTGGCAATAAGCCCAAAAGTCAAGTAATTAAGTGGCAATATGCCGAGGCAAAGGAAACAAAATAAACAGAAAAATGCCCCTATTGGGGGGACAAAGAGGATAGAAGCATAGAACAGGAAGAGGACAGTGAGGTCAAAAATCCTGCTCCAAAAGCCCTAAAGGAAAATATGAGCGCATTACAGGCCATAGAGGACCTTAAGAAGAACTTTAAAAATCAAATAAGAAAAGTGGAGGAAAATTGGGAAGAGAAATGAGAAGAATGCAGGAAAAGTATGAAATGAGGGTCAACAGCCTGACTGAGGAAAATAACACCCTAAAAATAGACTGGCAAAGGAGGCCCAAAAGGGCAATGAGGAGAAGAATGCCTTAAAAAGCCGAATTTGGCAGATGGAAAAAGAATCTCAAAAGCTCACTGAGGACATTAATTCCTTCAGAGTTAGACTGGAGCAAATGGAAGCTAATGACTTTATGAGAAATGAAGATGCTGTTAAACAGACCCAAAGAAATGAAAGAATAGAAGGCAATATGAAATATCTTAATGGAAAAACCACTAACCTGGAAAATAGATCCAGGAGAGATAATTTGAAAATTATTGGACTACCTGAAAGCCGTGATCAAAGAAAGAACCTAGAAATCACCCTTCAAGAAATTCTCAAAGAAAATTGCCCTGATGTTTTAGACCCAGAGGGCAAAATAGAGGTTGAAAGAATCCATCTATCCCCTCCTGAAAAAGATCCCAAAAAAGAAAACTCCCAGGAATATTATAGCCAGGTTCCAGAATTCCCAGATCAAGGAGAAAATACTACAAGCAGCCAGGAAGAAACAATTTCAATATTGTGGAAACACAATCAGAATAGCACAGGACCTGGCAGCTTCTACACTGAGGGATCAAAGGGCATGGAATATGATATTCCAGAGGGCAAAAGAGCTGGGACTGAAGCCAAGGGTCACCTCCCCAGCAAAACTGAGTATTTTGTTTCAGGGGAAAATATGGTCATTCAGTGGAATAGAGGACTTTCAAGCATTCTTGAGGAAAAACCCAGAATTGAATAGAAAATTTGACATCCAGACACAAGAAGGAAGAGGTGCCTGAGAAGGTAATCAGGGAAAAGAAATCAAAAGGAACTTATCAAAGTTGACCTATTTACATTCTTACATGGAAAAACAATAACGGTGACTGATGAAACCTTTCTCAGTATGAAAATAATAGAAGAAGGCTATATGGACATTTGAATACATAGTGAATATGTATATATATATATATATATATACATATATATATATATATGTTTACAGTTATACATTTATAGAGGGCATAGCTTGAATTTTGTTGGGAAGGGATGATACTTAAGGCATGAAATTATGAGGTGAGAGGAAAGTGGCAAGAGGAGATGGAGAGGGACAGGGTAGGGTAAGCTATCTCATGTAGAAGAAGCAAGGGGATGTGGCTGTAGGGGAGGGGAAGAACAGGAAGGCAAAAAGGCAAAACCATATTCTCATTAATTTTGGCTCAGGGAGAGAATGACATACATACTAAATGGGATATCCCAACCTGCAGCAGAGTAGGGGGAAGGGGGATGAAAAGGGGGATGATGGATGGGAGGGCATTCTGGGGTGGGGGGAGGTTGGAAGTACCCACTTTTGAAGAGGGACAGGATCAAAGTAGGGAATGGACCAGGTGGGGGGTGGGATGGGTGGGAGGGAATTATAAGCAGCCTTTTACAACATATCTACTATGGTAATATTTTGCATAGCTATACATGTACAACACATACTGAATTACTTATCTTCCTAGAGGGAATGGGTGACAAGGGAGGAAGGGAATGGATCTGAAATTCGAGGTCTTAAAATTAAATGTTTCAAATATATATAAATACTATTATTAATACTATTTTGCATGTAATTGGGAGATAAGATGTGCAGGCATTGGGGCACAGAGACTCACCTTGCTCTAATGGAAAAGTCGAAGGGTGTATGGGAGAAGATATGGGAGAGAGCAGATTGGATGAGGGGATATCTTGTGGGACTGCTATTCTGGGATGGTGGTTAGGGGAAAAATGGGGAAAAAATTGTAACTAAAAATCTGGCAGAAATGAATGATGTAAACCAGAAGTTAATAAAGCATTATTTGAAAAGAAAAAAAAAGAAGGGGAAGGTTGTGATCAATAAAAATAGAAGTAGCATTCAAAATGAGCCAACATTGCCTCCTTTTTTTTGTTTAGGAAGTTGTAATATTGTATTAACGAATTATTTTTTTAATTTTCAACATTTACTTCCACAAGATTTTGAGTTCCAAATTTTCTCATCTCTCCCTTCTTCCACCCCATACATTCTGCCTCTCATTACCCCTTCCCGCAATATACCCTTCCTTTTATCAACCCTGCCGCCTTTTCTTATCCTTTCCCTTCTATTTTCCTGTAGGGCAATATAGATTTCTATACCCCATTGCCTGTATATTTCCCAGCTGCATGTAAAACGATTTTTAACATTCATTTTTAAAACTTTGAGTCCCAAATTCTCTCCCTTCCTCCCTCCCCACCTACCATCATTGAGAAGGCAAGCAATCCAATATAAATTATATATGTGTAGTGATGCAAAACACTTCCATAATAAGTGTGAAAGACTAACTATATTTCCCTCCATCCTATTCCCCCACCCTCATTTATTCTATTCTCTCCTTTGACCCTAGCTCAAAAGTATTTGCTTCTGTTTACACCCTCCCCCACTATACCCTCCTTTCTATCATCTCCTTCCCCTCTTATCCCCTTCTCTCCTTCTTTCCTGTAATTTTAGGCTTAATAGCTCAGATCTAATACACATTTTAGTAGCTCAGATATAGCCCAGCCTTAACATATGGGATAATGGTTAACATTGTGTTTATACCTTTGTTTCACAAGCTTCTTTTCTCTTTGTCTAATTGTTCCCATATCATTCAGAAAAAATATTTTATTCCAGGGATATAACCTTTCACTTGACTATGCAGGTAGGCAGATGACAAGCCTGTGTACTTATTTACCCAGTTGTTTGGAATATGGAATGACTACATATTCAGATTGAAAACAGCAGAATTTCACAAACCTGCATTGTGCTTTTACTGACCACTTGGCTCCAATTAGAGAAGTTTGTCATAAAAGGCAAAAGCATGGACATGCCAGATATGACAGGATAAAACATCCTTATCTCTGTTTGAATTCAAATAAGAGTCACTTTAAATCCATCTCACAGCCAGACAGTATTAGCCAGGTGAAAAACATTCCTTTTCAAAGGAAGACAATGGGGAAACTAAGCCAAGAGGCTCCCATTTTAAATTGAGGCTAAAATTATCCTCTCAGTTTTTCCCAAAAGCAAACCTTCACCTGTAGCAGGATTTCCTCTGAGTAGATTGTTGCATTTCTCTTGGATACTGATTTAATGCAGACAACTATATCTAAATTCAAACTCAAAATAAAACTAGTTGTGATCCCAACATCTTTTACCTCAAATGACAGGTCTCACCAATCACAGCTTACGACTTGATACAATTGCTTTAATTTGTATGTAGTTGCAATAAGCAATAAAAGTTTACCATGACTTACATACATAAGAGATTTCATTTCTCAGTAAGCCAAGTTCATTGTTTAGGAACTTCATAATAATGTGCTGTGGTGGAATCATCTCAAAGAATTCAATCAGACCACCTCTAATCTAAGTATAGGCATTTATTGAGATTGATGCCTCTCATGAAGCGGGCTAAGTTCCAAGAGGAACCAGCAACTTTAGAGAAAGCGAGATGGATTTTATAGGGTATAGATCCAATTATATAACAGCAATTTACATAGAATAGAGGTATCTTTAATATTAAAAAGTCAGGAGTTTGTTAAAGGATTAGGTAAAGGAGGAGGGGTCCCATCTGTTTTGGGGTGGTTAAACATTCTGGCCATTCTTTCCTCCAACTGGCTAGGTATTGTGGTCCTGTCTGGTTAAGACAGATAGTTAGGCATTGTGGTCCAGTCTTGGGCTAGATGGATGATGTGATTGTGATTGAATGCAACACACCTGTTTCTGTGGGAATGGGTCTGGGGGCAGTGAACAGGTAGAAATAGTAGCTAGGTTCCCATCACATGGACATGCCTGCTGTTTCTGTGGGAACTAAGAGTTCAGGGACACACCTGTTTTTCCAGTGAGCAGTGAGACATATATGAAGAAGTTAGTTTATTGGTGGGAGGGTTATGTAAGTACAGTGGGCCTGCTGTTCAGTGGGGCCAGGCCTATAATGAAGTTAGAATATTGTGCCTGGGGGAAACTTTATTAGGATTCCATCATTATGAATGCATATGTAGAGCCTATATCAGATTACATGCCATCTTGGGCGTGGAGGGATAGGGAGAACATTTGCAACTCAGAATCTTATGGAAGTAAATATTTGGTGGATACATAAAACATGACCAGTGTTTATAGTAATTGTATACTTGGAAGTGTAGTTATAAAATAGCTTGTGTTTTTGGTTTCAGTTTTCATTTTCATTAAAATATTATTATTAAGAGGAATATTTTAGTAAGAACAATGTGTTTAAATATACTTCATTTTTAAAAATCTTGGATTAATAAGATTGCTTTGAGATACAGCAATTCCAGTGTCTGTTTCTGTCAGCTAATTTTGATATTTTATTTTAATTAACTGAAATGAAAAGAATTCATAGAATATAATCACCAGAACCCACAAGATGTCAGAGGTGAGAGGCAATTAGTATGTTAAAAAGTATTGTTTTACACTCTATCTCATTACACTAAAGTTTTCTTCCCTTACCCTTGAAATAACTTACAATTAAAAACAAATTCATACATTGAAGCAGAGCCAAGATGGCAGAGTGAAAGAAGGGAGTCACCTGAGATCTTCCACAAATTCTTTCAGATACCTCTAAAAAGTGAATCTAAACAAATGTTAGAGCAGCAGAGTCTACTAGGAGACAGAATGTGACATATTTCTTGCCCAGGACAACCCACAAGGTTGACTGGAATGATCTGTTAAACTGGAGTGGGGGAGTGCAGAGCATGTAGGCTGTACCTGCACAGACCCAACCATAGTGGAGCAGGAGTGGGCCCTGGTGGACTGAATCACTGATGGCAATGTTGGTTCCCAAACCTCTCAGCACACTGTCAGAGCTGGGTCAGAGAGAAGAGTAGGACCTGTGGCAGCAGCAGCAACAGCATCAGCAATAGCAGCAGCTACTCCTTGGGCTATCAGCCCACAGACCAAATATTTCAAAGTCACCTACTTGAAATTTCAGGAGAAAACATGATAGAGTAAACCCACAGCCCTATGAGAGGAGGAGACCTACAGCAACAAGACCACCCCTTACCCACACATTATGCTGTGAGCTTCAGTATAACCCCAGGAAAACACAAAAAGACTCCACCTATCCCCAGTTTTGGCACACACCAGTCAGCTCCAATTCAGCACCAGGAAAGCTTCAGCATTATGAAGCTTCTAGGTAGGAGAACCAGAGGCCACATGACACAAAGCCAGTAACCAGGTCCCTAGCTCCCAACCCCAAAAGCATGGGACAGAACCCCCTGTACCCCAAAAGCAGAGATCCACTTTAAAATCCAGGAAAAAGGAAATCACAGTGAGAAAGATGCAAATAAGAAAAGCAAAGACTATGGAATCTTACTGTGGAAACAGGGAAGATCAAAATATGAATTCAGAAGAGGTCAGTTTTGACACTATATTCACATCTAAAACCTCAGAAGGGAATATGAACTGGTCTCAAGCCCAAAAAGCTTTCTAGGAAGAGCTTAAGAAAGATTTTAAAAGCAAAATTAGAGAGGTAGAATGAAAATCGAGCACTTTTTTTAAACAAATGCTTTATTAACTTCTGTTTTACATCATTCATTTCCGCCAGATTTTGAGTTACAATCATTTCCCCCCACTGTTTTTCCCCTACCTACCCTCCCAGAATAGCAGTCCGGCAAGATATTGCTTCCTCCAATCCCAGCTCTTTTGCCCTCTGGAATATCATATTCCATGCCCTTCTATCCCTCAGTGTAGAAGCTGCCAGGTCCTGTGCTATTCTAATTGTGTTTCCACAGTATTGAAATTGTTTCTTCCTGGCTGCTTGTAGTATTTTCTCCTTGATCTGGGGATTCTGGAACCTGGCTATAATATTCCTGGGAGTTTTCTTTTTGGGATCTTTTTCAGGAGGTGATCTGTGGATTCTTTCAACCTCTATTTTGCCCTCTGGATCTAAAACATCAGGGCAATTTTCCTTGAGAATTTCTTGAAGGGTGATTTCTAGGTTCTTTCTTTGATCATGGCTTTCAGGTAGTCCAATAATTTTTAAATTGTCTCTCCTGGATCTATTTTCCAGGTCAGTGGTTTTTCCCATGAGATATTTCACATTGCCTTCTAATCTTTCATTTGTTTGGATCTGCTTAACAGCATCTTGAGTTCTCATAAAGTCATTAGCTTCCATTTGCTCCAGTCTAACTCTGAAGGAATGAATCTCCTCAGTGAACTTTTGAGATTCTTTTTCCATCTGGCAAATTCGACTTTTTAAGGCATTCTTCTCCTCATTGCCCTTTTGGGCCTCCTTTGCCATTTGAGTTAGTCTATTTTTTAAGGTGTTGTTTTCCTCAGTCAGGCTGTTGACCCTCATTTCATACTTTTCCTGCATCCTTCTCATTTCTCTTTCCAATTTTTCCTCCACTTATTTGATTTTTAAAGTCCTTCTTAAGGTCCTCTATGGCCTGCAACCCACTCATGTTTTCCCCTGGGGCTTTTGGAGCAGGACTTCTGACCTCACAGTCCTTTTCCCGCTCTATGCCCCCAAAATAGGAGTCTAGGGTTGCATTTTTCTGTTTCCTTTGCCTTGGCATGTTGCCACTTAATTACTTGACTTTTGGGCTTGTTGCCACACTATGGCCTGGTGCCAGACAGGAACTTTTGCCCCAAATGTGTGAGGGGGCCAGCTTCTGTTTCTGGCAAGCTGTAAACCCACCCATGACCTCCACCCCAGATCACAATCCAGATCCAGGGAGGTTAAAGCAAGAGTGATTACTCCCCAAGACTTATAGCTGGATCTCCCTACAGTTCACAGGCCAGGAGCTGGAGCTGCCTCTGAAAACTACAAAATGGCATGTCTCCTCAGTGGCTTCTAGCCCCCTGGGGAGGAAGCTGGTGCCTTCCCCAAATACTGGTCCCAAAGTCCATAGGGCACTAACCTCTCACTTTGTCCTAGGCATGTCTATGTTGATAATTCTGGAGTCGCCACAGCTGCTGGTGTTCTGGGGTCTCTCCAGCTGGCTGCTGGCCCTGCCATCCTGGGACTAAAACCTCAGCTCATGGGGACCTGGGCTCTGCTGGGTCCAGAGCGCTGCATTGGTCCTTCCTGCAGGGCTGCTGGGCTGTCCTCAGCGGGAGGTTAGCTTCTCTGTGTCGTTCTGTGGGTGCTGGGGCTCCAGAAGTTGTTCAGAGTCCCCTTTTACATAGTTTGGGGGGAATCTGGGGGCAGAGAGGCTTGGATGAGCTGTTTCTACTCTGCCATCTTGGCTCCGCCCCCCGAGCAATTATTTTAAAAGTACAATTGACAAAATGGAAAAAAAAATTCACTGAAGACAACAACTCCTTAAAAAGTAAAATTGGCCCAGTGGATAATGAGATACAAAACATAACTGGAGAAAAAGCTCCTTAAAAGGAAAAATTGTCCAAATGGAAAAATAGTTACAAAAGCTAACTGAAGAAAAATATTCATTAAAAATTAGAATAGGGCAAGTAGAAGCTAATGACTTTATGAAGCATCAAGAATCAAAAAAATTCTAAAGAATGAAAAAATATTGGGGTGACTAGGTTGCACAGTGAATGCAGCCCTGGTGTCAGGAGGACCTGAGTTCAAATGCAGCCCCAGACACTTAGCACAAAAAAGTAGCTGTTTGATCTTGGTCAAGTCACTTAACCCCAATTGCTCTCCCTCCCCAAAAAGGCATAAAATAAAATAAAATAAAATAAATGAGAAAGAAGTTAAGGATATGAATAGAATTTAAGAAAATGTACATATGATAGAACTCCAGAGAATACTGAATGAGGATAGAAAGGAATATACATTTTTATCAGTGGTATATGGCACATACACAAAAATTGAGCATGTACTACAGCATAAAACCTCACAATCCAGTGCAGAAAGGCATAAACATTAAATGCATTCTTTTCAGCTCATGATTCAACAAAAATTAGATGTAATAAAGGACCAGGGGAAGGTAGCCTAAAAACTAATTGGAAATGAAATAATCTAATCCTAAAGAATGACTGGGTCAAACAATAAATCATAGAAACAATTGATAACTTCATTCAAGAGAATGACAATAATGAGACAACCTATCAAAACTTATGGGATGCAAGAAAAGCAGTTCTAAGGGGAAATTTTACATCTCTGAATGCTTACTTGAGGAAAATAGAGAAAGAGGAGATCAGTGAATTGGGCATGCAACTGAAAAGACTAGAAAAAGAAATTAAAATCCCCAATTAAATAACAAATTAGAAATACTGAAAACCAAAGGAGAGATTAATAAAATTGAAATTAAGAAAGCTATTGAACTAATACATAAAACTAAGAACTGGATTTATGAAAAAAAAAACTAACAAAATTGATAAACCTTTTGTCAATTTGATTAAAAAAAAGAAAGAAGAAAACCAAATTACCAGTATCAAAAATTAAAAGGGTGAATTCACCTCCTATGAAGAGGAAATCAAAACAATAATTAGGAATCATTTTTGCTCAATTGTTTGTCCATAAATTTGACAATGTTAGTGAAATGGATGAATACTTACAAAAAATATAAATTGCCCAGTTTAACAGAAGAGGAAGTAAAATACTTAAGGAAACCATCTCAGAAAAAGCAATTGAATAAGCCATCAATGAACTCCCTAGGAAATAATCTCCAGGGCCAGATGGATTTAAAAGTAAATTTTATCAAACACTTAAAGAACAATTAATTCAATACCATGTAGACCATTTGGGAAAATTGGTGAAGAAGGAGTCCTAACAAATTATTTTTATGATACAAATATGGTACTGATACCTGAACTGGGAAGAACCAGCATGAAGAAAAAAATTACAGACCAATTTCCCTAATGAATATAGATGCAAAATTTTAAAATGAAATATTAGCAAAAAGATTACAGCAACTTATCATGAGAATAACACCCTTTGATCAGGTAGGATTCATACCAGGAATGGAAGGCTGGTTTGATATTAGGAAAACTATCAGCAAAATTGATTATATCAACAACAAAACTAACAGAAATGTTATGATTATCTCAATAGCTTTTTCTGCTTTTGACAAAATACAATACCCATTTCTTCTTCAATTTCTAGTGAAAACACTGGAAAGCATAGGAATAAAGGGGGCCTTTTTAAAAAAATGATAAGTAGTGTCTGCCTAAAACCATCAGCAAGCATTATATGTAATGGGGATAAGCTAGAAGCATTTCCAGTAAGATCAAGGGTGAAAAAAGGATGTCCACTATCACCCCTGTTATTCAATTTGGTACTAGAAATGTTAGCTGTAGCAATAAGAAAAGAAAGAGAAATTGAAAGAATTTGAATAGCTAAAGAGACTAAGCTATCACTCTTTGCAGATGATATGATGATATACTAAGAGAATCCTCTAGAATCAAGTAAAAAACTATTTGAAATACTAAATAATTTTAGCAAAGTTGCAGGATATAAAATAAACCCACATAAATCCTCAGAATTCCCATGTATTTCTAACAAAGCACAACAGCAGGAAGTAGAAAGAGAAATTCCATTTAAAGTTACTATGGATGTCATAAAATTCTTAGGAATCTACTTGCCAAAACAAACCCAGGGATTATATGAACACAATTACAAAACACTTTTCACATACATAAAGTCATATCTAAATAATTATAAAAATATTATTTGTTCTTGGGTAGGCCAAGCTAATATAATAAAAATGACAATTATACCTAAATTAATTTACTTATTCAGTGCCATACCAATCAAAGTACCAAAATCTTATTTTATAGAGCCAGAAAAAGTAATATTGAAATTCACCTGAAAGAATATTGAAAGAATCAATGAAAAGAAATACTATGGGAGGTGGCCTAGCCATAGCAGATTTTAAATTGTATTATATAGCAGCAATCATCAAAATCACTTGTTCTGGCTAAGAAATAGAGGGGTAGATCAGTGGAATAGGTTATGTACACAAGACACAGTAGTCAATGATTATCACAATCTGCTGTTTGATATATCCAAAGACCCAGGCCTCTGGGATAAGAACTCATTGTTTGACAAAAACTGCTGTGAAAACTGGAAAATAGTATGGCAGAAACTAGGCATTGACCAACAACATCTGACACCATATACCAGAATAAAGTTCAAATGGGTACATGATCTAGGTATAAGGTTGATATTATCAACCAATTAGGGGAGCAAGGAATAGTTTAGTGAGAATGGAGGAATTTATGACCAAACAAGAGATAGAGAACATTGTGAAATACAAAATGGATACTTTTGATTACATTAAATTGAGAAATTTTTGCACAAAGTCAATGTAACCAAGTTAAGGAGAGAAGCAGAAAACTGGAAAAGAACTTTTACAACTACATCTCTGATAAAGGCCTCATTTCTAAAATATATAGAGAACTGAATCAAATTTTGCAAGAATATAGTACTTTCAGGGGCAGGTAGGTGGCACAGTGAATAGAGCACTGGCCCTGGAGTGAGGAGGACCTGAGTTCAAATATGACCGAAGTCACTTGACACAATTATTAGCTGTGTGACTTTGGGCAAGTCACTTAACTCCAATTGCCCTCCAAAAAAAAAGAGCAAAGAATATAGGCCTTTCCCCAATTGATAGTCAAAAGATATGAACAAGTAGCTTTAAAAGGAAGAAATTAAATCTATAGTCATATATAAAAACACCTCTAAATCACTATGTATCAGAGATCAAAATAACTCTGATGTACCAATCGCACCTAACTTGATTGGCTAACATGACAAAACAGGAAATTGATAAATGTTGGAGATCTGGGAAACTAGAACACTAATGCATGTTGGTAGAGATGTAAGCTTATCCAACCATTCTGGAGAGCATTTTGGAACTATGCTCAAAGGGCTATAAAAATGTGAATACCCTTTTGACCCCACAATACCACTTCTAGGACTGTATCCCAAAGAGATCATAATAATGGGGAAGAGAATCCACATGTACAAAAATATTTACAGCAGGGGCGGCTAGGTGGCCCAGTGAGTAGAGCGCTGGCCCTGGAGTCAGAAGGACCTGAGTTCGGATCCAGCCTCAGACACTTAACACACACAAACAAAAAAACCTAGCTGTGTAACCTTGGGCAAGTTACTTAACCACAATTGCCCTCCAAAAAGCAATATATATATATATATATATATATATAATATATATATATATATATATATATACATATATATGTATATATGTATGTATGTATGCATTTATAGCAGCTCTTTTTGTGGTGGCCAAGAACTGGACATTGAAGAGATACCCATCAATTGGAGAATGACTGAATAAGTTGTGGTATATGAATGAAATGGAGCAGTATTATACTATACAAAATGATGAACAAGTGGGCTTCAGAAAAATCTGGAGAGATTTGTATGAACTGATAAAGAGTAAAGTGAGCAGAAGCAGGGGAACATTATATACAGCAACAGCCACACTGTGCAAGGACTGATTTTGATAGATTTAGCCCTTCTCAGTAATGCAAGGACCTAAAACATTTCCAAAGGACTCATGATGGAAAATGCCATGCACATCCCAAGAATGAACTACGGAGTTGGAATGCAGAGTGAAGTAGATTAAACTCTTTTGTTTGTTATGTTTTGTTTTCTTTCCCATGCTTTCACCCATTAGTTATAATTCTTCTATGCAACACAACTAATGAAAAATGTGTTTAATAAGACTGTATGTGTAGAACCCATATCAGATTGCATGCCTCCTTGGGGAAGGATGGTGGAGGGAGGGGGAGAAAACTTAAAACTTATGAAAATTAATGTTGAAAACTGAAAACAAATAAATTGAAAAAAATTGTAGTTTTCTGGAATTACCACCTCACTGGAAGCCCTGACTTTTTTAGTACTTTGTCTCCAGTTTTAAATGATGTAATATATGTTAAGAACATTGCAAAACCTTAAATAAAATATCAGTACTAATATTATATCTAGCTGTCTGTCTATCTATCTATCTATCTATCTACCTATCTATCTATCTTTTTTTGGTAACTAGATGGCACAGTGGATAAAGTAACCTGGAGTCAGGAACACATGAATGGAAATACTGCCTCAAACTTACTTAGCTGTGTGAACTTAAGTCACTTAACATCTCAGTTTCATTTTCCTCATCTGTAAAATGCAAATAATAACACCTACTTTAAGGGGTTATTGTGGGGCTTAAATGACATATTTATAAATCTTGAAGTGCTATCTGAATTATTTGGATATGGCAAAAGGCTTCCTCTTTATAGCCTGAAACTTTTCTGAATTTTGAATATTATGAGTCCTTTGTGAATTACCAATGAATTGTACTGAATTTTCATTTCACTTCTCCCACTATTCATAGCTGCTAAAGAGTGCTAAGTAATGTTTCAGTTTAACATACCCCCGAGTGAGAGGTCCAGTTTTAATCTATTAAATATTAGTGAAGCCTAGTTTTTTAATTTTCTTACATAGAACAGGAATAAAGATAATTCCTCTCTGCTTTATTTGTTGCTAAGACTTTGAAGCATCCCATTTGGATACTTCCATACTAGATGACAGTCATGATTCAAAATACACTTGACAGGATAGATTTAACAATAGGAAAAATCTATTAAGATGAAACAAATTATTATTGTTCAATCATTTGAGTCACGTCCAACTCTTTTTGACTCCATTTGGGGTTTCCTTGGCAAAGATACTGGAATGTCTTGCTATTTCATTCTCCACCTCATTTTACAGATGAGGAAACTGAGGCAAACAGGGTTAAATGACTTGCCTGAGGTCATACAACTAGTAAGTGCTTACCACTGGATTTGAACTTATGAAGATGATTCTTCCCAACTCCATTCTTAGCATTATATCTACTGTAGCCAGAGCTGCCCAAGATGAATCAAATAAGGTTCAGTAAATGTCGTTTTATAAAAATAAACTTCACAAGTAAATGAAAAGGAGAGATGGCTGGATTCTTCAGAAAAGGATCTAAGGTTTTTAGTGGACTCTAAGTTTGAGATGAGTCAAAAATGTGACTCCTACAAAATAAAAAAATGGTAAGTAAAGTTTATGCCACCTCTTTGAGGCAGCATTCAAAGAGAGCAAAACTTTCCTCCTGAGCTACTTGAGGGCAGGAACTGTTTCACTTTTGTATTCATAATTTTAGCACATAGTGCCTGGAATATAGCCAGTGCTTAAAAAATGCCCTTTTAATTCATGTACATAAGCCCTAAACTAGATACCATAGAGACTAGCCACAATGTAGGAAGCCAGATGGCAGAAGAAACACTCAGAAAGGCAAGTCACCATCGTGTCAAATATCCATATGCAAATGGACAAAGCAGGGGCAACAAGCAAGGTTGAACTAGAGATACTCATATAAAGAAGTACATTTGACTTCATAGGTATCACTGAGACTTGTGATGGGCCACTTACTGGAATGTTTATTCAAAAGTTAGAAAAAAGTAAAGCACAGGTGGATAGTAGAGTAGCATTGTGTATTGAAATTACATTTATGCATATGAGCAGTGTCTCAGAAATCATTAGGGATGAGGAGGTGAGGGTGGAGAAGGAAAAATATTTAAAAGAGGAAAATGGTCAATAATTTCAAATGTGGCATAAAGGTCAAGGTGGAAAGGCCTAGAAAAGTTCAGCAGATAGATTATCGTATCTTGAAATGAAAATTTAATAGAATGGCAGTTTAAGAAGTCAGAATTCGGGGCAGCTAGGTGGCGCAGTAAGTGGAGTGTCTCCCTGGAGTCAGAAGGACCTGAGTTCGGATCCGACCTCAGACACTTAACTCACACACAAACAAAAACCTAGCCGTGTGACCTTGGGCAAGTTACTTAACCCCAATTGCCTTCCAAAAAAAGGTAAAAAAAAAAAAAAAGAAAAGAAGTCAGAATTCAAGGGGTTGAGAACTGAGTAAGTGCTGAGCAAATAATATTCACAGTAACATTGGTAATTCACAAAGCATGAATGTTAAATTTATGCCATATCCAAAAACATTTATTTGTCCACCATTTGTAAAGCACTATCAGGTTTTGGGGGACAGAAAGAAAGAAAGATTCTATGATAATTCTTATCTCAAAAACCATACAAGCTAATAGGGGCAGGGAGAAAGCATGTACATAAATAAATATGATAGCAGGGAAAGTGTTCATTGTAAAGGGGAAGGGGACCAGGCCTAGTGCTAGAAGAAATCTGAAGAAGAGACCATTTTCAGCTGGAATGAGTTTCATGGAGGAGGTTTGTCTGAACTGGGCATTGAGATAAGAGAGGAACTACAATTTGTGAATCAAAATGAGTAGAGAGAGAGAGAGAGAGAGAGAGAGAGAGAGAGAGAGAGAGAGAGAGAGAGAGAGAGAAGAGAGAGAGAAGAGAGAGAGAAAGTCCAATTCAGGTTTAGGGAATGAGGTGAGCCAACGCTTAGAGATAACAGAGGACAGGGCAAGATCTCACTGTAGTTCCTAGGGGTCCCCAGATAAAGCAGGCATTAAGAGAGACCAACTTTTTCATCTCTTCCCCAGGATGAGCAGATATCTTGGAGGGTTCAGCTATAGTTGACTTGGACATCTTATTTTACCATAAAGAGTCATGGGTGAGCTCATGCCAGCTCACTCTTAGGACCTCTGAGTCTTTCCATCTGAACTGATGGAAATGGTCTTTCCATTTCAACTGAACTCTCTTTTGTCTTGCCTTCTTCATTTAGAATATAAAGTCTTTGAGAGTAGAGATTGTCTCACTTTTCTATTTGTGTTCTTAGCATTTAGTGCATACATTTTGGCTTAGGGAATGTAGACTACATTGAGAAGTAGTTTGGGGAAAATGGGAAGGTAGGTCAAAGTAATAATGTGGGGAGACTGGGATTATGAATTTATTACATAGGCAATTGATGATGAGAGAGGTGTGGGCCACTTTATGATCATAAGTGTACTGTGGTCAGATCAACCAGAGGACACAAAGTGTCATTCTTAGCTATGTAGGTAGTGGAAATTACATGATTCAGAATGAAGATAGATGGGTTCAGATCCAAAATTTATTATTCATTAGTTGTGTAAACTTGAAATTTGGCCTCTTGAGCTTCAATTCCTTCATCTACAAAAGTGGAATGATAATACTTGTCTTTCTTTAGTCAAAGTATTCTTTTGAGGAAAACTTAAGCTTCATATTAATTATTCTTATTATATTTGATGGGATACACACACTCCCATATATCATATATATATATATATATATTCACACCATAAACACTGTAACTTTAACTGATTTCTTCAGATCTTGGTTATCTTATACTTTTGTCTTTTTCTGTCTTATCAGCACTTGTCACCAGTACTTTCTATCATAGCGAGTCTACTAGAATATAAAAAAAATAATAAACCATTTCCATTTCTCATCTCCTGATGAAATTTTGCCAACTAAGATCATTCATCATTTCAGAGTTTACACTACAATGTTAGACTGTATAGTCTGGTCATTTTTACCCTTTCCTAATATTGTTTTCCTAAGGGACTTCACCCAAATGCCTTAGTTCCAGCCTATTTCCTTGCTGTAGGGCTATGACGTGTCAAACATTCTTTTGGCCATATCAATGACCATTGTTTACTGATGTAGTAGCCACAAGTGATTAGTTCCCTCTGCTTCAAGGAAAACAAAATGCTATGCATAGCAGATATTATCTGCAATCTAAAAACAAAATGGAAAACAAGAAACAAGAAACTTTGGCATGAGAAGAGACCATGTATAATCATTCCATTGAGTGGGAAAGATCCTTTTTCTCAGTCTGTGGGACTTGGCATTAACCATGCTATTTTTTTTCTTCTGAGTTTGAAGAGCAGTTGTAAAAAAAAAAGATGAAGGAAACCAAATTTCATTTTTCTCTACTACTAAGACCATGTCTAGAGACATGAAATTAATTGAATACATTGTATCTGATTTATTTCTTTTGATCATCTTTAAAAGGTACAGATAACTACATAATTGATTTTGGCAGTGACATTCAATGCTTTGTTATACTGAGGGTTGAAAAAGATGATTTGTGTAGGCTTCAGTATAGTTAATCTGATGTCAATCACTTCTTTCCCTGGATCTGAGTTTCTTCCTTTATAAAATAGTATGGGGATATGTGGACTATTTTATCTTTATGGTTCCTTCTAACGTTAACATTCAGTTGTTGATGGAACATCATTATACTATTTTCATAGCTATCAACAATATGTTCATTCTAAATGGCACTTAAATGATTATGCCAACTTGTATAACCAGATATAACAGGAACCCGAGTTCTGGGCACTCTGCCCCATCTCTACGGGACCTTCGGATATAAATCAGAATTTTTAGTAGTCTGCTGTACACTGCTGTGTATACTGCAACTTTTCATCTTTTAATTTACTTGTCTTGATAATGAAGCTGCAATCCACAGGTCAATAAATATTGTAATTTGCATAGGGATGGCTTTGAACAGATGAGCTGTGGGCTGAAGTCAACTGGAATATATTTTCATTTGTGTTTTGATCAGTTACCCTTATATTTTTTTGGAATAAGAGGAAAAAGGACTTGAAAATGGTTGATCTTAATACTGTGGGAGAAGGCAGATCACTTGCCTTTTTTGCACAACTAAGGCCTTGTGAGTAATCAAAGTCACAGGGTTCTGTCCTGGATTCTTTTTTCTTTTCCCTCTAGAATCCAGACGTGTCAAATACATGTCCCCCAGAGTGGAACCAGGTTAAAATATAATTGGGAAATATTTTAACAAATTAAATGAAATATAATAGAACCCAGAAAATGTTACGCCATATGTTTTTCTAAGTCAATATATGGCCCACAGGGATTCTTATGTATTTTTAGTGGCCCTTGTTTCTATTGGAGTTTGACTCTCTTGCTATATACTGCTTTACTTGATGTTGTCATCAGCTCCCATGTATTCAGTTGATGATTCTCAAATCTGCTTATCCAGTTCTCTCTTCTCTGTTGATCTCTAGTCTCACATCTGGACATGCCTATTGGACTTCTTTAAACTGGATGTTTTAAACTCAACACATCCAAAACTGAACTCATCTTTTTTTCTCTGAAACCATCCCTTCTTCCTAATTTATCTAGTACTGTTGAGTTTAACACTATCCTTTCAATGAATTAGGCTCATAACTTAGGTATCATCCTCTGTTCATTACTCTGTCTCACCTCCTATAGCCAATGTTGCCAAAGTCTATTTTTACTTCTATAACATTTCTTACATATACCTCCCCACACCCTCTTTCTCCTCTGACATTTCCACCACTATGCTGCAGTCCCTCATAACCTTGCCCCTGGATTGCAATGAACTGCCAGTTGGTCTGACACAAGTTTCTCCTTGCATCAGTTTGACCACGTCACCCTGCCACTCCCCATTTGTTAAATTCCAAAGACTCCCTATAATCTCTAGGATCAAATATAAAATCTTCTGTTATTCAAATCCCTTTATAACCTGCCTCCCTCACATTTCTATTCCTCTTAAATTAAACCTTATATCTCACCCCTACTGATATTCTATCAATAGCCTCTCTGCTTTTTGTCTAATAAGAAATTCCATCTCCTGTCTCTGAGCATTTTCTTTTTTTTTTTAATTATTTTAAACATTATTTTCTTTTTAAATGTTGTGGTCTAAATTAATTCCCTTACTCCTTCATAATCCTCTCCCACCTAATGAGAAAGCAAGCAAAATGATATCAAATTATATATGTGAAATCATGCAAAACATTTTCTTATTAAACATATCATAAAAAGCAAGAGGAATAAAGTGAGAAAATTGTCTTTCAGTTTGCATTCAGAGTCCATCAGTTCTCTATCTGGAGGTAGAGAATATATATTTTTTTTCATCCTGACTCCTTTGAAGTGTCTTGGATTACTGTATTGAGCACATTAACTATATCTTTTGCCATCAGTCATCATTACAATATTGCTGTTACTGTTCACAATTTTCTGGCTCTTCTTACTTTACTTTGCCTCAATTCATATGGGCATTGCCATGGGTTTTTCCCCCTAAAACCACTCTCCTTGTCATTTCTTATAACACAATAGTATTCTCACACAATTATATGCCAAAATTTGTTCCATAATTCATCAGTTGATGAGTATCCCCTCAGTTCAATTCTTTACCAGCACAAAAAGAGCTGTTATAGATATATTTGTACATATAGGTCCTTTTTAATGATATTACTGGGTCAAAGAGTATGCAAATATTTATACTGTTTGGGCACATTTCCAAAAAGTTCTGCAGAATGATTGGACCAGTTCACAGTTCTACCAACAGTTTGTTTGTCTACCTATTTTCATTCTTCCCCTCCAGTATATGTCATTTCTGAAAGGTATGGTGTGGTGCTTAAGAGTTGTTTTACATTTATTTCTGTGATCAATAGTGATTTAGAGCATTTTTTCATATGACTATAGGTAATTTTGAATTCTTAAAAAATTACTTATTCAAATCTTTTTTGACCATTTATCTATTTGGGGTTGCCTTTTATTTATATGTAACTTTGATTCAGTTCCCTATATATTTGAGAAATGAGACCTTTTATGTTACCCCAATTTCTATGCTACCTTTACACAAACTATAGTTTTCCAGCTTCTCTTTTAATTAGATATATTTTTGCTTTTGCTTTGCTTGAGATCATCACTTTTGCTTTTTTTTTTTTACTTCAGTTGAAGCATAATAGATTCTGCTCCAGCCTTTCATTATAATTGTGTTGTCTTTGTGATTAAAGTGTGTTTCTTGTAAATAGCTCATTGTTGGATTCTGGTTTCTAATCCATTTTGTTATCAGCTTCCATTTTATGAGTGAGCTCATCCTATTCCCATTCAGTTGTGATTGCTCTTAGTTTCTTCAGTTTATCTTTCTCTCTTTTTAACCTGTCCCTCCTAAAAATGTTTGGCTTCTGTATGTTCCCTCCCTTAATCTTCCCACTCTTTTATCATTCACCCTCCCCCTTCCCCATATCTCTTATCTCCTACCCCTCCTATTTCTGTAGTGGTTAAGATAGATTTATATATCAAGCTAAATGTGTATATGTGTGTATGCATGTGTATTCTTTCCACTTTTAAAAGATAAGAGTGAAGTCCAAGCCTTGCTCAACACACTCCCATTTCCCTCTCTAGTAAAAAACTTCTTCCTTTTGGACCTCTTTTTTGTCAGAAAAATTTCCCCATTTTACTTCTCCCTTCCCCCTTCTCCAAGTACATCTCTCATTCTCACCCCTTTATTTATTTCATTATTTTAGAAATCATCTTAATATAATTGATTCACACCCATAGCCTCTGTCTATGTAGTCTCCTTCTAACTGCACTCAAAATGATAAAATTCTTCTTAGAAGTTACACGTATCATCTTACCATATAGGAATATAAACTCTTTAACTTTATTGAGTCTCTTAAGGTTACTCTTTTGGGTTTACCTTTTTATGTTTCTCCTGAATCTTGTGTTTAAATGTCAAATTTTCAGCTTGACTCTTTTTATCAGGAGTACTTAGAGTCCTTTCATTAAATATCCGTTTTTTCCTTTGAAGTATTATATACAATTTTTCTGTGTAGGTTATTCTTGGTTTTAGTTCTAGCTCCTTTGCCTTCCAGAATATTGTGTTTAAAGTCCTCCAATCCTTTAATGTAGAAGATGCTAAATCTTGTGAGATCCTGACTGTGACACAATAATATTTGAATTGTTTCTTTTTGGATGCTTGAAATATTTTCTCCTTACTTGAAGCTCTGGGATTTAGTTATAATTTTCCTAGAAATTCTCATTTTAGGATCTCTTTTAGCAGGTGATCAGTGCATTCCTTTCAATTTCTATTTTGTCCTCTGTATGGAAGATACTGGGGACAGTTTCCCTTGATACTTTCTTGAAAGATGATCTCGAGGCTGTCTCTCTTTTCTTTTCTTTCTTTCTTTTTTTTTTTTTTTTGACTCATGGCTTCCAGGTAGTCCAATAATTCTTAAATTATCTACCTTTGATCTGTTTTCCCAGCCATTTTTTCCTGGTGAAATTTTTACATAATTTTTGTATTTTTCATTCTTTTGACATCACTATTCCTTGATGTCTCAAGGAGGCATTAGCTTCTACTTGCCCAGTTCTATTTTTTAAAAATTTTATTTACTTTTATTTTATGACATTTAGTTCCACAAGTTTTTGAGTTCCAAATTTACTCCCTCTCCCTCTCCTTCTCCTTCTTCCCCCATGGTGGCATGCAATTTGATATAGGGTCTAAATATAACTTCACATTAAACATTAGTCAAGTTGTAAAGAAGAATTATAATCAATGGAATGAATGACAAGAAAGAAGAAACAAAACAAAACATAAAAGAGAGAGAGAGCAAATAGTTTACTTCAATCTGCATTCTGACTCTGTATTTCTTTGTCTGGATATAGATAGCCTTTTCCATCATGAGTCTTTTGGAGTTGTCTTATAACCTTGTATAGCAGCAAGCACCACAACATCCCCAGCCAGGGTGGCTGCCAACACAGGTTCGTAGATCTGCTTTTCTAAAGGAAAGCAACTTAAAATGGGGTTAACAAGCTTACTTTAATCAATCAAACATATATCATTTGCCTAGTTTGGGGAAAAAGGTCAGCACCCTGAACTTCAAAGTATACAGACAGAACTTACAAGACAGAAACAAACAGATCAAGCAGACAGGCTTCCAAACTACCCAACCATTACATCAATACCAAATCACAGTTACCAGAGAGGGAAGCATCGACATCTGGGTTTTCAAAGCTGGGCGGGGGGGGTCTCAACAGCTGCCCAGAGTCTCATCTGGTCAAATCACACAACACTTCTCAAAGTGAGCCCCCAAAGCAAAGCCTCACATCAGGGATTATATAGCCTTCTCCTGGATCAGAGAATGTAACCAGTGTCCAATCACACGGCAAAGTGTGGGCATTCCTGAAAACTAAACCTCCTATCACAGGTTCCATGTGACCACATTCAGCCTATTAGGGGGCAGAGTATATTTTCAAATCAAGGAAGGTTCTCAGAGTTTCTCAAGCCCACCAAAGGGCCTACAAGCAGGGAAGATCTTTAAATTTGCATTTCCATTACACCTCGAATTGCTGGGAAGAATTCAGTCTATCAAAGTTAGTCATCACAAATATGATGTATCTGTAATTGTGTACAATGTTCTTCTGGTTCCAGTTCTAATTAAGTTACCTAGTCTCCAATTTATATTAATCTTTACTTCAAAGACTTTTCATTAAATATAGTTTTATTGCATTATAACCTATAAAATTGTGTTTAATATTTCTTTGCTTCTGCTTTTATTTGCAAGGTTTTTATGGATTGATACTTGTTCAAGTTTTGTGAAGGTGGAATGCACAGCTACAAAATATTTATTCTTCTTTCCATTCCCATTCAATATTCCTCAGAGGTCTATCATATCTGACTTTCCTAAAGTTCTGTTTAGGTGCTTCATTTCTTTTAATTGTTGTTGTTAGATTGATCTAGGCCTCAGAAAGGTAATTCGAGACCTCTCACTATTATTATTTTCTTCTCAATTTTCATTGTAGTTTATTTAACTTTTTCTTTAGGAATTTAATGTTATGCAATTTGGCATATATACATTTAGTACTGATATTACTTCATTGTCTGTGGTACCTTTCAACAAAATATATTTCTCTTTTTTTATCTTTTAATTAATCTTTGTTCTTTTTGCTGTTGCTTTGTGATCATGGTTGCTAAATCTCCCATTTCTACTTTAGCTGATGCATAATAGATTTTGCTTTAGCCCCTTACTTTGAATCTGTATGCAACTTTTTGTTTAAGTGTGTTTCCTTTGAACAATACATTGTATGTAAGAATCTATTTCATATAGGTTATCATTTAATTGGGCAAAATAGTTTCTAATAATTTATTTTATTTCTTCTACATTGGTCATTAATTCACCTTTAAAATTTTTCATCCTGGCAATTTGTTCTTAAAAAAAATCAAATTGGATTCTAGTTTCTATCCCATTCTACTATAATCTTCTGTTTTGGGGTGAGTTCAAACCATCCACATTCACATTTGGGTTTTTTAATGGTGTATTTCTTTCCATCCTGTTTTTTATCTTTGTTCCCTGCCTTTTACATGAGTTTGTCTTGCTTAATTATTAATCCCCTCCTTAATCTAATATCCCTCATATTCCCCTCCTCCTTTCCCACCCTATGCCCTTTCCCTTAATGCCTTTCCCTACTTGAAGAAATGTGTTTTTGTGCTCAACTCTCTGTGTGTGTTTCTATGACTGAGGGAGTGTCTTGTGTATTCTTCCCTTCTTTGACTAATTAAGATGACGATTAATTTCAAATCTAAGTGCTGCCTACTCCCCAACCTTTCCTTCTCCTCATTGTATAGACTTCTACTTGTATATCCCAGTTATGTGAACTGATTGTTCACATCCTTCCTCCTTTCCCTCCCAGTGTATTCGTTTTACCTTCCTTAAGGAAAAGTAAGGGAAGGGAATAGAAGAGGAAAGGAATGAGCATTAACATATTACCCATTAATTGATGGGCACTATGCTAAGCACTTTATAAATGTTCTATTATTTGATCCTTACAAGAATTCAAGGTAGTCACCATTAATACTACCCACTTTATAGTTCAGGAAACTGAGGCAAACACAGGTTAAGTGACTTGCTGAGGATCACACATTTAGTAAATGTTGCCGACTTGAGGTCTTGAACTCAGGTTGAACTCAGGTCTTCCTGACACCAGGTCCAGCACCCTATTCCTTGTACCACCTAACTGATTCCAGCCAGGATTTGGGGTTGTTTGGGGAGAGTAAGATTCTGAACCAGTTACAAAATTCCTTGATGGAGAGGAGAGAATTATATGAGGGGCAACACATAACTACCACCAGTGTATGGATAGGCTTAACCAGATGAAATATCTGGTTGGAATAAACCTCAAAATAAGAGATGTTGTTGAGTGATAGTGGGAATGAGACAGCCATGAGGTAAAATGAGAAGAAAGAACATCTACTCTTCCTGTCTACCCAGTGTTTCAGGGATCTTGAGTGAAGATACTTCAAGAACTGGAGAGTATGCCTAGGGATACAACACCTTCTGAGAAGAGCACAGTTCCCATAATTTTAAGGAGAAAAAGCTTGAGAGGAACTGATCTACTATTAAGGAGAATTTGTTAATAATAAGAATGGAGACTTCAGAAAGCACAATGGAAAGGCAGGGTAAAAAGAGGACTATAGACCCATAGGAGTGATAGTGCTGACATGGATTGATGTAAGGGATCTTTGGTCTAAAAATCCAAACTATGGATAGCAGTTGTGAATCACAGGAACTCTGAATTAGCCATAGAAGGATTGTGGATGGTTATGCCCTTCAAAATAGCTTTGCTATTATTGATTTAGTTGTTGATCTCGAAGCAAGAATTAGAATAGAATAGAGTAGGAGAGTGTTTAATGGTAGAGTGTATGTTGAGTCCCTGGTCCTACATAATAGTTAACATAGGAGTAGAAGGAAAACAAATACACATTAAAGAAAATGTACATATTAACCACTAAAGTACTCACATACAGACACACAGAGACTCAAATATAGGAGACATTGGTGAGGTTACATAGCTGTCTGGCTCTTTTTTTCAATGACAGTTGTAACTAATTAAAATAATATTAAAATACACTCTTGTGGGAGAAACTATTGCACTCTTTAATCCAGTAAATAAAATTCTGGCTAGGATAAGGCAAACTGTTCCTCATTCAGGGCTTCTGGTATCCAGTTATTCTTGATCAGACTGAGGATGTCTTTGTTATCTGTCTCTGTTCATTGTACACTAAATTTCAAAGATGTCCTAATTTTTTTAGCTATTTTTTTTGGCCCTGTGCTACAAGGGCAGGGTGGGAAAGGATTATCTAGACAGATGAAATCAAGATCCCACCAGTGTGTCAGCCCAAACTTCCCTAATTCTCTCTTATCATCAGTGATGATTTCTGTCATTTCTGGGTCCTATAATGAGTCTTTGATCTTAAACTCCATGCCCTCCTGAAATACATGGGAGGAGTTAAAGTTATGCAGAGAGGAATTAAGACTTTTATGGACTCAGTACAGCTGGGGATAGTTAGCAGTAATCATGGGTCAGATTAAAAGACAGTGGGAATCTCTGGGTGGGGCAAATTTCTATGTTTTCCAGATGGTTTCTACAGCCTAGCCCTAGCCTGTCATATTTAACGTCTAATGATGACCATGATTAAAAAAAAAAACAAAAACAACAACAAAAAAAAACTCACCAAAAGTCATTGATCTCTGAGCACATGAAAACATATTTTTTAAGTCCCTAAAGTCACTCATCATTCCCCTATCCCTTTTAGGGATCATTTTTACTACTCAGCCTGCAGGTTGCTGGGAAGAATATTGGATTTGGAGTCAGAAGGTCTGAGTTTGAATCCTAGTTCTTTCACTTAGTAGCTTTGTGATATCAGGGAATTCAATTAAATTCCTTGAGATAGACTTTGCTTATGTATAATATGAGGGAGTTATAGCTCTGAAATTTGGTGATTTTTGAGGTCTTAGTTTAAAGAGGAAAAGAACAAGATGATAGAAGTCTTTTCTACCAGCATTATTGGTTTGTCCAGATAATGGGTTTTCTAGTACAGTTTTGAACAGATATCTGGCCAATTAACAGAATCTTCTCTCCAAACTCACACTGGACATTTTACTGTTCTGCCATGATCTCTTGACCAAAAGAAAATCCTTGCAAAGGTGTTAGGAAAGTAATGGAATATAGAACAAGCAGAACTACTGAACAGTACCTCTGCGTCTTAGACAGCATACTAGTTTTAAGAACTCTGTGTCTTTACATGATAGTAATGAGAAGACTGGACAGAAAATTGAAGTAATCTCTCCCTGGATGGTCCCATGACCCTATGAGCTCAGGTTGTTATTCATGCCAAAAGAGTAATATCAGGGCCAAAATAATGTCATCTCTTTTGCCAGATCTGTGAGAAACCAGGGGTGCTAAACAAGGCTTAAAAAACTCATAAATTGTCAAAAAATTATTGGTTGATAATCAAAATCTAACAGAGGCCAAAAAAGGTCTTTACCAAAAAGAATATGTAGAGTAGATTAAGGAGCATATATGATGTAGCTTTATCTCAGCAGATAGAGTGGTTCTCCAAGAGTCTGGGAGACCTGAGTTCAAATCTAGCCTCAGTTACTTACTAGTCGTGTGCCTCTGGGCATTTCACCCTGCCTTTTTGGGCCTCAGTTTCCTCAAAATGAGGATATAAAAGCATCCATTTCATTGGATTGTTGTGAGGATCAAATGAGATAATTTGTGTGAAGTGCTTAGCACAGCATGAGACCATAGCATGTGCTATATAAATGCTTATTCCTTTCCCTGTTGATGAGAAGATATGCCTACACTGATGATATTCCAGTCTCTAAAAATAGATGTCTATAATAATAATGGTTCATTTTTATGTGGTGATTTAAAGTTTACAACTTGTGAAATATAGGCTATTATTATAATCATTTACATATGGGGAAACTGAAGCCCAACGAGAGAAAATTACTTGCTTAAGGTCACATAGTTATATATTGAAAGAACATGGACCCCACTTGCTAATCAAGTGCTTTTCACTACAGAACACTGCTGTTTCCTTTTCATTTGTTCCTTCAAAGCAACCAACTGCTATCCTAGGTGTTCTAAAACAGATTCATCATTGAGAACTATAATTTTAAAATAGAGCGGGGAAACATAATAACAGATTAAGAGAAAAAAATTACTTCCATACATCTTTTCAGCATCTCCCAGTCTGAAAATTTAATATCTGCTCTTTGCCACCCCTCTTCTAGACCCTTTGGCTGAACCCCAACTTCTATATCTTATTCTCTGATCCAACCCCTATGAAGGATATCCCAGAGCTCAGCTTAGTTAGCAAAACTGTAGGTGTTTCAGTTATTTAGAATCTATCCTTACAGTCCTTCACTTTGGATTTTGAAGCCCCTTACTGAGATGGTCACCTCTCTTCTTTGTTTTGTTTTTGACCTGAGGGGTAAAACCTTCTTTATACACTGTACCTATCCTAAGGGTATCTGCCCAATTCCCTGGAACAAGAGTTAATACTTTCTTCCTTGTCTGTGCCTAGAGTTCCCCAAACTTTGTACTTTAGTCTCAATGACACACGTGATAGTGGAATAATATGATTATAGAATTGGAGCTGAAATGGAACACAGAGTCAGGAAAACTTTGATTTAAATCCTGCCACAGATAATTAATAGTTGAATGACTCTGGGAAGTCACTTAATCTTTCCAGACTTCATTTTCCTCACCTCTAAAATTAGAAGATTAGGCTTAATAACTTCTGAGGTCCTTTTTAATGCTACCTCTATAATCCTTATCCAAATGTCATCTGACCTATTGCTCTACTCCTACATTCATGACAAGATGTTGTCCAGCCTGTCAGAACACCTCTAATGATAAGGAACATACAAACATTCCATGCAACTCATTCCAATTTTGGATGTCTCTAACTTTAACTTGTCAGTGTAATTCCCAGACCTGACTACAGTACGCCAAATGCAGTCTGGTCAGAGATAATTACATGGTTGGACCACTTTCGGGTTTTGGACATTAATAAATCATACTTCTATACCTGCAGCAACATCTTGCATTGGTTTTAAAGAATTTTAAAAACATAGTGAAATTAGGTCAGTTAATAATCCTATAATGGCCTCTAACTGTTCAAGTGAAAGGAAGAGTCAATAAGTGTGGAAAAGTTCATTGTCCTTTTTCAAGAAATTGCCACAGTCACTCCAGCCTGTAGCAACCACCAAACAGATCAGTCAGCAGCCTTGAACATGAAGACAAGACTTTCCACCAGCAGAGAGATTACAACCCACTGAGGGCTCAGATGATGGTTACCATTTTTAGCAATAATATAAAAATATGTTAACTATGTGAAATATATTGATATAAAATATTTTAATTAAGGTATATATCATTCAATGAATAAAACACTATTTCTCTCTCTCATATCCCATATCACTCATAATAAAGTCCTTGAAACAATGTACATTGTCAAATAAAAGTAATTTCTACATTGGTCATGTCCAAAAGAGTTTCAGTCTACACAATGAATCCTTCACCTATCTGTTAGGAGATGGGTTGCACATTTTATTGTGGGTCATCTGAAATCATGATTTACCTTTGTATTCATCAAAATTTTTATATCTTTCAAAGTTGTTTTTACAATGTTGTTATTGTTTAAATTGTTCTATTCCTGCTCCCTTTATTCTGCATCAGTTCTTCCAAGTCTTCCCAAGTTTCTCTGAAAATTCCCTCATTGTTTCTTATAGCAAACTAGTTTCCCCATATATCAATATACTATAATGTGTTTGAATAATCCCCAATTGATCAACACCCCATTCATTTCTTCTTGTTTGCTATCACAAAAAGGGCAATCATAAATGTTTTTGTATGCATTATTTTCTTCTTTCTAAAAAAATCTCTCCAGGGGTGGTACAGACTTAATACCCCAAAGGATATGAAAACTATAGTAAATTGGGGGGGGGGGCATAGTTACACATTGCTTTCCAGAATAGATACACCAGTTTATAACTTCACCAACAGAACTTGAACATACACATTTTCTTGCAGCCCAACCAATATTTTCCATTTTCCTATGCAAACTTCACAATTTGGTATGTGTGAGGTGGAACATCAGAGTTGGTTTAATTTAAGTTATTCAAAATTGTTTGTAATTTGGAAAATTTTTTTCATATGGCTATATACAGCTTGGATTTCATTCTTTGGAAACTGTTCATATCTTTTGCCCATTTATGAATTTAGAAATGATTCATTCTTACAAATTTGAAACAAATACTTGTCTATTTTAGAAATGGTCCATTTCAGATAAACTTGAAAAAAAAATTTTTTCAGATAAACTTGAAAAAACATTTTTTTTCCTCCAGTTATTTTTTCCCACTTAATTTTAACTACATTTGTCTGATTTATGGAAAATCTTAATTTGGAAGCCCTTCTTTATTTTTATCTAATTAAAATTCTCTGTGTTATATTTGGTGATCTTCTTGATCCTTTGTTCAGAAAATCTCTCTTTCCCTATCTAATGATCTGAAAGTTAGACTTTTCTCTCCTGCTCCTCTGTTTTATTTATGATGTTTACCCATTATATATATATATATATATATATATATATACACATATATAATATTTCCGTTTTCAACTTATCTTGGCATATTGTGTAAGCTTGCTACATAGTACATTTTGGTTGTTTATACATAGTTTCTGTCAGACTGCTGTGTAGCCTTTCCAGAATTTCTGTCAAATAATGAGTTCTTACCTCTGAACCTTGAGTTTTGGTTTAATTACACAGTATGCTATTATATTCATTTGCTCCTACATGTGGGGTTCCTAATGTGTTCCATTGATTTGTCACTGAATTTCTTAATTAGAATCAAATTATTTTGTTGATACCTACTTTGTGGTATATATTTTGTATAAGCTAACCATCTTACCCACTCCCTTCCCTGCAATAGCTTCCTTTGAGATTCTTGACATTTTATTCTTCCAAATGAACCTCATAATTTTTTTTTTGCTCCTAGCTTTAAAAAAGTAATCCTCTAGGAATTAGATTATAATAGTAGGGAATAAGTAAATTATTTTAGATAGTATGGTTATTTGTATCATTCTGACTTGGTCTACCTATGGGCACTTAGCATTTCACCCATTATTTATGTAGATCTGTCTCTATTTGTGCAAAGTGTGTTTTGTTGTAGTATCCATATATTTTCTGTGTGTCTGTTAGCAGGTAGGCTCTCAAAAATATTCTATAAATTTTGTAGTTATTTTAAATGAAATTTCTCTTTTTATCTCTTATTACTTAGTTTTGTAGATATCATGGATATGGTTATATGTTATGTTCTCAAAATATGCTGAAGTTCTTAAATTGTTTCAGTTTCCTTAACTATAAAAAATAGAGATAACAGTACCAACTTCACTGGCTTATTGTAAATATTAAATAATATAATATTTATAAGGAATTTATAATAGTACCTGGCACTTACCCTTTCCCTTGTTTCAATTAATTTTTCTTTGAAGTTCTGGAGATTGTTTTTGCTTTTTTATTTATTGAAAGTAAAATATACAATAAGAAAAGTAAAAAAAAATAAACTTGAATATTGAAACTTAAATGCAAAACAAGAAATGAAAAAAAGCATCATGTAAATAGTAGAACATAAGAGAAAATTCAAAATATATGTCCCTAAATTTCCATTTCAAGAAAGTCTATATAATAAATACTATGCATTGTGTTGAGAGTTGTCCATCTTTTCTTTACTTCGGTGTTAATCTTTTATTATCTGCTCTGCACTTTTTACTTTGTTCTTATTTTCTCTCTTCCTTTCTAACTCCTGGAAGGATACAATTAAATGCAGTTATGTTTATATGTAGATAGAGATATATAGATACACATATGTATACATACACATAAACATTCATATACAGACATATACTTTCTCTAATAAATTCTACTAATGATCTTTGTTTTTCATGTTTATGTGTTTCACTTATTTCCTATTCCTCCAAACTCTACTACTTTACTTCTGTCCTCTACTTTGCCCTCCAATTACTTAATCTACCCCACCCTTCCAGCAGCATCCCTCCCTTATCTTCCCATTCCCATAAATCTAAATAGCCTTTTATACCCCTGTTTGACCCCTTCCCTCACCTTCCCCTCTAGAAATACTTCCCACATCCTCTTCTCCCTTCCCAACCACCAGTGTTTTATTTCTTTCTGAATTTAGAAAACTTTTTAGTTTTTTTGCTTTTTGGAGGGCAGTTGGGGTTAGTGACTTGCCCAAAGTCACACAGCTAGTTTTTGTGTTAAGTGTCTGAGGCTGGATTTGAACTCAGGTCCTCCTGACTCTAGGGCTGGTGCTCTATTCACTCTGCCACCTAGCCTCCCCCTGAATTTAGAAAACTTTTAAACTCATATATGTGTGTATTTATATATACATATGTATATATATATATATATACATACATACACGTGTTTGTATATATACACACATATACATAATATGTGTATATGTGTGTATATGCATTTCCCTCTTGAACTCATTCTTGATGAAACATTTCCAGAACTAACAGCCTTCCTCCTCTATCAAATTCTATGTCGGTTTTCTTCCTCCCTCACCTCATTTGTATAAAATAATTACTCTTTTTAGCTGTTCCTCAACAATTTTACTTTTTAAAATCATGTAATACTCAGTTCTACCCCAAACTTGCTTATGAGTTACCAAATTACCAATAACAGTCTTAGACATACATTTTGCATTTTACATGCATAAAAGGTAAACAGTTGGCCCTTACTGAGTCCCTTGTAATTAGTCTTTGGTGTGTACCTTATATTTCTCTTGACTCCTGTATGTAAAATGTATTAAATGCAGGGTTTTTTTCTTTCAACAAAGCCCTGAAAGTCTGACAAAATATGAAATGTATACTTTTTTTTCCATTCAGGATTATGGTTAAGTTTGGTGAGTATAATGTTTGTAGCAATAAGCCCTGTTCTTTTGCTCTCCAGTATATATTGTTCCTAGACCTTCAGTCTTTTACTGCTACTACTGTCAGGTCTTGTGTGATTTTAATTGGGCACTGTCATATTTAAATTGTTTTGTTCCTTTTTGCTCATAATATTTTATCCTTGAGCTGGAGGTTTCAGAATTTGACTATAATATTCCTATGGGTTTTTCTTTCAGGTGGTGATCAGTGGGTTTTTCTATTTCTACTTTCCCCTCTTGTTCTAATGCTTCAAGACAATTTTCTTTAATTATTTCCTGTATTATTGTATCAAGATTCTTTTTTTTTTTTTTAAATCATAGATCTCTGGTAGTACAATTACTCTTCTCTTCTTGATCTGTTCTCCAGATCAATAGCTTTTCTTATGAGATGTTTACATTCTTTTTTATTTTTTCATTATTTTTATTTTGTTTTATTATTTCTTGACCTCTTATGACTTCACTGGCTTCCCCTTCCCCAATTCTAATTTTCAAGGACTCATTTTCTTCCTTATGATTCTAGGTCCCCTTTTCTAATTGGTTGATTTTGTTTTCATAGTCTTCTTATTTTCTTTCATTTATTAAAAAATTTTCCTCAGTCACTCTTATTTGATTTTTAAAATCTTTTAAAATTCTTCTATGAATTCTTTTTGAGCAGGTGACCACTTGATATTATTCTTTGGGGGTAGAAGAGGGTTTCTTTACTTCACTATCACCCTCCAAAGATGAACCTTGATCTTTTCTATTCCCATAGCAACTCTTTATGATTGGATTCTTTCTCCTTTGCCTGTGAATTAAAAAAAATGTAGAAGCTGTTCCCAGGTCAAGGAGAAAATATTGCAAGCAATCAGAGAGAAATAATTTAAGTACTGTGAAAACACAATTGGATAACACAAGATTTAACAGCTTCTACATTAAGGGATTGAAGGGCTTGGAAAATGATATTCTGGAAGTCAAAGGAGCTAGGATTAAAACCAAGAATCACCTACCCAGCAAAACTGAGTATAATACTTCAGGAGAAAATGGAATTTTAATGAAATATCAGATTTCCAAACATTTTTTTTTCCTTCATAATTTATTTATTTATTTTTAGTTTTATCATTCATTTCCACAATATTTTGAGTTCCAAATTCTCCCTATCTCTCTCCTACCCCCAACCCAAGATGGCATGTATATTGATCCCCTCTTTTCCAGGTCTGTCTTCCCTTCCATGCTCCCCATTCCCCCACTCCTACTTACTTTTTTGTAGGGCAAAATAGATTTCTACACCCCATTGACTGTATTCTTATTTCCCAGTTGCATGAACACACACACACACACACACATTACTTTCAACTACCCTAATAAGGAGAAATGTTTCATGAGCTACACATATTGTCTTTCCATGTAGGAATATAAGCAGTTCAGCTTCAATAAATTCCTTATGATTTCTCTTTCTTTTTTACCTTTTCATGCTTCTCTTGATTCTTGTATTTGAAAGTCAGATTTTCTGTTCAGCTCTAATCTTTTCATCATGAATACTTGAAAACCCTCTATTTCATTGAATTTTCATATTTTCCCCTGAAGTATTATACCGTTTTGCTGGGTGATTCTTTGTTTTAATCCTAGCTCCTTTGACCTCTGGAATATCATATTCTAAGCCTTCAATCCCTTAATGTAGGAGCTGCTAGATCTTGTATTATCCTGTTTGTATTTCCATAATACTCTAATTGTTTCTTTCTAACTGCTTGTAATATTTTCTCTTTGACCTGGGAGTCCTGGAAATTAGCTACAATATCCCTATGAATTTTCTTTTTGGGATCTTTTTCAATGTGTGATCAGTGGATTCTTTCAATTTCCATTTTGCCCTCTGGTTCTAGAATATTGGGGGAGTTTTCTTTGATAATTTTTTGAAAGATGATGTCTAGGCTCTTCTTTCTATCATGGCTTTCAGGTAGTCCAGTAATTTTTTTTTAAAGCAATTGGGGTTAAGTAACTTGCTCAAGGTTACACGGCTAGTCATTATTTGTGTGTGGGTGCTCATTTTCTGAGGCCGGATTTGATCTCGGGTCATCCCAACTCTGAGGCTGGCGCTCTTACTCACTGTGCCACCTAGCCGCCCCTTTAGGGCAATTGGGGTTAAGTAACTTGCCCAAGGTTACACGGCTAGGTTTTTGTTTGTGTGGATTAAGTGTCTGAGGCCGGCTCTGAACTCAGGTCCTTCTGACTCCAGGGCCAGCACTCTATTCACTGCGCCACCTAGCCGCCCCTAGTCCAGTAATTTTTAAATTATCTCTCTGGATCTGTTTTCCAGAACTTTTCCATTGAGATATTTCACATTGTCTTCTGTTTTATCCATTCCTTTGATTCTGTTTTATAATATTTTGATTTCTCATAAAGTAATTAGCTTCCATTTGCTTCATTATAATTTTTAAGGAATTATTTTCTT
The DNA here is from genome assembly GCA_011680675.1 of Gymnobelideus leadbeateri. Taxonomy (NCBI): domain Eukaryota; kingdom Metazoa; phylum Chordata; class Mammalia; order Diprotodontia; family Petauridae; genus Gymnobelideus; species Gymnobelideus leadbeateri. The sequence goes on from WOXC01009207.1 coordinate 112,079, forward strand.
CAGTGAGCTTTTGGACCTACTTTCCATTTGGCCAATTCATCTTTTTAAGGCATTCCCCTCCTCATTTACTTTTTGAACCTCTTTTTGTCATTTGGCTTAATCTATTTTTAAAGATTTTTTTTTTCTTCAGTATTTTTTTGGGTTTCCTTTAGCAAGCTGTTGACTCATTTTTCATGATTTTCTTGAAACACACATTTCTCTTTCCATTTTTTCCTTGTCTTGTTTTACTTGATTTTCAGAATCCTTTTTGAGCTCCTCCATGGTCTCTGACCAATTCTTTTTTTCTTGGAGGCTTTTGATGCAGGAGTTTTGACTTTGTTGTCTTCTTCTGTTTGTGTGTTCTGATCTTCTTTGTCACTAAGATAAGATTCTATAGTGATTTTTCACCCTTTTTTTGCTCATTTCCCCAGCCAATTACTTAAATATTGAGTTCTTTGTCAAGATAGGACTCTGGTTTCAGAGTGGAAAGTGCTCTGTCCCATTTTCAGTGGTTTTGCACAGCTGTTGTCAGAGCTACTTCTAGACAGCTGTATATATTCAGTTCTTCTAAGGTGTATGATATAAGGAGAGGTATTTATTCCTCTCCTGATCTATGTTCTGATCTGTGAGTGACCAAAAGCGCTCTTTTCTGCCTCAAAACTGTGAGGAGGACTCCCTCTCCACAGCTGTCACAAGCTCTGCCATGCCAGTGATCCTCTTCACTCCACCACCCAAGACTGTAACCTAGATCCAAGCAGGGCAAAGCAAGAGAATCCTGAATCAGTGCCAGCAAAGAGATCTTTGCAATTGCCATCTGATCAGCCACTGATTTCCCCACCATCTGTGGGCCTGGAGATCCAGAAGCAGCTGCTGCTGATGCTGCTACTGCCACCACCTCCACTGCCCCGGGACTGAGGCTGGTCTGCACTCTTCTCTCACCCAGGTCCTACAGAGTTTCCCCATTGGCCTTCTACTTTGTCTTTGGCATTTGTGGACTGAGAAGTCTGGAAACCACCACAGCTGCCAGTAATTTGTCTTTCAGGACTGCGCTCCCCTCCCAAACTGGTGTGATAAACCCTTCCTGTTGGCCTACCATGCTGTTTTCAGCTGGAGATGTGTTGCACCCTGTCATTTTGTGGGTTTTGTAGCTCTAGAATTTGTTTAGAGTCATTTTTTACAGGTATTTAGAAGTGTTAGGGGGGAAGAGCTCAAGCCAGTTCCTGATTTTCCTTCACCTTCTTTTTTTTTTTTGGAGGGCTATTGGGGTTAAGTAACTTGCCCAAGGTCACACGGCTAGGTTTTTGTTTGTGTGTGCATTAAGTGTTTGAGGTCGGATCCGAACTCAGATCCTTCTGACTCCAGGGCCGATGCTCTACTCACTGCGCCACCTAGCCACCCCCACTTCACATTCTTGATGAAAAGACCAGAGATGAATGAGAAAATTTGCCTTTTAAATATAAGAATAAAGAGAAGCATGAAAAGGTAAACAGAAAAGAGAAACCATAAGGGATACATTAAAGTAGAATTTTGTACATTCTTCCATGGAAAGAGGGTACAGGGTGAGCTGAATATGAAGGGATGATATCTAAAAAATAAAATTAAGTGTTGAGAGGAATGTGCTGGGAAAAAGAAAGAGTGAGAGGTGGAATGTAGTAAATCATCTCACATAAAAGAGGCAAGAAAGCACTTTTATAATGGAGGGGAAAAGGCAAGGGGGGGGAGGTGAGAGGGAACAAGTGAACCTTAACTCTCATCAGATTTGGCTCACAGAGGGAATAACATACACATTCAATTGGATATGGAAATCTATCTTACCCTATAGGAAAGCAGCTAGGAAGGGAATAAGAGAAGGGGGACTATAGAATGGACAGAAGATTGGGGGACAGACTAATCAGAAGTAAACACTTTTTAGGAGGGGCAGATTAAAGGAGAGAATAGAATAAATGGAAGGCAGGACAGGATTGAGGGAAATATATTCAGTCTTTCACAATGTGACTTTTATGGAAGTGTTTTACATGACTACATGTGAATATATCAAATTGCTTGCTTTCTCAATGAGGGTAGGTGGGGAGGAAGGGAGAGAATATGGAACTCTAAATTTTAAAAATGAATGTTAAAGTTTGTTTTATATGCAACTGGAAGAGAAGATATATAGGTGATGAGGTACAGAAATCTATCTTGCCCTAGTGGAAAATTGAAGGGAAAGGGATGAGAAGGGGAAGGGGGTGATAGAAGGGAGGACATATTAGAGAAAGGGGTAGTCAGAATACACACATCAGAATGCACACTGTCTTGGTGTGGGGGGAAGGGAGAGATGTGTCTGGCATTCCTTGTCAGCAGAGATTCCCTCAATCTTCCCTGGCTCTGATGTCCAACACTCTTTTCTATCCTGGAGGTAAAAGTTCCTGCAGTCATGGTAGCTTCCCAATTCAGCTAGCTATGGGGCTTGCTGTTTGTTGTTTAAGCAGACCTTGGAGATGTTTGTTCTTCACATGGACCAAACCTTTCCTGAGACTTTTCTTCAAATATTCTCCAATTATCCTAGGAGGGCCACCTTTCTACCCTGCCTCATTTTTTGTTACTGCTCAATATTCACCCCAGGGACCTATTTCATCTCTTTTATGGGGGAAAATCTTGAAAGCTTAGAATTTTCTTTCTTTCTTTCTTTCTTTTTTTTGGCAGGGGGGAGGTAGGGCAATTGGGGTTAAGTGACTTGCCCAAGGTCACATGGCTAGTTTTTGTGTTAAGTGTCTGAGGCCAGATTTAAACTCATGTCCTCCTAACTCTAGGGCCAATGCTCTCTATTCACCTAGCTACCCTGAGCTTGGAATTTTCAGACCTATTCCACCATTTCCCCAGAATCTTCTCTAGTTCTAGAGATTTTTAAAAGTAACACATTATATTTTCTGCAAACAGAAACATTTTCTCTTCCTGTTTCCCCATGGTAATTCATTCAATTTCTTTCTTTTTATTATTGATACAGTTAGTATATTTAACCCTATATAAAACAGCAGTTGTAATAATGGATATTCTTGCTTTACCTTGATCTTATTGGAAAGACCTCAAATTTATGTCCATTACATATAATACTACTTTCTAGTATTAGATATTCTACCTGTGTTTTAAGGAAAGATCCCTTTATTCCTATAAAATTAATAGTTCTTTTACCTATTTGACCTTGTGAATTTGTACCGGTGGTGCTGGAGAGGTAGTTAGAAAGGAATTTATTAGAATTTACTTTTTGTAATTAGGAAATCACATTTTTCTTTCTTTGGTTTCACATAAATAGACACATATATGTGTATTCATGCACATATACATCAGTATACAAACATATATAAACACATTTGTATTCAAACATGCATATCTCTGTATGCACAGGGATACATACAAATATGTGTGAATGTGTGACTGTGCAGTCTGCTGGTTTCAGCAGCCACATATGATACACCAATATCCAATAGTATAAGTGTAGGGTCTGATGTAATTGCCTCAATTCATTGCAACATCTCTGACTGTATATATAAAAATGAGCTTTCAATGCTTTTTTTCTCTGTATTTTAATCCTACTCTACTCTTTTTTAGAAATATGAAAAAATCAATTAATCATTCAATTAATAAGAATTTATTAAGAATACCATGCGTTGCATATTGGGAGTAAAAAGACTAAAATACAACAATCCCTCCTTTTCATTATAAAAGTTTTTGGAATATCTATCTCTATATGAATGAAAGGCAATTTTGGGTAAGGGGCACTAGTATTTCAGGTGATCAGGAAAAGCTTCATATAGAATCTAAATTTACGTTAAGTCTTGAAAGATTCAATTTGTTCCAAAAATAAGATCCTGTAGAAATGCAATCCATTTAAGGAGGAATAGAGATAAGATCATTGTTTACTGGTTGTTTTCCCTCCTCCTTGAAGAGGATCAAAATGAATTTGGTTCTTATAATTAATCTATGTTAGAGTCACTATGCTAGGATCAAGCTTCAGTGTGTCTGACTGTGGCTGATAAGACCAATATGAGCTTGGAATGCTCTATCACAGGTCAGATGCAAATAGTCCCTATGAATTTTCTCTAAATTTGCACATCCTGTGTTTCCTTTGAGTTGTTTCAATTCTGCTTTGCTCATAGAGCACAACACCTTCTCTGATGTGGACATGCCATGCTGAGGAGTCCTGTGCTACTGTCTCCCATGTTATACCATTAATTCCAAAGTTCTTAAGAGATACCTTGAGAATGTTCTTGTAATGCTTGTTCTGACTGCCCTGTGAATGCTTGGCCAGTGTGAGTTTTTCATAAAATAGTCTTTTTGGCAAGCATATGTTTTGCAATTGAACAATATGACCAGCCCATTGGAGTTGCATCCTCTGAAGCAGACTTTGAATACTTGGCAGTTTAGTTTGAGAAAGTACTTCACTGTCTGGTATCTTATCCTGCCAGATGATCTTCAGAATCTTCCCAAGATGATTCAAATGGAAGCAATTAAGTTTCCTGGAATGACATTGGTATACTGTCCTGGTTTCACAGGCATACAACAATGAGGTTAGCATAGTTGGCAACAGTGGAGCAGAAAAGGAGTAGGCAGCTTTCAGAAACTTGGTGTATAGCATTGCATTGCTCATCTAGGTCAGAATACTCACAAACGTCAAGAATAATTTGATGAAACTGATGGGGAAATTCAGAAGCTGCTAAAAGACAAAGGAGAACTCCACAAGGTTTTCTAGCAGGACAGTTCATCCATCTCCAAGAAGGAAGCATTTAATTCCATCAAAAGTAAAGTACAAGGAAATATTAAAGAGATGCAGGATTCTTGGCTCAGTAAGGAGGTCAATGAAATTCAGTTTTATACTGATAGTAATAATCCAAAATGCTTTTATGATGCCCTGAAGGCTATTTATAGGCCAAAGACATGTGGTGCTTTTCACCTACCCAGTGCTGATGGAGTCACATTGATTAATGATAAGGATATGGTCCTAGAGAAATGGACTGAACACTTCCATAATGTTCTCAACAGATCATCATCAATCAATGCTGAAGCCACTGACTATTTCCTTCAGGTTGAAGTCAATCCCTCCCTAGTTGAAGTTCCAACTGAAGTAGAGGCTTTGAATGTCATTAGGCTCCTTTTGTGTGGCAAAACACCTGGTGCTGATTCTATTTCAGCTGAGATTTACAATGTAGGGGGTCCATAACTCATACAAAAGCTGACTGAAATTTTCCAGGTTATATAGCAAGAGGAGGTTACCTCCCAGGAGTTGAAGTATGCCTCCATTGTCTATCTCTATAAAAGTTAAGGAAATAGGCTGTCCCGTGACAATCACAGTGGAGGTTGGGGGAGGGGTCCTTTCTTTTAGTCATTGATGGCAAGATTCTTGCCTGAGTTCTCCTTAATAGGCTGATCCTTCCTTCATTGTTTGTTACAAACTGTTGGAAAACCTAGAGTAACATATGACAGGCGTGAAAGTAGATGAATTCATACAATATACTATGGAATAAAAATTCTATGGAGATTAATGACATAAATATTCTAGAAAAAGCCCACTTCTATACTTTAATGTGTCTGTGACTTCACTGATGGAGATACTTCCTCCAACAATGCAAATTACAATCCATGAATGCCTTTTCATACTATACAATTCTTTTTCTCACATCAGTCCTTCATAGAAGATATTTCTTTAGCTTTTAACATAGTGTACATACCAATAGAGTATGCAGGCTGTCAATCAGATATATTTCCTTGTTCTCTGATCACCTCAGTTACTTTTCCAATTACATGTTTCTCTGTTGATAGTTCTCCCATTCAATCTTCAAGAGTAATATGCTATATGCAGCTTACTCATACCCACCAAGCACCTCTTCTTTAAGTTTTGAGTGATCTACCTTTGCAAATTGGCTTAATCCTGTTTGCTTCAGTTTTCTCATTTATAAAATGATGTGGAGAGGAAATGGTAAACCACTTTTGTACCTTTGCCAAGAAAACCCTACATGGGGTCATGAAGAGTCAGACATGACTGAAGTGATTGAAGAATGATAACAAATCTTTCAACTTTAATTCTTTGATTACTTTGGTCAACCATGACTCCTATTCATCAGTGTGGGATCATCACTGGGCAGCATGGTATAGTGTAGAAAAGACTGGATTTAACTTTAAAAATCTAGTTTCAATTCCTAGATGAGCTACTTTGTACTTTCATGTCTTTGAGAAACTCAATTAAATGTTTTTGACCTAGGTTTTCCTCGTGTAACATGAGAAAATTGGACTGCATTTTCTATGTGGCTCCTCCTAAATGTAAAACACTGATTCTCTGGTCACTGGGAATATAGTCATACTAACTAGCAGAAAATAATCAAAAATGGAATCACATAATGAGCACAGTCTGTAAACATGTAAACCTGGAGGATGTTACCATCAACTGTGAATTCTGCTTCCTTTTGGACCTTACACAGGACATCTTCCATGACAAACATTCACGAGCAGATCTTTCTTTCTGTTTGCTTCTCTTGGTCTTAAGCATTAGAGGTTAATCTCTGAAATTGCATATTTGAAGGAATTTTATGTGAAAATAATTATAGTAGTTATCATTTACATAACCCTTTAAGATTTGCAAAGCATTTTGTAGATATCTCATTTAATCATGACAACACCGCTGGGAGGTAAAGTGCTATTACTATCCCCATTTTAAGATGTGGGATAGAGGTTAAATGACATGCCTAGGGTCACAAAGCTATTAAGTGTCAGGCTGGTTTTGAACTCTTATTTCTGACTCTTGGTCCATCTCCCTTACCACTGTGCTACCTAGCTGCCTTTTGTGCAACCCAGATGCCTGCTAATATGTGCATAAAACCACTTACTTGCTAGGGGAAAAAAATAAAATCTACTTTTTTCCCTTCAGAATTAAATATTTTTTTCTAATTCACAATCAACAAACTGCTAAAATTTTTATTTTTACCTCGATCCATCTTATCCGATTTTTTTCATTGCATATAGGCATAAGGCATCGGAATAGTGTTCAGGTCTTTGAGAATCTTTTGATTTTGGAACCTGAGACCAATATTCTAACATACTGTCTTCAGCCTTGTCTTTAGGGCCTATCTTTGCATTGGAATCACCAAGTATTTTTGGCATTTTGGGAAGATTTTGTCAAGTCCTTTGAAGATATTTCCTACCTCTTCATCCTCAGCAACAGATGTTGGCATATGGCTACCATTATCTTATTTATGATGTAAATAGGCTTATGCTCACCATCAGCACCACAAGTGGAGATGAACAGTGGCTTATGAAATGAAGTGTCGTTGCTTTTTGCCATATATTAAAGACAATTCCTTTCATTACATTTCCAGGAAGAATCCATGAAACATCCTTTAATAGTAACTTCCATTTCTCTCCTGCTTTATTGGTTACAAAGAATGTCATTATTGATGGAATTTAATGCTTTGAAAAGTATGTCACTTCAATGTCACCAGATACGGATTCTATATTTATAATAGCTCTAATTAATTTAATATCTATGGATAATGAAAAAACCATGATTCCTAGCATTTCCCTCCTCCCCTCCTATTTGCCACTTTCCCACAAGTACTTCCCCACCATAACCTACTAGTAATGCTATTCTGTCTTTGGCTTTGTTTGATCCTTAGATAATAGTCTCATTCTATTGCTGTGATTGTACTCAGTGTTCTATCACAGTAAAGTTTCCAGGGTTTATGCTCCTCTGGACTAGGCTTTGAGAACCCAGGGTCAGTTCTGTACCACAGTGAGTTATGGTAGGGCATTCTGAAGGTCTGTGAATACATCTAAAAATGTCATGACATGAGCAATCTATAAATCACTGACACAAATTTCTAATAATAAGATTCATTTTCAAATAGTCAAAAGTTATGAATAGGAATGAGAGAAGCAGAACTTGTCAATAATCACCTAAAGCAGAAGTTATTAACTTATGATCTTTGAACTAACAAAATTTTTGATAACTATTTAACAATCAAATTTATTTCCTCTGCAATATTATGCATTTTGTTTTATGCAATTTAAAAACATCCCCGTAGAAGAGATTTGTAGGTCCCATTAGACTGCCAAAGGGATCCATAATACAAAAAAGGTTAAGAATCTCTTACTTAAAAATATATTTTAAAAACTTTCTATTAACCCAAAAAGTACAAATTAAAATGACCACAAGATAGGACATTATACATATTTAATTTTCAAAAAATAGGTTAAAAACTACATATTTGGTATTGGCATTGTTGTGGAGAATTAGTCATGTGGTTGGTATATCTTTTTGAAAAGCCATGATGTCATCATGTCATCAATCAGTCAAGTGGCACCCACTCAGTGACAGCCCATAAAGGTCCTGACCCCAGCTCCACCCGGGTCCAGGAGAACAGTACAAAATGTCCTATAGTTTATATTGAGGTTCAGAATTAAACTGTAATAACCTTTGTCAACTGTGCACTGTGTTTAGCTGCTCATCTGCTACTAAACTTCCCATCCACTTTTACTCTTCCCTTTTTGCAACTCCATTTTAAGTTTCCTTGTAGTGCTTTACAGTAAATTCCCCTTAGATTGTCTAAAAGGACTATTATCTAGGTTGAGGGGTGGGGTGCAGTTAAGGAAACACCTGTGTTCTCCCTTAAGAGGATCTGAAGCATAAGAAACTCCCAGGAAGCTTGGGAAACTCAGAGGGGCTTCACAGAGCTGAGCCTTGGGCTGGTAGGAAGCAGAGATGAGTCACAGGATGCAGGAAGAGTGCTGTACTTTCTAGCTCCATAGCTAGAGTAAGCATTTTAAAAGTAAGCATTTCTTGAATCTTATTAATAGTGTTTTAAATTCTGTATACAGTGTCCAAAACTGACTGATGAGAATCCTTCAAATGTGGAATTCAAATGTCTTAAAAAAAAGTTTGCTGTCCTCTTACAATGAATAAGTTTCATAGTTATTCGAGCTTGAAGTATAGAGAATTGAAAAGTCAAACAAAATAAATAATTAAATGGTTGCCTAGTTTTTTTCATCTTTCATCTACGTGTGAAGACCTTGCATATGGTTTTAAATTAGATCAGAAAAAGTGCTGAACAAGCCAGAACCATGTGTTAATTCTGAGTGGTCCACTTTCTTGCCTGGAGCTCCTGGGCTAAATTCTTCAGTCAGCTCTGAGGAAAAAAAAAAAATGCACTTTAGTTTGCTGAATGGAGATCTTGGCTCTGGAGGTATAGATGAGGTGCTAATGGGAGAAAATGTAGACCATTATCAGTGGGAAAAAAAAAAATTACAGTCAAAATACTGTCAGCCAACAGCTAAAAAAAATTGCTCAGCCAGACTACAATAGAAGTGTCATAGCAGAATGAGCTTCTGTTGCAAGTGTTGTTCAAGAGTGTAGTAGATGGACAGCATGGGAATTGGGAAGCCTGTATCCTAAATGGTGTACCAATTTGACTGGATGACCCCCAAGGGCTGTTCTGTTCTTGTATGGGAATGTGCTCCTGTCTTCTTTCTTTGAGGAAGTTCTCTAGCATTTTGTCATAACAGCAAGCTATTGGAGCCTCAACTCAAGCTCAAAGGAGACAGAAAAATGCTTCTTTATGATATGCACATAATTGTGTACTCTTTCCTAAGTACTCTTTTCCAATTATGCATGACCTCCTACTGTTTATTTTACCTTAAAATCTGCTACATTTCATGTGAATGTTGAATTGAGTGTGCTTTTGTGAGTTTGTGTATAAGAAAATGTCGATTCAGGTGTTCTAAGTCAGTCATTAGTGAGTCAACAAGGAAAAAGGAAGCTGAAGGGGAAGTGGATATGAAATTAAAGTGCATGGGGGAGGCTAGGTGGCACAGTGAATAGAGCACTGGCCCTGGAGTCAGGAGGACCTGGGTTTGGATCTGGCCTCAGACACTTAACACAAAAACTAGCCATGTGACCTTAGGCAAGTCACTTAACCCCAATTGCCCTCCAAAAAGAAAAAAAAAGAAATTAAAATGCATGAATATGGTAGAGAAAGCTCAGAGTGTAGCCACTCTACACTTAAATGGGAGTTCTGGGAAGAACCATCTCATCAGGAGGAGGGGTGGGCAGAATAATTTCCTAAAGCAACAGAAGAGTTGATTCTTTTAATCCAATTATATTAAAGACCCCACCCAACCTTGGTTGAAATGATACCAGTAGATTATTACTGTAATCATTACTACTATAATTATAAAAATATAATATTACTATTATAATCATACTACTATAATTACTACTATAATCTACCGTGAGTAGAGGTAAGAGGCCACATGTTATATTTACTTGAAATGATACTCATGAGCATCAACACATATGTATGTAATTGTCATATGTAAGTGTCAATGTTTAAATATTGAATTGCAGATAATCTGGCACAGAAAAAAAAAGTGGTGTGAATTCAGTAGCAACACAATTTCCATTAGAAAAAATCATAGGGGTGGCTAGGTGATGCAGTGAATAGAGCACCAGCCCTGGAATCAGGAAGACTTGAGCTCGTATCCAGCCCCAGACACCTACCTCTTGTGTTACCCCAATGAATTAATCACAATTGACCCCAGTTTCCCCATCTGTAAATGGGAGTAATAATACCCCTAAAGTCCAGGGTTGTTGTGAGGAACAAATAAAATAAAAGGTGTAAAGTGCTTAGCACAGTGCCAGCACATAGTAGGTATTATATATTCCCTCTCCTCCCTCAATAAAAAAAAAAGGACTACACAAACATGTTATTCCGATTGACTCCCCTAAGTGGTACAGTGGATAGAGACCTGAATTTAAATGTGACTTCAGATATGTACTAGCTGTGTAAGCTTGGATAAGTCACTTAACATCTTTCTATCTCAGTTTCCTCATCTGTAAAATGGGAATAATATCTACCTACTAGGATTGTTGTAAAGCTCAAATGAGATAGCATATATATAGTGGTTTGTAAACCTTGAAGCATGACATAACTGCCAGCTATTATATAAGTGCTATCTATTATTCTTGGGAGTTAGGAGAGAGGAAGTAGATGGGTAGTTATATAATGTGATTTGAAGGGTGCCCAAATGATACTGTCTTCTCACCTCCCTCACCTGAAATTTCTGTTGCAACAGTAACTTCTTTTCATTCAATAAATTGAAGATCACTTTTTTAAATGGCCCAAACACCCTGAGCTTTTTTCCATTATCCCATTAGCACAGATTCAGTTCTGGTTTGGTTACTTTGGAAATCACAGAGCGTTTATACTTAGTGAGCAAGATACAGGATAAGCAAGTGTCAATGGAGCAAAAGAACGTGGAACATGGTGACTTCAGCAAGGATAGAATCTGGACATTGAGTTAGATCCCTCCAGGAAGGTCTCAAAAGTGTAGAAAGTACTGAAAGTAGTCCTATGATACAAATTGTTTTGAGACAGCCAGGAACTCTCAATACACTGTGGGACAATACTCACTTTATTTTTGTGCTTGGTTTCAAAACCAGTCAGTTGTAGCCTTGTTTCCTATTCCTCCTCCCTCCCCTTTGCAGCTCCCATCTACTCTAGGAAACTTTACCAACTAGTTAGAAAATAATTACAAAAAACATTCTGGCCTTTTAGAATGTTTTTAAGATTTATAATATTCCATTTGCAAATTTCATACTGTTTTATTATATCATTAAATGGTATTCCCAACCACTTCTACAACAGGGAGATATTTGCATGTTTAATTATTCCCTCAATGTTTATGCATTTGTTTGTCTCAATATCTCTGCGCAGATTACTATTGTCTTAGATTTTTAAGTAAAGTGTATGGAAATATCTGGCCTTCATAAGGGAATAATAAATACTTTTAGGAAGAGAGAGAGGGATTTTTCCTAAAGAAAATTTTACCTGAGGTCCTTTTCCCCAAAGAGATGAGTCCACTTCCATCTACCATTTTACCGGATCCAACATTTCCTGTATCTTGTTCATCATCCATCTGGAAGGATAAAACATCTGTTTAACCAACGCCAGGCACAGATAGAGCATCTGAACAGGCCATTACTATTTAGATGTTCCCCAGTCTAAGACATATTTTAAAAACAATTGTGTAACAAAAACAAACCTACTGTGGCCATTGTGAAATGATACAACTGCATTATTTTTTTTTAAAAGATCACTCTATAATATTACAGATGAACACATCTTCCCCAAGGGAAGTTTTTCTTTTGAACTTTGGTTCAGTCCTCTCCAGAGACTACTAGAAAATATAGTCACTGTGGTCTCTTATTCTGAGATTGCTTTTAAATGATAAAAATTGTTTTCAATTTTTTAAATTGCTGGAAGATACATAATATCTTTCGTTATAATCTGGATGAATGCATTAAAATTTATAATCAGCCAATGCTGCAAAACAAAATCCTTCAAGCATTTTTTTTCAAAAGTGACATAAAATCAGGTTGTTAGTCTCATGGTTCTCTGAACATTAACATTTTTTTTTCTCCTCTATATAGTTCCTACAACTTTATGATTGGACATTAGGGAGATATAAACATTTCCATTAAAAGGTTTGCAAAACAGAGCAACACTTTCTTTTTAAATATTATTGTTACACACAATTACTTTTTTTTAACTCTAGCATTTTATATATATTTAAAAAGCACATTGGAGTTTAATTTTGAAAGAAAGGGATTGACCTGAAAAGAGAAAAAATTTAAATTTTCTTTCATCCTAATATTTTTCTGATGACAGAGGCTACTGATAATATTACTTTAAAAATCTTTTTCAGGTAGGAAAAAAATACAAAATTTTCACAGGTCATGATAAAACTAGACACACAAAAATCTATTCTGTGCAATCAGCATTATTTTTGGAATATTGATCTGGCATGACCTCAAAATTATTTCAAAAAATCATTTAAAATATGCATCTGTAAAAGAATACCACCTTTTAGAGCAAATATGAACACTGTCCCCATCGAAAGGTTATTTCTTTTATGTGCTTTTTTGGGGCAAAAGTTCACAAACAGCATGACTCTCCCATCTGTTTGCAAGCTGTTGACCCTCTCAATTCAGAGCAATTCCATTTTCCCTTAGAAATGTGAAAAATTCTGGTAAGACTCAAAAAGATTTTCTTATCGTGCATTGGAAAGAAATTGGGTATGTAACAGAAAACTGCATTTCTCTCATCCAACACATAAGAAGATATTTCCTTTGAAATAGTATTGTCACCAACATAAGTGCTAAATAATATATACATGCATTACGTAAATAAGTAGTTGAAGTTTTTCTTATATCACAGAAAATTGGGCTAAAAAGATTTTAAAAAATCTTCCCAAAGTAACATAACAGTGCTGTCATGATGGATCCTAAATACTCAATTGCCATACTGATGTATTTTTAGACAGATACTGCATATTCTATATATTTTTCTTTTTTTTTTCACAGTGGAAATACTCTATTTTTTTTCAGTGCTGACTTTATTCCATTGTTTATGAATGCCAGGATATGAATCACTCTAAAAATAGCTTTTCTCCTGTATAAAGTGTCAGAACAAAAATAGTCTGTTGTTATAGTGTTCAGGAAAGTCTAGAGACCTTGATTGAGTTCTCAAAAAAAAAAAAAAAGCTAACAACCTTACAAAGTGGCAAAGCCTTCTACTGTCTATATATTTTTTCTTTTACTTTGAATAATTATCTATCAAAATACCTTAAGGACTTTGTAGCATTTATTAATTGGCTGTAGTGACATTATGGTTGTATAATTTTAAATAATGCCTTTGATTTTGATGATAAAGCATGCAGAAAGCATTTCCTCTTGTCACTTTTTGATGTTAACATGTTTGGATTTGAACAATGAGTATGTACCGACTGTGTCTCCCACCTGAAATTCTTACCACCCAGAGTTCTAGTGGGTGGTGCAGAAGCATATTTTTTCCCATGACCACTATATATGCTGTAAAAGTTTAAGTTATAATATAAAGTAAGTTTTTTTGTAAAATGAAGTGATAATCTGAGAGGCAGAAAACAAAGTAATGGAAAACTAAAGTGAAATCATGGAAAGGTAAATGAAACACAATATCTATTTTTTTGAATTATCTTGCCTTTAACTGGACAGTGTATAATTTTACATTATAAAAAGACTACTTAATGTTCTCTTCTGATCTATGACATTCTTTGGACATGCTATCCATGAACTCACATACCCTTCCCCAGCTGCCATAGAGTTACTCATTGTAAATCTTGTGGGAGACCAAAACATGAATGCAAAGGAGTGCTGTGACAATTGCTTTTTTTTTTTTTAATGGCTTTTCAACTCTTTATCCTTTATTGAAATTTATGTATGAATCGTTCTTAAATAAGTACCATAATTTCTTTGAGCTAACATTTCTAGCAAAGAAAAGTATTTAATTGCCAGTCATTAACAAGTGTCTACAAACTATTCTTGAAATGTTTTTTTTTTCCACTTTGGTTCACTTTAAATCTCCCTAAAGCCATTTTGGTTAAGCTGTTTTATTAATACAAAAATTCATATTATTGAATACCAACTTGTTGGCAGAACAGGAGGAAGTTCTATGAAACCCCCTAGATTTGCTGGAGATTAAACTGTTTTATAAAACACTCCTTGAAAGCTCATCAATTCATCCTCCATTAGCTTCTCTTTCCCTCCCCTTCTCAAGGGAGTTTCCTTTCATTAATTCCCATCAGTGTACTGTGACATGCAAAAACAAAGAGCTATCCTTAAGGGTGGGCCAAACACTGTTATATATTAAAAGAACTGAAGGTTTCCTCTGCTCCCTTTTCTTTGCCAAGGGTGATGAATATTCATTAAGCTAGGGAAACAGCCAGCTGCAAATCTTTGCAAGGTGCCCTAGTTCCAAAGCCAAAGTTAAAAAATAAAATAAAATAAAACCTCTTTTATGGGTACATATCACAAAGGATAAAGAACATGTATATACCATTGCAAATGCTCTTAAGAAGAAACTTTCTAGATTTTCATCATGGCAATTATAAAGGATATCAGAGATGTCTAGCCTCATTTCACGGATGAGGAAACTGGATCTCAGAGAGTAGAAGTCACTTGTATAAGGTCACACAGTAGCAGAGCCAGAATTCAAACCTAGGAACTCTGAACCTACATCTAATAAACCACAGTTTTTTACTTTAGGAGCTTTTTTGTTTTTGTTAACTCAATCATCAGACTTTCTAAAAACACAATACTGAATATCAAATGTGCCTGACAGACATAAGCATAAATATCACAAGTACTTACTATCACCCAAGAGTATTTTTGTTTGTAAAAATTTAGGGGCATATGATAAATTCTTTGGGTTTAAATTATAAGACTGCAAAGTTTAGAAAGTCTAAGTTTTAAAATTATTTCAGTCACATGGTTGGATGATAGTATCAAATAAGGGCATCTTATCTGTAAAGTTTATGTAAAGATTTTTTGGGGTTTTTTTGGATATTAATTAAATTCACCAACTGTTATTTCTAAGTGTCTACTATGTGCAAGATATTGTGCTTTGTAAAGTTTCTTGCATATTAAGCAATACAATCAAATAATGTTTAGGTGAATTCAGTTAAAATGATTCATAATTCTTTAGTTTGTTAACTTTGAAATGATGTATATGTAACCCAAGTATGAAAGCCCCAAACTCTGGGCTTACAAGGCCTGGATCTGGTTTGGGGAGATAACACTGAAATTCATTAAATTTTTGGCTTATCATGCATCCATTCAGTTTGCTTTATATAGTCTGAATATAGCTCATGTCTAGGTCCATACCTCAAGCGTGTGCTGAAGCCAGCTCAAAACCATCTGAGACATGATTGGTAAGTTTTAAGTATAAACTTTCAAACTTTGAAATTCAGCAAATGCTACAAAACAGGGATTAACTTATTGTTTTGTTAATTTTCTAGACTTAAGAAACTGATGGAGAAAATGTTAATAATTCAGATTAAACCTAAAAGTGTACCAGGTGTGTGATTTTTTTTTCCAGAGAGCTGGTTATTATATATTTACCAGCACATCCCTGACACATATGTACATAAAGTAGGTCTCTCAGATCCTGAGCAAGCATGAAAAGTAACAATTGTATATCAGGTACAAGGCAACATACTTGACATTATTAAACAGACAACCACTTTCTTATTGGATCTATACAATCTGAATGACTCAGAGTAACAGAGTGAAAAATCTATGTCCCTTGCTCTCCCAAATTGTCTTCTTTCCCAGTCACTCATTCAGCTTCAGGGAGTGCATAGATTATTTTCTTATCTCACCAAGAGGCTTGCTGCTCAAAAGATTATCCTTATTTCTCAGTAGAAGATTGATGTTCCTAAACTCTCACCCTTCAGATCCCACGGTTCTCCTTTTCATAGTTGCCTTGTGACTGAAAGTATGTGTGCCTTTCCCAGTGTCTCTCTAGGAAGTATCCATACTGTAACACTGTGCTAACTGCTGCCATCTATTAGGCAGGGAAACTGCCATTTCTCAGAGAATTGCTCATGTGGTTTCTCTTTTGAAAGAAAGTCACATTGGCTCTTCTGTGCCTTACCCCATTAATGGTGTCTTCCAGGGACACTGGTCATATCCTAACTGATGATAGGCACCAAATAATGTGTCCATACTCTCTATAGGAAGGCTAAATCAAAACAAAGGCTCAATATGTTGTAGGTTCATCAAGTCTTTCTGGTGACTTCTTTGATCAACACCGAGACTTTAAAATTAATTAGAAAATTCAACAGCTTTTTTTTTTAAAAGGATGAGGCTAGGTGCTGGGGAAATGAAAGTGAAAAAGAAGATAATTCTTAATTCAAGAAGCTGGAATTCCAACAATAGATATTGAAACAATGACAACAAATATAGCAATGTAACAGAGACTACCAAGTCTTCCCTCCCTGAAGGGCAGCTATGTTACATAGCAGCTCTCACCACCAGGGTTCTCTTACCTATACCCTTAATAGAGATGGGAATAGGGGGTAGGCTCTCTGTAAATGGCTCCAGCCCCAATAGATTTTTGTTTTCCCAAGTATAGTGGATAGTCCCATGAGCCCCAGTTTCATTTGACCACTAACAATCACATTACTTTTACAAGTGCATATTTATTTCAGATGATATAACCACAAATGCTCACACTTACCTCCTCAGACATCTAAGAAGTACAATCCTCCTTCCTCCCTAAACCATTTAAGTCTTTGGGGAGGGAAAGGGGACTAGATTCATAGCTGAATCCAGATTGAAAAGAACATAATCCCAGTTCCAAATTGAAAATCCCTTTGGGCTTGGTTCTTAGACCCCTTGGCTTTTTAGGGCTTCTGGACTTGTTGGCTGCTCCTTCCCACTTTGGAATCCTGGCTCCATATCTTGAATTTCTCAGCCCAAAGATCACCTCCTTTATAAGAATTTGCAGATAAACAATACAGAATAGAAACAAACAGCCTCAAGCCCATTTCTCAGAGTGTGAAATAAAAGAAAGTGAGGAGGAGAAACCAAATCCATCCCTTCTCTCCTTCAATTCATACTGCCCATGCTGTTGATGAACTGGGATCTCTACCCCTTAAACACAGCATAAAAATGCAACCAAAAAGAGTGAGACAGAAAGGATAGAAAAGTACAGCCAAAAAAGAGTGAACAATTCAGTTTTCACCAGTTTTAAAGACTCAGATAGTCGATCAAAGGAGCCTACTATCTCCACTCAAATGGGAGGATGAAGAGGCTGCCATGTTGGGCAATCTAGACATGCTTAAAAGGGGACTTCCGTGTTAGTCAACCTGGGCATGCCTAGAAATACCCAGGTTACATGAAAAATGCATGCTAAAATGATAGAAGTATTAAAGAGGTTCAATAGATATGGTTAAGCGATTTTAGGGAGTAGGAATGGCATAAGACTGGAGGGATTAATCAAAACTACAGAGAGGAGGTAAATCTCTTAGATTGCACTTGAAAGATGGGGGCAATCTCAATTTGCAAAATGGTTGCAAAGGTTAAATTGTTATATAAATTGGATTTCTCACTATTATCTATATTATTAATTTATGCATGAGAGATGATGTGCAAAAGCATGGAGCTGGAAGATGGCAGATCTAAATTAGAAATAAAAAATAGTGTGGTTTGGCTGAAATATAGTATATACAAAGAAGTATAGTAGTTTTAGAGCCATGTTGTTAAAACCCTTGAATCCCAATGTAGATATGAGGTGGAAACTTCAGAGACAAACTAAGAATTAATGAAAAGAAAATTTTATTAACAGAGTTGTCTCAAAGTAGAAAAAAATTTCTCAATAGGAAATAGTTTCCCCATTCACTGGAGATCTTCAAGCAAAATATAGGTGGCCAGCTGTAATGTTAATTGCTTATAAGATCTTCCCTGCCCATTAATAGACCTCATGTGTAGCCCATTAAGGGAAGCTTGCTTAGGGGAGGCTTGCTTATAGAAAGGCTTTCACATCTTTTGCTCATTTCTAATTAGGCACTGAATAACAAGGGTTGTGACGCCTTCTGGCTCTGAAAAGTGTATATATATACTCTGAGGTGGTATTTTGCTTTGGGGGCTCCCTTATGAGAAGGATATTATAATTCCCTGGTTGAGATTCTGAGTGGCCATATGTTCAGAGCTTCCCAACTGCTCAGATATAAAGGCTCTCTCAATGCAGGAATGTATGTAAAGTATATAGCAATATTACTTTGATCCAGGCAGTCAGAGCCCAGTCTGTTGGTCTTTATTTCTTTGCTTGTATTTTCTCTGAAGTTTAGGGTGCTGACTTTTCCTCTGAACTAGTGGATATAATTTAAAAAGAGAGTTGACCCCTTAAACAGCCACCTTTCCTAGTTAAGCAAATCTAAGAACCTGTGCTAGCAGCTATCCTAGGTTTGCCAGTGTTTACAACACTTCATCAATGAATTAGAGGGGTTTTGTTGTTGTTGTTGTTAACTAGCATTTATTTTATCTTCCTTCTACCCACTTCCATTGGAAAAAAAATGAAACAAAGCTCTTGTAACAAATATGTACAGTTAAGCAAAATAAATATTGACCACCTTCAAAAAATATGTCTCATTCTGCAGCTTGTATCTATCACCTCTCTTTTAGGAGGCTGGTAGCATGCTCCATCCTTAGCATTATGGAATTATGGGCAATTGATCAGAGTTCGAAGTGGGTGTCCATTTGTCAAGCTTGTTGTAAGAAGGTTTTTTGTTCACATGTAGGTTGGTCAAGTTGGCCTTTATAGCAGCAAGCACCCTAGCATACCCAGGGTGGCTGCCAACAAAGGTTCGTAGATCTACTTTTCTAAAGGAAAGCAACTCAAAATGGGTTAATAATCTTACTTTAATCAATCAAACATATATCATTTACTTAGTTCAGGGGAAAAAGTCAGCACCCTGAACTTCAGAGAATACAAAGAAATTACAAGCAGAAGTTACAAGTAGAGAAACAGATCAGCAGATAGGGCTTCCAGCTGTCTGACCATTACATCCATACCTAGTCAGTGACCAGAGAGGGAAGCACCAACATCTGGGTTTTCAAAGTCGGGGGCTCAATGCCTGCCCAGAGTGTCATCTGGTCAAATCATACAACTCTTCTCAAAGTGAGCCCCGAAGCAAAACCTCAAATTAGCATATATATAGCCTTCTCCTGGGTCAGAGAATGTCACAACCCTCTTGACCCACTGCCCAATCACACAGCATCAAGGTGTAGGCATTCCTGAAAAATAAGCCTCCTGCCACAGGCTCCATGTGACCACATTCAGCCTATTAGGCGGCAGAGTATATTTTCAAATCTAGGAAGGCTCTCAGAGTCACTTAAGCCTATTAAGGGGCCTAGGGGCAGGGAAGATCTTCAGATTCCCATTTCCATAACAGCCTTTCAGATCCTGTCAGATTCTGAAATTCTTAATAACTGAACAACTGAATAACTACAGGTTTTTGAGCAGAGGAATGTCATTGTGTCACTGTGTCCATTAAGATTATTTTGTTATTTATGTCAGAGATGGATAGAGGAGAGACTGTGGAAATAGCGAGACCAGCAAGGAGACCATTATAATATTCTACAGGAGATATAATGAATACCTGGATATGGGTTCTGTCAGTGGGAATGTAATTGAGGAAATGGATACCAGAAATAGTTCTGAGATAGAATGGATAGGACAAGGACTATTTCATATTTGTCTTTGCATTCCCAGTACCAACCACAGTGCCTTATATATATTCCAGTCAATAAATATGTACTAAACTCCAACTATATCCCAAGCACTTTGCTAAGTGCTGAGGATAATAGAAAGACAAATGACATTCCTTGCCCTTTAGGAACTCAGTATAGTGGGGGAGATGGTATGCAAATAACTATTCATGAATAAGCTACATGAAGGATAAATGAATAAATATTCAAGAGAAAGAAGGCACAAGAATTAAGATGAATTAGGAAAGGCTTCAAATATTCAAAATATTCAAATGGCTTAGTTATCAATATTCTACAAATTGCGTTTTCTTTTGTTGGCATTAACAAGGTGTGAGATTCTTTTCCCCTATGTCTTTACCACCTTCCCCTACTCCTCATATGTCATGAACTGATCCCTCATCACCCTCATATTTGTGTCAACTCTAGCATAGATTTTTCTCTTGGTTGGTCTTAAATTCAGTTGCTTTCCCTATCTTTAGTGCCAACTCTGTCTTCTCTTTATAAATAGATCTAAGAATGATCTTAGAGTAGTGGTTCTATTTTCTTTGTGAAAATGGTTTGGTCTTAAAATCTGCAAACATTTTCCATTTTTCTTCTGTTTGTTGTACTATTTCCATTTTTATCTATGATTCCCCTTGGGATAATATTGATTAGTCGAACCTCTCGTCAAGCTTTCTTTAAATTGGTTTTATCCTCTCTTATTTTCTGTGCTTTATAACATTAAACCTTCCACTATTTTCCTCCATAAGATTTTACAAATGAACAAATATTTCAAATCAATGTTTGTTTAATTGAATTGAATGGAATAGAGGGCTTTAGGGACTTCAATGGAAAGAGAACTAGCAGAATCAAAGAAGGTATGGGTGTAAAGTATACATATACATATACATATACATATATATATATACATATACATATACATATACACATATAGGGTACAGTCAGTTCAATTGATTAAATAAACATTTTAAATCTTTATGATATGAAAGGAGCCCATCAAATATTCCATTAACATGAAGGAGGATTCAGACTAAGACAAAACTGAAAGGGTCAACAATGAGAAGATCATGAGTTACTTTTGGAGAGCTTAGTTTCACTAAAACATGGGCATGTGAACAAATTACAGGGGGTGAGGAGGGGTGAATAGGTAGGGAGGAAATGGAAGAAACAAACATTGATAGAGCAAGATCCCAGAAGTTTGGGGAGGGGTGGAATCAAGTGACTGACAAGGAGCAGGACCATCTTATCTTCTGAGACAAGAGTTCTCAGCTTCCAAAGGGCCACTGGATAGGCTTTGGAAGAGGAGGGGGTGCATAATTCTGATGTGAAAAAAGTTATTCTAATATGATTAATTTTCTTTGTAACCAGGTACATTTTGTTTTATGCATTTAAATATATTATTCTAAGAAGGGATCAAAAGACTTCAGACTAAAAAAGGTGTGCATTACACACACAAACACACACATGCACAGGAAAAGTAGCAGATGAAGGGAAGTCATAGAGAAGTTTTGAAATATAGAGAATGAGTGCATGCATGAATGAATGAATAGCATTTATTAAGCTCTTACTATGTGGCGCAGCAGATAAAACTACAAAACCAAAGTCAAGTTTACCTTTAAGGAGTTTAATACAATAGCAAAGTGGAAGGAAAAAAATATTTAGTTAATTGCCTTCTATATGGCCAGGCATTGTGTTAATGGGGATAACAACTTATTTTGAGGAGGAGTGGCTAGGAAGGGGCTCTTTGGTCCAGAAGATTATTGAGATGGTAAGTGGTATCATAAGAGACTAGTTTCACATACCCCATCCAGGAACAATGGCAGAGTTTATTTGCAGGTAGTGGCTAGTTCCTGAAATAGTGTTTCAGAAGAAACACAGAAAGAAGACCTCAGGGTAGTGAGAGAAATGATTATTTCTCTCATATTAATAATCAATTATTGAATTAGGACCAGTATTTTTTTTCAGAAGCTGTAGGTTGTTCAGTCTCTGAAGAACATTGCTGATGGATGAGATTGTCCAAATCCCTTGGTTTGTCCTTTTCACTACTGGGTTGGAGACCCCACTCTACTTGAATACCTTACAAAGAATTTAATCTAAGTGATTCCTAGCCCACTGTGTTCCACTCAACAACATCTGAGAAGAGGTGGATGCCCTTTTGTCTTGATTGCCCTAGGTGGGTGTAGTCCAGATGAGAGATAAGTCTCTTGTCCCCCCATACCTTTATTAGAAGAAACCCATCTCTTATTATACTATTCATTCTTCTCATTAATTATTAACCAATCATAGTTGATTGCCACCCTTTAGAACACCCACTCTTCCAAGGGTATATAAGCATTGGGTGGGTTTCATAGTGGAGTGGGGTGGACTTTGGCAGTTGAACATGCTGCTAACTCCTTTTTATAAATTATCTGCTAGCATAATTAATAAAATGAACTATCTTCCAGAAACTGTCTCAAACTTTACACATCACAGTGGGAGTTCTTCCAGGGCATGGTCTCAGGTATGTATTGAGACACCTTTTAGCAATGTGTGCAAGAGACAGCCAGAGAGGAGGAAGATTGCTGTTATTGTTGTAAAGCTTCTCAGTAAAGCAGGAGACAAAGAGGAATTTAAAAAGGGTTTGAGGATGCCCTTATCCATGTGTTTAAAAAGCTGACAAATATATGAATTACACCTTTGCACATTTTTAGTTTCTTCATTTTTCTTTAGTGAAATATATAATTAAATTCTAAAGTATTTTTGCACTTGCACCTGTTATGTGTTTTACTATTTTTCTTCCACATCACCCACATTTTGTAGTAAGACATTATTTTTTTAATCATTATATAGTTTCATGGTTTAAACTCCAAAATTTTTATTTGCTGCTTAATTTCCTTACTAGAATATTTGTCTCAACCCAACTATAGATATTTGAAAGAAAGGACCAAAATCAGTACCATTATCTTTTTATTTCGACAAGCATCACATGTTAATGTCCACACTTAATTAAAAAAAACAACACTATGTTAAATCTTTATTGTGTTTTATTACAATTTTATTTTCATCTCATTTCCCCCAAATCCTGTGAGATATATCATTTAATTTAATTCCACAAGCATTATTAGCTACCTGCTATATGCAAGGCACAGTGCTGCCGAATTCAATATAACAATAAAAATGAAAATTAGTCTCATAGAGCTTGCATTCTTCTTATATAAAACATGTAGACTTTTAAAATAAATATTCATTAATTTGAGGAGGGAGAGAAAATGAATAACTCAGAGGATTGGGGGTGAATTCACTAAAAAAGGTGGATTCTGAGCTGATTCATGAAGGAAGATTGGGATTTTGTGAGAAAGACTAGAGGAGAGAATGTTTTCCATAGGTGGCATATCGTCTTCATTTCATAGAAGAGGAAAGTGAGATTCAGAGAGATCAGATAATATGTTTGTCTAGTCATAAAGCTATGAATTTTGGTACCTGGTATTTTAACCTAAATCTTCTTCCAGGAAAATCATTTTTTCTACTATAGGACACTGACACTTTCACTTTTTTTTTTCTTTTTGGAGGGAGAAGGCAGGGCAATTGGGGTTAAGTGACTTGCCCAAGGTCACATGGCTAGTAAGTATTAAGGGTCTGAGGATGAATTTGAACTCCGTTCCTCCTGACTCCAGGGCTGGTGCTCTATTCACTGAGCCACCTAGCCTCCCCAGACACAGCCACTTTCAATCAAATTAAATACTCTTTTAACTTGGCATGGATAATAGCTGACCTCTGGAAGCAGCTAATCTAGTTTCATAGAATTTTCTCTTCAGGGGCTTAGAAGATTAGTGTTGACTGTGGCATGTTGATCCTTTATCTTTTATCAACTAAACAATCATGCCATTCATAACACACTGATAGGAAAAGCTTCATTAATGAAAATTTAGAAAAAAGATAATATTCTGTTGCTCATGAGCCCACCTAGAAGATTTAGAATTGCAATAGAAATGCAAAGTATAAGATAATATAAGGTATTGTTATCTACCAGATCTATAATCTACTATTATCTTTAAATGATTGTAAATAGGTTGATCAGGACAATTTCCACTAAAGATTTTTATTAGTAATTTAAAGATGAAAACGTACAGAATCTTTTCACCTCAGGAATTCAATGTCAAAATTGTAGAAAAAGAAAATTTAAAAAGTATTTTATTTAAACTAGAAGAGAATGTACTGACCTGACTACTCAACACGAAAATTTAGGCATGAAACCTGCAGGCTGTCTGATTTAAAAGACAGTGGGAATAACCGGCATACTGTGCACTATTTGCAGTTTATATATTCTTACTTGGATAACTTGCTGGAGATGTAATGAAGCATCTATTCTGTGCAGTGGATAAACTAATTGACATGAAATCAGGAAGACCTGAGTTCAAATCCTGAATCAGGCACTTATAATCTGTGTGACCCTGGAAAAATCATTTAATCTGTTTCAGCCTTAGATACCTCACCTGCAAAATAGAAGTAATAATTATGGCTACTTCACACAGTAAAATTGTGAGGATCAAATTACACACACACACACACACACACACACACACACACACACATACACACACATCTATCTATATGTAGATATACAAACATATCTATATGGGTGTATATGTATATATGTATAGTGTGTGTGTGTGTGTGTGTGTGTGTGTGTGTGTGTGTGTGTGTGTGTCGGGGCAGTAACCCAATTGGCAAAGACAGCCAGTTATACTTTTGGATAACTCTAAAAATAGTCTCATTAGGCCTAATTCAAAGTCACTGGTTTAGTTAGCACCTCTAACCTTTTCCTGGACCTTGTGTCTCTCAATGTAGTCTAAGATTATTTGCATTATGTTTTGGTTGCTCTTTCATACTGTTGACTTATATTGAACTTTCTGTTCACTAAAACACCCAGATTTTTTTTCCAGGTAAACTCCTGCCTAGTCACAAGTCCTTCCATCTTGTACTGATTATGATTTTACATTTCACCCTATTGAATTTCATCTTATTACTTTGAGCCAAATGTTTTAGTTTATCAAGTCCTATTTAGAGCTTAATTCTCTCATCCAATACATTGGCCATCCTTCCTCAATCTGCTTGTATTGGAAATTAGATCAGCATCTCATCTATACCTTCATTCAAATAGTAGATAAAACAACTGTAAACCGTACAGAGCCAAGTGTAGATCTCTCTTATCTTTTTCCTGCAGAGATCCATTCTACTTGACATGGGTGAGATAAAGTAGAGAAAATAAAATGCTGGATCTGAAATTAGAGAAGCTGGATTTGACTCAGAACTCAGTGACTTGATAACATATGTGACTTGGAACAGTTCATTTAATGTCTCTCTCTCTCTCTCTTTTTTTTCATTTGTTCTTTATTCTTCAAAAAAAAAAAAAGAAAAGAAAAAACAGTAGGTACTAATAACATTTCTCCAAATATAATTTCTATGATTCTATGACTATTCTTTGGCTTCAGCCATTCATTCCACCAGCTCTTAATCTACTAAATTTAACCTAGTCTCCTAGCCTATATCTTTCTCTCTTTTCTATAAGAATACCCGGAAACATTTTATTAAGTGTTTTGCTCAGATCTAGGTTAACAATACCTGTAGCTTTCCCCTCAGCTGACTGTCTAGCTGTCAAAAAAAAATAAAAAAAGGAAAGAAGGGTAGTCCTGTGTGACTTTTTGATGAAGTCATGCTAGACCTTTCAGTTCACATCTTTTTCAACAAGCATCCCTGGAACATGTTCTAGATTATTGCCATGAATCCAATTCAAAGTCACTGGCTTCTACTTAGAGGAAGGCATGCCTTTTAGAAAACTTGTACATTCTCTGTCTTCTAAACCTGTGTATCCTCCATGATTTTTCAGAGATCACACTCTAAGTGACTGAGGAATCACACCTACCTGTTCTTTCAGATCAAAGATTTAGTTCAATTAAACCTAGTAAATTGAATTCATCAAAGGAAGATAGATAGATAGATGATAGATAGATAGATAGATAGATAGATAGATAGATAGATAGATAGATAGTAGAGTATTTATTAAGCACTGTGTGTTAGGCACTGTGCTACACAATAGAGATTCAAATGCAAGAAGTCAGCAACCTCTTCCTTTGAGGTCTATAAATCCTAACTGGGGAAGACAATACATAAAGAGATGCTGGGCAGAGGTGGTTGGGGCAGGGCATGATAACTTTGTATTCCACATGATGAGGAGATGACAAGGGAGATGTGTGGAGGACTGGTTCCAGGCAAGAATAAAACAAAACCTATCATATTTGGGGTATGCAGGGGTGGTGACCAAGGGCCCAGGGGAGGGAAGATGAAAATGATGGCCAGAGATAAAGTATCAAAATGAGAATATGCCCTTTTCAGTATCTCCTTTGCTTATTTGCTTTTCAACTTTGTGTTACTATAGCTATTTTTCCTCGTTCTTTTCCAGTCTAAAGATCATTCTCTTTTAGGAGAGAAAAGAAGCAAAGTAAGACATCAGGCATGCCTTTATGTCATTATAATTCTATTGATCCCAAACAACACATTGCTTGAAGTTCCTTCTTCCCTGAATATTTCTTTTTAAGAGAAGGTCCTTTTGTATGCCCCCTTTGTTTCCTCCCCAGACCTATACAGAACTTTAGCACTCCTGATACTCTTTTTGTGTTCATCTTCCATTTCCTGTCCTAGCTTTCATCTTTTACACATCTGTATTTTACTCTTTAAAAACCAAATTGGTCAGTAAGTTCCTGGTTCATTTGCATTTGTTTCTTGAGAAGCTAACCTTTTCTCACCCTCTTCCCAGGAATTGTGTGTGTGCGTGTGTGTGTGTGTGTGTGTGTGTGTGTGTGTGTGTGTGTGTGTGTGTGTGTGTCTTAAGAATCTTTTTCTGAGGGGGTGGCTAGGTGGCTAGGTGGTACAGTGAATAGAGCACTGGCCCTGAAGTCAGAAGGACCTGAGTTCAAATCCAGTATAAGACAAAACTTTACTACCTGTGTGACTGTGGGAAAGTCACTTAATTCCAATTACCCTGCCTTCCTCCCCTCAAAAAACAAAACAAAAAAAAAAATGAAAAAAGAATCTTGTTCTGAGATACAAAACTCTCTTTCCCTCTTGGGCTAAGTTCCCTTGAAGAATTTTGAACCATAGGATGTTATCCATCCTTTCTCTGAACTCTGAAATCTACTCTCCCAAAACTTAGGATATTTATCAGAATAGGCCTACCTTTCTTCTCTTTCCCTAACACAAGTCCTTCCTTCCCCAGTTCCCATAATTTCCACACCAGTCACCAATTCCTCTTTGCTGGTGCAAATCAAGAAAAGTTCTCTTTTTGAAGAATAAAATTACCGAGGAGAATCAAGATTAGCTACTCTACTTTAAACAAGAGTTCCGGGAGATTACTGAATAGCTGACATCTTGCCTTATTGTTATAGCCTATCTCTGTGCCAGGATAGGATATGTTTTCCAAATGTTTTATTTATTTTATCTTTCTGTCCAGGTGCTTTATAGTAAGCTTCATTGACAATATTGCTTTTGATTTTATCTCTGTAGATTTTCATCTAGAAATTCAAAAACCTTCTTTCCTCTTCTGATTCATGGATTTCCTCAGCTAATATATATATATATATATATATATATATATATATATATATATATACATGTATATTTTAATAAATATGCTATTCCACCCATTTTCTCCTACTTTCTCCTTACAATTTGCTTCTCCTATTCCTTTAGAATAAAGCGTGCCCTTCCAGGGTCATTTTTGAGGTATTTTATGTAATTATTAGAATTGTAATAATAAAGTAGAGGCTTTCTCTAACTATTTTAATATTTTGTGCATTCCAGTAACAAATCTTAGAGAACTGTTATCATGTAATCTAGATATATGGCCCTCCTACTACATTTCTTTTTTAATTAATTTATCTTAAACTAAAATACTAAAACTTAAATACACAACAAGAAAAGAAAGACAAACATATCATAAACTTAAATATTAAAACTTAAACACAAAATAAGAAATAAAAAAAGCATTGCCATATGTACAGCAGAATGTAAGAGAGGATTCAAAATATATAGCAATAAATTTCCATTTCAAAAAAGCTTATATAAATACTAGACATTGTGTCCATCTTTTCTCTGCTTCCTTGTAAGTTTTCTTCTGTTCTCTGCTGTGCATTTTTTTTCTACTTTCTCCCCACCTCCTCCCACAAGAAGGTTACAAGTAAGTGCAGATACACACATACAAATGAATATATGTATACACACACAAACATCTCTCTCTCTCTCTCTCTCTCTCTCTCTCTCTCTCTCTCTCTCTCTCTCTCTCTCCATATATATATATACACACACACACACTTAAGCACACATACATATACTTAGATATCTATAATCATACTCATATAGACATGTATGTTCATATGCATCAATGTAAGACTGTATTATACTTGTTTATCCACTGTTTTTCTGAGGGTGGGTAACATTTTCCTTTATAAGTCTAGGTCTTTTCATATTTTTCGAAGTCCACCAAATCATCATTTCCTAAATTACAGCAATATTCCAACCTATACTGTTTAGTTATTTTAAGTAGTCTAAAAGAATGTTGATTAATGTACGTGACACATAGTGTAGTTTCCTTATTTTTCTCTTTTGATTAAATATATTTCAGCTTTAATTTGTCTGAAGTCATGATTACGACCCCTGCTTTTTTTCCTAATAAATTCTACTCCTGCTCTTTATTTTTACATTTGTGTGTATCTCTTATTTTCTATCTCTCCTGATTCCTCTACTTTACTACTACCCACTACCTTGCCCTCCTTTTACTTAACCTACCCTCCCTCCAACTATCAGCCCACATTTTCCATTCCCATTAATTTGAACACCCTTTTATTCCTCTCTTATCCTATTCTTTCACCCTCTTATTTTTTTTTTATAAATTTAGAAGACATTTATTCTGTTATAAATGTTCTCCCTTTAACCCAAATCTGATGTGAGTAGGATTCCTTCTGAAAATCTCTCCCTTATACTCTTTCCCTTCCCTATCCTCTTAGCCTTTTATCTCTTTATGAATTTAAAGACTTTTATACATACATATATGATATATATATGTGCATATATATAGTTCCCTCTTTAGCCTAATCCCCAATGAGAGTAGGGTTTTACAACTACCTGCCTTCTTCTCCCATCTAATTCCTCTGTCAGTTCTTCTTCTTGTGCCTATTATTTCATCATCCATTCATTTGTACAAGATAATTATTCTTTTTACTATTTCCTAAACTTTTTAGAATTTAGAATTTCCTATACTTTTTAGAATCACATCACACTCAGATCTACCCTAATCTTTCTTTCAAACTACCCAATTACTAATACAATCTTAGACATATAATTCATATTTCCTTATGTAAAAAGTAAACAGTCTGTCTTTATTGAGTCCCTTGTAATTAGTATTTGATAGGTACTTACTTTTTCTCCCAGATCTTGTATGTCAAATTTTCTTTTGAGCTCAGGTCTTTTTTCCCCCCTGCAACAAAATCCTAAAAATTCTGGAAATTAATTGAATGTCTTTTTCTTTTCCATTCAGGCTTATGCTTAACTTTGCTTAGTAGGACATTGTCAGTCATAGCCCCAGTTTTTTGCTCTTCAATATATAGTGTTCTAGGACCTGCAGTCTTTTAGTGTCACTGCTGCTAGGTTTTGTGTGATTCTAATTATGACTGCTATATTTGAATTGTTTTTTTTCCTTGTAGCTCATAGTATTTTCTCCTTGAGCTGGGGGTTTCAGAATTTGACTATTATGTTACTATAGTTTTTCCTTGTAGGATTACTTTCATGTGATGATTGGAGGATTTTTAATATTTCTACCTTCCTCTCTTGCTCTCATGCTTTGGGACAATTTTTTAAAATTATTTCTTGTGTTATTCTATCAAAATTATATGTATATATATATATATATATATGTATATATATACATATATATACATATATATATATGTTCTTGGTCTCATAACTTTGCTAGATTTACCTTGCCTAATTTTAATTTTCAGGGAGTCATTTAGTTCCTTAAGATTTTGTATCTCCTCTTCCACTTGTTGACTTTATTCTCAGTATCTTTTGATTTTTCTTGGATTGTTCTTATTTATCTTTTTTCTCAGTCATTCTCATTTGACTTTAAAATCTTTTAAAAGTTCTTCTATGAATTATTTTTGGGGAGGTGACCCTTTGATGTTATTCTTTGAGGTAGGAAAGGTGTTTTTTCTTTTTTCTTCAGTATCCTCCTCTGAAGAGAAATTCTGGTCTTCTCTATTAACCCTATTCTCTATTTACTCTATTCATGTCTATATGTGTCCTTTCTCCTTTCCTGGCTCAATTTTTAAACTTGTAGTAGCTTATTATTTTAATCACTTCTAGTCCTGGGGTATGGGGAAAGATGTATCTGACATTAAGTTCTTATTCAGTTCTTCCCTCTGGCCTGTAAGGACTCCATCTTCCTGTAAGTGCCCATAGCTAGAGGCATACCTGCCCCACTGCTACTGCACTCACCAGGTGTACATTGGTTCCTTTTCACCCAGAGCCATGTCTCTGCAGCACAGCTGGGGCCGGAATCCCTTATCAGCATAGATTTACTTAAATTCCCTGTTTAGGAGCCCAACTTCCCACACTCCCTAGGAGATGAAAATTCCTATGGCTGGGCTGAAGCTGCCTCCCAAGTCAGGGATCCCCAGCGCTTGCTGCTTGCTGTTTCAGTGGAACTAGCCTGGAGGTGTTTAAACTTCACAATCACCAGATCTGTCCTTTGGATTTTTCTTCAGATCTTCTTTAGGAGGACTACTGTTCTGTCCCAACTCTTGTTTATTTTTATGCTTTAAGTTCACCCTGAGGTGCTATTTTGTCTTGTTTGTGGGGGAAATCTGGAGAGCTTGGAATCTTCTGACCTACTCTGCCATCTTCCCATAATCTTCTCCCCGCTACTACTACTTTTCCAGTCATTTTCTTGGTAATGATTTTTACTCTGTTTTTAATATTACAAGTCATTATTGATAGTAGAATGTAGCTTATTTATCTCCCCTGGACACTTTTCTTTTACATTTCACTTTAGCTCTAATTTTAATTCTTTTGATATTGTGCTATCCCATTACATTTTAAAAATAAAATTATATGACTTTTAAAGCCCTTCACAATTTCACCCCTTTCTAACATTCTAGATTTGCTACACATGACTCTTCTCTTTGATCCAGTGACAGCAGTCATCTTGCTGTTCCTTGCACATGACACTCAACCAACCTACTTTTTGCTTTTTCATTGACAGTCTCCCACACCTAGAATGTTCTTCTTTCTCATTTTCACCTTTTATTTTCCTTTAGCTAACCCTCTCCTGCTGGTGCCTTCCTTCAGATACTACCTCCAATTTCCCCTATTTTATCTTTTATGTAAGTAGTTGTTAGTATACCATTTCCTTCATTAGAATGTGAGCTCCTTGAGGACAGGGATTATTTTTTGCCTTTCTTTA
Source organism: Gymnobelideus leadbeateri (assembly GCA_011680675.1). Taxonomy (NCBI): domain Eukaryota; kingdom Metazoa; phylum Chordata; class Mammalia; order Diprotodontia; family Petauridae; genus Gymnobelideus; species Gymnobelideus leadbeateri. The sequence goes on from WOXC01009207.1 coordinate 143,662, forward strand.
TATCCTCTACACAGCTATATCTACCTCTTCCTTGGCCCTTTCTGAAACCATACTGGTTCTCAGGTAGATGACCATCTTCCAGGTAAAGGATCAGCCTATTAAGGAAGACTCTAGCAAGAATCTTGTCAGCAAAGACTGAGAGACCCCACTGTGGTTGTCACAGGACAATCTATTTCCTTTACCTTTTTAGAGATGGACAGTGAAGGTATCCTTGAATGGTTAATATGGCATTTGCTGCCTGACAACTCCAGAAGAAATGCCAGGAGCAGAACAGAGGTCTGGATACAATGTTTGTCAATCTGACTGAGGCCTTCTATACTGTCAGTTGTGAGACTTTGTGGAAAATTATGTCAAAATTTTGTTGCCCAAAGAAGTTCATCAGCATTATACATCAGTTTCATGATGTCATGCTTGCCCAATATCTGGATAATGAAAGATGCTCTTGCTATTTCCCAGTCATCAGTGGAATGAATCTAGTCTACGTCCTTGTTCCCATGCTTTTTAGCATGATATTTTCAGCAATGTTGTCAGAAATCTTCAATGAGGACAAAAATGACTTCAAACTACCACACTGTTGATAAACTATTTAATTTGAAAAGGCTTTTGACTTGCAAGTTAAAACTAAAGTGGAGGGAGAGTTAGTTCATAATTTTTTTGTTCACAGATTGTACCTTCAATGCATCCTCTAATGCTGAGATACAACAAAATGTGGGTCAATTTTCTGATGCTTCTACTAATTTTGACCTAACAATTAACACCAAGAAAACACAGGCTCTCCACCAGTTAGCACCACACCATCAATAGGTGAAACCATAAATTACAGCAAATGTATAAATTTTGACTACTTAGATAAGTTCACTTATGGCAGTATACTTTCCATGGATGCACACATAGATAATGAGGTTGGTGCGCACATTTCCAAAGCCAGCTCAGTGTTTGGAAGACTGAAAGAAATTATGGGAGTAAAAGGTATTCAGTTGTCAACTAAAGTGAAGAGCTACAGAGCCATTGCACTGATCTCATTGATGAATGCATGTGAAATCTGGACAATCTACTGTGACGTGCCAGGAAACTGAATCACTTCCATTTGAATTATCTTAGGAAGATTCTGAAGATCACCTGGCAAGATAAGGTGCTGAATACTGGGCTCTTCTCTTGTACTAAACTTCCAGGCATTCAAACTCTACTGCAGGAGTGAAATTCTAATGGACTGGCTACTTGTTCAAATGCCAAGTATATATTCACTTAAAAGATTGTTTTTTTGGAGAAATCACACGAGGCAGGTGCTAACATGGTGGTCAGAAGAGGCATACAAGAATGCTCTCAAAGTCTCTCTGAAGAACTTTGGATTCAATTGTGAGACATGAGAGACACTGCCTTGCAAAGGACCTATGAGAGGAGCAGAGTTGTAGAACTGCCCAAAAGAAATGTGAGATGCACAGGTTTAGACATAGCTCCACTTCAGATGTTCATATGGACTATTCATGCCTAACATGTGGTAGAGCCTTCTGAGCTCATACTGGTTGACCAGTAGCAGTCAGACTCACTGCACCTTGACTCCAGCATAGTGATGCTATTTTGGCCCCCTTGGAGATTGAAGGACATGTTTAGCTAAATTCCTGGCACTTTAATAAATGCTTACCAAAGGTCTGTTTACTTCATTGTCAGACCTATTATTTTCATGGGTGTGAGGAACTCACAATATGGAACTTCCTCTATCCATGCAGATTGGTACATTATTTGTGAAATAAAGTTGGAGAGAGTTGCTTGAGACACCTAGAAGTTAAGTTACTTGCTGAAGGCCCCTCAACTAGAGTGAATCAAGGTGGGTCACGAACCCAGCTCTTTCTGATTGAGCTCAGTTTTCTGTCTGTGTTGCCTCTCTCCTTAAAGGAGAGCATATTTGTATTAAAGTATGTTTTTTTGTGGCAGGAAGTAGACTCTGGTCATTAAAGGGCTGCGCAATTTCCTTAATGCAATATAAGGCACCCTCCTCCTTTTAGTTAATTCTAACACTAGATCATTATCCATCTGCAGTACCTATCCAAGATATATATGTTGATGTTCTAACTCAGGGGCTGGCTGCTCATCCAGTTGTGTGTCCTAATCTGTGTCATTTGTATTCTTTATTCGCTTGATTTTCCCAGTTTTTCCTTAACTGATCTCTCATTATTGTCCAAGGATTTTTAGAGATAATGTAGTATTCCAGGCATGAAACCGATACATTCCCCAAAAAAGGATATCTGTAACACTTCATCATTGATAGGTAGTTTTTTTTCATTTGGCCTTTGAAGAGGACAGTGTTATGGCAGTGTTAAATACCTTAGGCAAGCATATGGGACTAGAGTTTGGGATGCTATGGGGATGAGAGGGGAAAAGAAAGAATGAGTTGTGGCCAGAGGTTGCAAAGCCAAGTAGGTGTCTGCAATCTCCCAGGAAATAGGTAAGTTTATCACAGTAGCCTTGGGGTTAATGATAGTGGATATAGAAGTTGAGAAAACAGCCTGGGAGCACTGATGAAGACAAAAAGGAAGGAGAGACAGTGATTCTGGTGAATGAATTTTTAGAGGCTACAATGTTTTGTAAAGCTACAGAGTAGTGTGTGTTTTGTGGGAGAATTTGGTGTGAAGTTGGTCTCTGTGGTTGTATGTGGAATTGGCAGGACAGTGAACAAATCAGTGCCTCCAGCATAAATGTGGAACTTTGAGAGAACTAGCAGTAGGAGACACTATGTTCTGGCCCCTAGTTCCAGTATGGTATCAACAGCATGAAGGTTATAGTATTAACAGATTCCAATTTGTACTACTTTCTAACCCTGAACCTTCTGAGGTCCTCCTGTTTTCTGTTTGGGAGGGGTGGATAAATGCCTGAAGGTTGAACATGGAGCAACTTAGGGCCGTTGGTGGTATTCAGACATCTCCCTGTTCATGGCCCACAATATTTTAATGCTTTTTCTCCTTACATCATAATCATTTCTGTTAGGAAAAAAATCTCCCTCCATTTGGAGGGTCCCATTGGATCCTTCATTCTAACAGAAAAACAATTATATAAGGATATCCATTTGAATGACCCCATCTGACAGTGCTTACTACCTCATTCTATTTCCCATCCACCCACTTTTCATTGTCTATTCTCTGGTGCCCTGACTGGTTTTTTCATTTCTTGTGTTTCACCTTTTTGTACATTAATAATGATATACATTTTGGCCATCTTCGTGAATGAATGACAACAACAAACCAAAGCCCAACACACTAAACATGTGAAGTCACACAAAACACATGTCCATATCAGTCATGTTGCAAAAAACAAACCCAAAAGAAAACAAACAAACAAAAATACCAAGGAAAATAAAGAAAGTGAAAAAAATATGTTTCAATCTCCACTCAGAATTAATTAATTCTCTCTCTGGAAGTGGAGCGCATTTTTCATCCTGAGTCCTTTGGAATTGTCATGGATCATTTTATTGATCTGAGTAGCCAAGTCTTTCACAGATGGTTTTAACTATTTTTTCAAACAGTTTATATTATATTGAAATTAATCATTCTTTAAATGTTTGGTAGACTTCACTTGTAAATATAACTGGTCCTGGTTCCCCCCACCCATCCTTTAGGGAGATCATTTATGGCTTATTAAATTTTTTTTTCACATAAGATTATTGAAATATTCAATAGCCTTTTCTGATAATCTGGGGATGTGGTGTGTGTGTGTGTGTGTGTGTGTGTGTGTGTGTGTGTGTGTGTTTGTGCGTATCTGGGTAGAGATATGATCTCTGTCCTCCTTGTCTGGCCTCTGATCTTTACTCAGCTGGGGCCCTTTTTCCTCTCAACTTTTCTCCAACCTAGGAGACTCATAAATGGCTAATGGATGAACAGCTGACAAATGACATCCCATCTTGTGCCCATTGCTAATGCAAGGGTCCCCTGGGACCTTTCTGACCAGAAATTCAATCCCCTTATGGTTCCTGGGTACTTCTGTGGCTTCAAGTCAGTCCTTACTCAATGTCTATAGACTACTCTTTCTGTGATTTTTCTTGAGGTTTTCCTTCTCAGAATTCCATTCAGTGTTTCCAGTGGTTATTGTGAAGGAAACTGACACTGTCCTTCCAATCCCACATACAACCACTGAGACCAAATTCACACCAAATTCTCCCACAGAACACACACTACTCTGTAGCTTTACAAAACATCGTAGCATCTAAAAATTCATTCACCAGAAGCGCTGTCTCTCCTTCCATTTTGTCTTCATCAGTGTTCCCAGGCTGTTTTCTCAACTTCCACATATCACTATCATTTCCAGTGGTTATTTTTAGGGGAGGATTTTCAGTTGTAATTTCTCACTCTGCCATCTTGACTCTGCCCTCTGCTGAGTCTCTACAAGTCTTTATGTTATATTTTGCTTCACAAAATCTAGTTCCTTTTCTGTCTTCAACAAACTATATAATTGTAGTGTCTCTTGCAAAATTTACCTGTGTAGCAGCAAGCACCCCAATATCCCCAGGGTGACTGCCAACATAGGTTCTTAGATCTGCTTTTCAAAAGGAAAGCAACTCAAAATGGGTTAACAAGCTTACTTTAATCAAACAAACATATATTACTTAGTTCAGGGGGAAAAGGTCAGCACCCCAAACTTCAGAGTATACAGACAGATCAAACAGACAGGCTTCCAAACTGTCCAACCATTACATCAATACCAAATCACAGTTACCAGAGAGGGAAGCATCAACATATGGGTTTTCAAAGCCGGGGGGCTCTCAACAACGGCTTCCCAGAGTCTCATCTGGTCAAATCACACAACACTTCTCAAAGTGAACCCCAAAGCAAAGCCTCAAATCAGGGATTATATAGTCTTCTCCTGGCTCAGACAATGTAACCACCCTCTTGACCCACTGCCCAATCACACAGCATCAAGGTGTGGTCATTCCTGAAAACCAAGCCTCCTACCACAGGCTCCATGTGACCACATTTAGCCTATTAGGGGGCAGAGTATATTTTCAAATCAAGGAAGGTTCTCAGAGTCACTTAAGTCAATTAAAGTCTCTTAAGCCAATCAAAGGGCCTAGGGGCAGGGAAGATCTTCAAATCTGCATTTCCATTACAACCTGCGAAATCTTTTTGTTCCCTTCTTACATTTTCATCAAGGACTATAAGCATAGTCCATTCTTATAAACAATTTATAGAGATCAGAAAGTAAATTTGTGAGGTGGAAAGCTACTAATATCTTCTTGTTTACCTTGTATTGGCATTAATAGTATATAATCCTTTCTATTCTTTTTGGAATCTTCTTTTTGAAATATCTTGAAAGTTTATCCCTGAATATCTTGCAGCCTCTAGTATGTGTTTCTTCTGTATGTGTCTGATAACATACAATCACTTTTCCTCACTTCATTTCATTATTATTTCTACTTTATCATAGTCCAGTTATAGCAGTTATATCTCTATAGAAACCCTCACAAATCTATTCCATTCTGCATCTATTTGTTTTCCTTCATGGGGTTTCATCTATGTATGTATGTATGTATGTATGTATGTATATATGTATGTATGTATGTATGTATCTATCTATCTATCTATTTATCTTTCTCTTCTCAGGATAAGATTAGTTAAGTTTCATGCTAGACCTTCTGTAGGCAATTCTTTTCCCTCTATTACTATTCTTTCTTTGTAAGGTGAATGCTTGAAATCTTCTTTCATTCTCCTCTGTAATGTTTTGCAGATGAATTTATATTCTCTGTTAGTATGGTTCTTGGCTCTCATGTCTCTCCACTTGGTAAAAAAGATCGAGGGACTGTTAGCCTATTCAGCTCCTGGCCTCATTTGTGCCCTTGTGACCACTCGTTAAGATTGATAGTTTCTCTAAGGAGTAGTGTTAATCAAAGTCTATGTCTTTTATCTATTTCCCATTTTTTTTCAGAGTAAATAACTTGATTGAATTGGAACTACTATAATTGGATATAGTGACTTATCTCTCCCTCCCACTCCCCACAAATTTGGTATTGGTTTTGCTTCGTGTTATAACTGGCTAGTGACCTGACTATATCAAGATAATGGTGTTGAAACCTTTCCCATCTTCATAACTAGTTATTTCTTGTCTCTTAACAGATATGATAGTCAATTCCTTTTTTCTGTGTGTGTGTGTGTGTGTGTGTGTGTGTGTGTGTGTGTGTGTGTGTGATTTTTAGCGCTTCTGTGTCCTGTGGTTGCCAACCCCATGATTACTTGGAAGAAAGTATTCATCATGATTACACATGTGTGTTCCCACCTTGTGGTTTCATCAGCATAGGGGACTCTTGATGAGCAATGCAGATGAGTGACCTTCCCATACGTTACTTTATTAGTTATTTGGGGTCACTGAGAGATTAAGTGTTTTGTTGGAGGTAACATAAATAGCCCATATGTCAATTGGGAAATGATATGTGAGGGGATTCATAATATAGAGACCTCAAGTTTCTAAATAATCTACAAGCCTTTGGCCTCAAACCATGTTTTCCAAATTACTTTTCTGTTTTATCCCCTAAACCAACTTTTCCATTGAAGTCCCTGTACCAAATATTATTTGTTTGGAGGAACTTTTCAAGTTCTTTTTAGAACTTCTATGCTTCATCTTTTGCAACAGTTAAATTTATACATAAACAGCCATTATTTTTACAGTATCCTTTTGATCATGAATGTCATGAGCATTGTATAATCAGATGATCAGGTGTTCAATGAATTAATGCTCCTTTTTGCCTTTGGAAGGACAATGAAAGCAATTTAGTCTATCCAACATGTCATATAACCTTTTATTTAAATGAACATGGAGTAAATTTGGGGTGAAGGGGAAGGAGTTAATAGAATTTTGTGAAGGATGGATTGAAGAGCTGAGGAATTTGAGGGAGGAAAACCAATTAGGAGTGTAGCACAGTAATCTAAGCAAGGGGTGATGATGGTCTAAGCTAGATGTTAACTATGAATGGGAGGAGGAATGTAGGAAATAACTAGTGGATAAAAGGGTAAAGTGTGTGCTTTTTTTAAAGGATGAGAAAGATCTAGGTATGTTTGTAGACAACATGAAAGTAGATGGTGGATAAAGAGATTTTGAAGATGGTAGGAAGAGATGATTAAAGGGGCAAGTTCCAGGAAAGAAGAGGAAGGGAAAAGTCTTTGTATTGGCAAATAGAAGGATAACATTTACCCTTTGAGACTTGATCAGTCCCTTTTATATAAAAGTCAAAATATAAATGAACTATTTTTCTAATAACATTAAAAAACCTGACATGTTAAAAATTGAATGGTTTTAAATGAATATAAAAATTAATTCACTACCATTTTTCCTTATAAAATTATTGCATCATCTGAATGAATGTACAGGACACTGTATCAGAGAAGAAAAGTTGCTATTTTTTCAGTTGCATGTCTATTTGCTTAACTCCCTTTACAAACAGTGGCTGCTAAAGAACTAAAGCTGTAACTCCTTTAAAGTTGGGATGGATTCCAACTTGACAAAATAAACCAGGGAAGAAATAAGACTGAAAATTTTTTTAGACAAGTGACATTTGTCTTCGTTGCTAATCTTATTTTTAATATAACAGCAGTAAACTTGTGACATTCTTTGGTGAAATGAATTTGGTTGTTTAGAAGGAAAGTAATTACAAATATTGCATCCAGGCCAGGATAACAACACACCAATTGTGACCAGCCAAGAAGTTGGAATTCTCAAGCTGTCTTATATTTATTTATTTTTTAGTGTTGGCTGTTTATCAGGAAGTGACTTCAGTAAAGGAGTGCTGTAATTCACATCTATCAGCATAAGTTTAGAACCTTAAAAGAAAAAGAGAGAGAGAGAGAGAGAGAGAGAGAGAGAGAGAGAGAGAGAGAGAGAATGGCATATCAGATATGCATAAAAACTCTATGTTTCAAAATGTTTATATAGGCAATGATTTAACATAAAGTGTTATGCTTAATTTGTCAAGCTATTCAAATATTATAATAAAATAAGTTCATAATAGCAGTGGTGATTTGGGATTTTCTGTTTACTTTTGTTTCTGAACTTCATTTGTGATCTCAGTCTAGTTCCTAGGGACCAGGTGCCCACGGTGACAAAAAGAGGAGAAAAAAACTGGAAAATTACCCCTTTAATTTATTCTTGACAGAAAGTCCCAGGATTAAATTGGCATAGAATACAAATTACCATCTCAGTCTACTAAAAAGCAGCATTGCACTTCAGGGCAATATGAATAAACATTAGGCAAAGCTTGATTGAGATGGATGTGAGAATTGTAGATTAAAAAGTTTTTTTTTTTTTTCAGGTATGTGTTAACAGAAGCTGTAAAGTCTTAACCAAAAGCAAACCTCTACTCCTCTTTTCTACCTCTTTCTCTTCTGGCTATTAAGCAAAACATCAAATAAAACTGTTCTCCCACCTCTTCAATGGAGGGGTTTTAACAGTTTTGGATTGGTCTGTCTTGTCTCATGGCTAAAAATGCTCCTTTCCCCTTTTCTCATAAAGGCTATTATGTTAATAATATTTCACTGCTGATCTTTTTACCAAGAGAAAAGCTGGGAGGGAGAGAGATCTCACACAACTAGCTTAGCTGCCTTTCTTAATTTTAACTTCACAGAGACACATCAGTAAACTAACAGCAGCATCAGTGTAATGAGATGAGGTCAGTGTGGTTTGTTTGATAGCACTGTGCCTCTGGCCAGGCAAGTCTGGGTTGAAGTCCAATATTGTTGTTTTATAAGTATATCCAATGTTCACACCACTACAAAGTACTCATTATCTTGGACAGAAAGAGTAAAGAAAGGGAGGTCCCTCTACTTTTTCAGCCCTGAAAAGAAAAGTTCATTGCACTTATGAACTTTGTACTTTCTTCAGCACAGATAACCATCTGGTAGGATAACCTCATAATTAATATTTTCCAAACCTCCTCCCCTGCCTTCTTCAAGTGACTCAAGTTCCCACCTGCTTAGTGGACTCTTTATCTCCTTAATTCTCTTATATAGTCAATTTGTGGTAAACAATGTACTAATTTCCTTTTTCATTACTAAGTTGGGCTATTTTACATAGGAACCTGTTTAGCTTGTTACTAACAGCCTTTGTAAATCTGTTGAATAAATAGTAAAAGCTAAACATTCAGGTAATACAAGTCCATAAAATATTTGTTTTGAAATACTGATAAATATCAACATTAATCACAAGTGTATATATGTTTGTGTATACACACATATATGAGAGAGGTGAGAAAGTTAAGAGGAGAAAGGGAGGAAAGGAAAGGGAGGAAGGACCAGAGAGGAACAGGGGGTTTGGGTGGGGAGGCAATTTCATTAATATGAGGAATTCCTTGTAAGGAAATTCTCTCTACCAATGCAGAGTTGTAATTTCTCTGAATATGACTTAGTTAGAATGTTCTTGGTGAGCCCTGAGAAGTTAAACCAGTGTAAGTATATATAGTAAGGTACTAATACAATATTTATCTGATCACTCCAATCCTAACATAGACTCAAATGGAGAAGTGCATAGTCTCTAAACTCCTGAAGCAGTTATAAAATAATAATAATTATTATCATAATAAAGCTTTACTTTGTAAAAAAGGCTTTTAGACTTTTGCTCTATTTACTTTTAATTAAGGTAACCTTTTTAAAATCTTGGTTTTTTTTAGCTTTGTGGCTCCAAACAAATTAAAAGATATTTGGAGAGTGTTAGAGACAATCTAGAGAAACAAAAAAATCAAAATAAAAACTGAGCATTTTTTCTTAAAGATTTTGATATCTTTTTTATATGACCTCTGTTTCCCACTATATATCTACCTAGAGAGCCATAGCTTGTATGACAAAAATTTTAAGCAGCAGATTTTTAAAAATGGCAAAATTAACCTATACATCAACTAGGTTCAACCCATATGCAGTGTTCTAGATCTATAGTCCCTTTACCTGTACAAAGAAGGGAGGCAGATTCATTCCTTTATCTCTTATTTGAGGGCAGCCTTTGCTGTTATAATTTCACAATACAGAGTTTCAATCATTTTGTTATTTACATTACAATGTTATCATCATTGTCACTTTAATTCACAACAGTTCATGTGATCTTCCCATCCTTATCTGTATTCTTTGTATTCATCATTTCTTTCTCTCTTTTTGAGGTGGGAAGGCAAGGCAATTGGGGTTAAGTGACTTGCTCAAGGTCACACAGCTAGTAAGTGTCAAGTGTCTGAGGCCAGATTTGAACTTGGGTCCTCCTGACTCCAGGGTTGGTGCTCTATTCATTGTGCCACCTAGCTATCTCATAATTTTTTATAGTGTCCAGAGGGTCTCCCATTTCATCCTGAGTCATCTCCAGTCATCCTGATATCTGATCACTGAACCCAGATGGCTCTGGAGGAGAAAGTGAGGCTGGTGACCTTTCACAGCCTCCCTCATTCAAATCAAAGTCAACTGCAAGTCATGTCATTATTTCCCTGATGCCATGGTCCTCCTCAAAAATAAAGGACAAACTGTGAGTACACCAAGCTGCCTGAATGGGGACCCAGGTAGTTGGGTAACTTAGCCCATCCTCTTCTCTTCTTCAAAGAAATGTAAAATTTGATGGCCAGAAACTGCCCACTTAATTTGTGGTTTACTGGCCAGATTCCTTCCTTCCTTCCTTCCTTCCTTCCTTCCTTCCTTCCTTCCTTCCTTCCTTCCTTCCTTCAACCTTAAACCTAGTATACTCTGAAGCTCATAGGTTGAACCACAATAGGTCCCTGCCCAAGCTCCACTTAATGTCTGTATTTTGGGGCCTAACTGGCTTAGAGTTCTTGTCAATGGTAACTGTTTCTCTTTGCAACAGTAACCCTGAGAGTTTTCCCCTCCCAGCTTGATTTTTTTTTCTTGTTTTCTAATTAAAGGGGCCATCTCTCGACTCACTTCTGAAAGAAGAGGGCAACCAGAATGGTGAAGGGTCTTCACTCTATGATATAGGATGATTATTTGAGGAAAATGGGCTTAGAGAAGACTAAAAGACTTGGTTGTACTGATAGTTTTTAAGTATTAGAAGCAAAGCACTGTTTTGTGGAGGATAGATTAAATTAAATTTGTTCAATTTGGCAGCATAGGGCCAGGAGTAATAGGTAGAAGTTGCAAAGAGCCAAATCTAGGCCACAGGTCAGGAAGAATTTCCATAATAAATAAGTCTTAAAGCAGAGGTGATAAGATGTAGTCAAGGAGCTTAAAGGGATCCTGTAGGGATATGGGGTACCTTTCTTAGCCAAATGCAATATTGGAGTCCCCAGTCTGCTCAGAGTCTTGAGACTAATGTTTTATTCTCCATGTCCGCCTCCACCTCTTCTCTCATTTTGCCTCAGTCTCTTTCCAGAGTTCTATTAATTGGACTGCTAACTACCTTAGTTCTGCTAACTATTGCTTCTTTGATCCAGTTCTTGATGGAATGGATTTATAAGCAGAGAAGGTATAGGTTTGGGTTTCTGGCCACTGAGAGTAATTCAGAGCCTTGAGTTTGGGATACTACATATAAGCATCTAGGATTGGGTCCAAAAACCAGAGAGAACATTATATGCTAACCCTCTTTCAACTTTGCCATGTCCCTTTTCTTCCTTTCCTTTGTCTTTCTTGTTTCCCCTTACTTTTATCTCCTTCCCTTTTCCTTCTTCCCCATTCCTTTCCTTTTTCTTTTCTTTCCTTTTCCCCTTCTACCTTCTCTTTCTCCTTCCTTCTTTTTTTCTCCTTTCCCTTTCATTTTCCATTCTCTCTTTTACCTTCCTCTCTTTGCCTTCTTTCTCCTTGGCTTGTTGAGTAGAAGCAGAAATATAAGAATATCTACTGGTATGATTGTAGTCCTCTATAAGCCCATACATCCTGGCAGAAATAACTAAATTCTTCTCCTCTCAGGCAGAGATGGACACACACACACACACACACACACACACACACACACACACATGCCTCAAAATCTCACACATTAAGAATGCAGAGAAGAGAGCAGAAAATAGTAGACCATGCATATGTTAAAACAATTTTTCTTCTTTCCTAAACCCCTTAAAAAAACACTAAATTAGTAGGACTCCTAAACTGTGAATTAGAGAACTCAGAGGCAGCTAATTTAATTTGGATAAGAATTACCTTTGAATTTTAAAACCCATTACAAAAACTTGAATCAATTAGAGATGGTGCCAAAGATCCTTTCCTCCATCATCACTCCATGGTCAATACCTACATGGCTGGAACAGTCAACTTTCCATAGCTTTGCCAGGATTCTTTTTTTTTTCTCTTTAATGCCTGGGGCTGAGGCAAGATGAATAGAATGAATATTCTATCATTATAACAAATCTCTCTCATTGCCAAAAGTGGCTGGTTGCCACATGTATTGTAAACTTTGATACACTGAGGTTACATACTTAAATCTGAAAATATTAAAAACAGCTGCATTTATTTGGGGCTGTATTCTTGAAAATGAAATCCCGATTTGTTTGAGATTTTTCATGTTTCCAATACCCTTTTGAAAATATTAGATAGATAGGTGGATAGATAGATAGATACCTATATATTAATATAGGTACTCGTGTTGAATTCTTATTTCTATGACCCTATTATCATTAGGAAGTAAATTATCCTGTTGTGGTTGAAAGCTTGATTAAGTGAATATTTAGTAACATTATTTCATGTCACTTTAGAGTATTTCTTTATGACTTTTATGATTTGTTCCATGATATCTCAAATTATAAGAGTCCATATTATAATTTTATGAGTCCAATTATAATATTATAAATTATAAGAGTCCAAAATTATAATAGTCCACATAGGAATTGGGAGTAAAATTATTAACAAGGCTAAAAGGTATTCTGAATTATAAAATAGAATCCTCTGTATATTTCTAGTTTAAGATTAGAAAGCTGATGAAACTTTAAGAAATGAGGCAATTTTAGGCCAGCCATAGTTTTGAACAACTCCTGAAAAAAATCATGTGATGCTCTGGTAAATATGGCACATTGTAGTCTGATAAAAGCTGAATTAATGAGCAGGATGTGAAAAAATATATTCTGGGGCCACAGTACAGCCTGTTCTGTCCCAGGGCACCCTGTGGTCTCACACCTGTGGCAATTATGGACTATCTGACCTTCTAACTCCCTGGAAACTACAAACAGGGTTACATATTTTCCTGTCTCAGCTATACAAAGAATTCATATTAATTATTGTTAGTTTCAGTAAGACTTTCTTATCCCACACTTTTTGTTCTTTGCCATCTGCTCCCTTCATTGTATTAATTGACATTATTCTCTCCTTTGAAATCATTTCAAAATCAAATGACTAGAAGGGAGGTAGAGAATCTGCAGCATCTCCTTTGGTGTTGACATTGTGATCTACATTGGAGGAAACGGATGTACAAAGATCCAACAATCAGCTCAAGGTCATTTGGTGCAAGTCAGAGCCAGGATTTAAGCTAAACTCCTATATTCTAGCCCCTGTGATCAGAGCTGCAGAGAACTGGCCACCATTTGAGATAGATGATTGGCAATATCAACTGATTGAAAATGAAATGGACAAGAAAGTGGGGGTGAGGGGAAGTGATCCTTTCATTTTCAGCCAGTGCTGACAGAGCAGCCAAATAGAAAACAATCAGGGTAGAACATCAGTCCACTTCTCTTTATGACTACACTATTTCACAAATAACATTTTGCACAAACTGTTCATGTCTGAGTCACATTTCCAGGAGGTATCATTTTCTTTTTTTTTCCTTTTTAAAAAATGAATTTTTAAAATTCTGAACTTAACAAAGACCAAATAAATGAACATATCCCTAAATAAAGTAGTATCAAAATAGAGGATTTTACATGAAATCATACATATCTATTGCATATAGCTTACTTTTCCTTTTACTTATATAATTTAACATGTAACTTTCAAAGCTTCCATATTTTCTGTATCATTCTCTTCAGGGACAAAATAGTGCATAGAAAACCTTATGAATTGTTTTAAAAGATAATTTACTATACTGACAGTTCCAGAAAATTAGCAGAAAAGTTTGAGGTTTGTACTGTGGAATGTCAATACCAAGTATCCATCCTTGATATTGTTTACAGAGTAAAGAAAAACAAAGTATATTAGATCTCATTGTGTTTATTTTAAGAAAGCATTAGACTAGGTAGGGCAGAATGTCACCTTTGAACTTCTCCTCAGACACTGTGTACATAAAAATCATACAAGGCTCCATGACTGACTCATGTTCAGGGATAAGTCTGTTTAAGGTTCTGAATACTAATATCAAGCAAGATGTTCAACAGGGAGATATACTGTTCATTCATATTGTAGAAGATACTCTGCATAATATCATAACAAAAGAAAGATTTATTGACATTAAGGACAATGTAATAATTTCACCAGTCTTGTAATACTATAAGTCATCCGTAGTGAAATCTGTATCAGTTAAAGGGAATTTTGACCATCACTATTAAAGAAGAGGAAAAATAGATTAGTGAGATATCTATGCTCAAAGTATATTGAATTGACTGATTAATATATGTAATATTCCAAAAACACTATAGAAAGATAATGATGTGGTCATAGATTTTAGGAAGAAGAAAGGATCAGGGTAGCAATTATGAGGGAAACTGTAATGTTTTCAATTGTCAAACTGCTCACTACTGAAAAAAAAAAAAACCTCATTTCTTTAAAGACAATATTTTCCAATGAGCTCTATATGAATCCTAGCTCATCATCATGTCAGAAAATTTAGGACTACAAATAATGCAAAGGATAATGGAAAATTTATGAAGAATTTATGCTGTTTACCCTTATGTGACCAAAAATAACATGTACATAAAAATGATCATAAAAGATACCATTGAAGATAAATGTGGATTACCAGAAAAAGTAGTAGGTCAGTCATATAACAAGAGTAAGAGCCAGCAAATGGACAATCCAATGTATACTTGAACCCTTCTAAAACAAGAAGAATGGGGAGCCAAGATGGTGGAGTAGAGAAAGCATTCAGCTAAACCCTCCCAAGGTTCCCCACCAAACAACTTTAAATTAACATTTCAAACTAAATACTGGATTTGCAGAGCTAACAAAATGTCAGAGTGAGACATTTTCCCATCCTAAGAAAACTTAGGAGTTCAGAAAGAGATATCTGTGACATGGGGAAGGAGGTTGGCCCAGTGGGACTAGGTGGTGGCAACAGAAGTAGAAGCACCTTCAGGAGATCCTAAGCCAGATAGAAAGAGTAAGGGGGCCTAGGGACTGATGAGAAAGACACTGCAGGAGACCCTTATGCTATCACTGTACACAGAACTTGATTCTGTTTGGCAACTCCATTGCCTATACCCGCTTCTATCAAAATTAAGGAAAGGAGGAACACTTTCTGTTAAAAGGGGTGGAAAACTTGAGGGGCAGTATTCCTTTTTATCCCAATGTATCAAGGCCCCTGGGGAGCAGTATGGATTGCAATCATAAGGGATCAGGACTCCTTCCTGGGTAAGGGCCAATGTAGACCAGGAAAATAGTGACCATCCTTCACCCCAGATCATAACAGAAGTCCCCCAAACTCGCAAACTCCTAGAACCAGCTCTGAAAACAGCATTATCTAAAAGCCTGAAGCTTGAGACAGTGCCCCTCAACCCCTCCAACCCCGTGCAAGGAACAGAGCACAACATTGACCTAAAGGACTAAATTAAAAAAAAGTGTGGAAAAGTGAGCAAACAACAACAAAAGAACCTGACCATACAAGTTTTAGCAGCTACCACATTAAAGGAGCAGAAGGATTGGAATATGATATTCCAGGATGCAAAAGATCTGGTACTACAACCAAGAATAACCTACCACAAAAAACTGCATATAATCCTCCCAGGGAAAATGAATATTTATGAGAGGACTTTCAAGAATTCCTAATGAGAAGACCAGAGCTTAAAAGAAAATTTGACTTTCAAGTAAAAGAGTCAAGAGAAGCATATAAAGGTAAAAATGAAGAAAAATCATGAGGGACTCAATAAGATTAAATGGTTTACCTTTCTATATGGAAGATGATGCATGTATCTTGTAAGAACTTTATCATTATTATGGCAGTTAAAAGAATTCTAAATAGAAAGAGGGTACAAGAGTGAGTTAATTATGTTGGGATAACATAAAAACAATTATAGGTGAGAAAGAGGGATCCTTTAGCAAAAGGAGTAAGGGAGAAGAAGAATGGAGAAAATTATCTCACAGAAAAGAGGCACCTTAGGAAGAGATTTTATAGTAAAAGGCAAAATGGTGGTGGGTACATGTGGGTGTGGCTGAGCAATGCTAGAACTTAACTCACAACTAAATTGACTCAAAGAGGGAACACACACACACACACACACACACACACACACACACACACACAATTGGTAATAGAAATCTATCTTACCCAACAAGGAAGTAGGAGGGGAGGGCTAAAACAAAATTTGGGCAGGGGGATGTAAAAGGGAGGCAAGACAAAAGAAGGTTGTGGTCAGAAGCAAAACAGATTTTAGAAAATGAGAGAGACAGAGAGACAGAGAGACAGAGAGAGAGAGACAGAGAGACAGAGAGACAGAGAGACAGAGACACACAGAGAGACAGAAAAAGAGAGAGAAGGAATGCACAGTTAATAATCATAACCATGAATGTGAATGGGATGACCTCACCCAGAAAAAGGAGGTAGATGGCAGAATAGATTAGAAACCAGAATCCAATGATATATGGATTACAAGAAACACACTTGAAACAGAGAGGCATGAACTGAATTAAAATAAGGGTCTAGAGCATAATCTATTATGCTTCAGCTGAAGTTAATAAGGCAGGGATAGCAATCATGATCTCAGACAAAGCAAAAGCAAGACCTATTTTAAAAAAAGCTATAAGCAGGGAGACAACATCTTGCTAAAAGGAACCGTAGACATGGAAGTAATATCAATACTAAACATATATGCACTAAATGGCAGAGCATTCAAACTATTAAAGGATAAATGAATTATAGGAGGAAATAGAAAGTAAAACTACACTAGTGGTAGACCTTAACTTTCTCCTCTTAGAACTAGATAAATCTAACCATAAAATAAATAAGAATGAAAACAAGGAGATTAACAGGATATTTGAAAAGTTAGATATGTTAGACTTCTTGAGAAAACTGAATGGGAATATAAAGGAGTATATCTTTTACTCAAATGTACATGACATCTTCACAAAAAAATAAATTATCATGTACTAGTGCATAAAAATCTCACAACCAAATGCAGAAAAGCAGAAATATTTGATATATCCTTTTTAGACTGTAATGTAATAAAAATTACATTGAATAAAGTACTATGAAAGCACAGATTAACAGTTAACTTGAAACTAAATAATCTAATCCTAAAAAATGAGTGGGTCAAAGAACAAATCCTATTAACAATCATTATTGAAGAATATGACATCAAAGACAACTTTCCAAAATTTGTGGGATGCAGACAAAGCAATGCTTAAAGAAAATTTTATTTCTTAACATATAAATCAACAAAAAAGATATAGAGCAGATCATAAATTGAGCAGGTAACTAAAAACACTAGGAAAAGAGTAGAGATAAAGTTCCCAACTAAAAACCAAATTAGAAATCCTGAAAATCAAAAGAAAGATTAATAAAATTTAAAGCAAGAAAACCATTGAACTAATAAATAAAAATAAGAATTGATCTTAAGAAAAAAGCAATGAAATAGATATACCATTTATTTATATGAATTTTTTTTAACAAATGCTTTATTAATTTCTGGTTTACATCATTCATTTCCATCAGATTTTGAGTTACAATTTTTGCCCATTTTTTCCCCTACCCACCACCCCAGAATAGCAGTCCCACAAAATATCCCCTCATCCAATCTGCCCTCTCCCATCTCTTCTCCCATACCCCCTTCGACTTTACCATTAGAGCAAGGTGAGTCTCTGTGCCCCAATGCCTGAACATCTTATCTCCCAATTACATGTAAAATAGTATTAATAATAGTACATATATATATATATATATGAAACATTTAATTTTAAAACCTCGAATTTCAGATCCATTCCCTTCCTCCCTTGTCACCCATTCCCTCTGGGAAAATAAGCAATTCAGTATCTGTTGTACATGTATAGCTATGCAAAACATTACCATAGTTGACATATTGTAATAGGCTGCTTATAACTCCCTCCCACCCATCCCACCCCCCACCTGGTCCATTGCCTACTTTGATCCTGTCCCTTTTTGAAAGTGGGTACTTCCAACCTCCCTTCCTCCCAGCATGCCCTCCCCTCCATCATCCCCCCTCTTGTCCCCATTCCCCCTACTCTCCTGCAGGGTGATATATCCCATTTAGTGTATATGTCATTCTCTCCCTGAGCCAGATTTAATGAGAATATGGTTTTGCCTTTTTGCCTTCCTGTTCTTCCCTTCTCCTGAAGCCACTTCCCCTTGCTTCTTCTACATGAGATAGTTTACCCTACCCTGTCTCTTCCCATCTCCTCTTGCCACTCTTCTCTCTCACCTCATAACTTCACCCCTTAAGTATCATCCCTTCCTACCAATTTCAACCTGTGCCCTCTATCCATGTATACCTGTAAACATATATACACACATTCACATATGTATTCATATGCCCATATACTCTTCTTCCGTTACTTTCCTACTGAGAAAGGCTTCATCAGTCATAGTTATTGTTTTTCCATGTAGGAATGTAAATAGTTCAACTTTGATAAGTTCCTTTTGATTTCTTTTCCCTGATTACCTTCTCAGACATTTCTTGCTTCTTGTGTCTGGATGTCAAATTTTCTATTCAACTCTGTTTTTTTTCCTCAAGAATGCTTGAAAGTCTTCTATTCCACTGAATGACCATATTTTCCCCTGAAACAAAATACTCACTTTTGCTGGGTAGGTGACCCTTGGCTTCAATCCCAGCTCTTTTGCCCTCTGGAATATCTTCACAACTTCCCGTTCTGGCAAGTTGGATGCCTACCCCAGACCTCCCCCCAGATCACAATCCAGATCCAAACAGGTTAAAGCAGAGAGATTAACCTCTAAGACTGATTGCTGGATCTCCTTACAGTTCGAAGGCCAGGGGGCTGGAGCTGCCACTGAAACTACAAAATGTCTAGTGTCTCCTCAGCGGTTCCTAGCCCCCAGAGGAGGAAGCCAATGCCTTCCCCAAATACCGGTCCCAAAGTCCATAGGGCACTAGCCTCTTACTTTCTCCTAGGCATGTTTGTGTTGATAATTCTGGAATTGCCACAGCTGCTGGTGTTCTGGTGTCTCTCCAGCCAGCTGCTGGCCCAGCCGCCCTGGGGCTAAAATCAAGGTTCAAGGGGGCCTGGGCTCAGCTCTCTGCGCACTGGGCTGTCAGCTCCCAGAGCACTGTGCTGGCCCTCCTTGCAGGGCTGCTTTGCTGTCCTCAGCGGGAGGTTAACTTCTCTGTGTGTCATTCTGTGGGTGCTGGGGTTCCAGAAGTTGTTCAGAGTCCCCTTTTACATAGTTTGAAAGTGGTGTGGGTCAGAGCATCTTGGAAGTGCTGTTTCTACTCCACCATCTTGGCTCCACCCCTATATCAATTTTTTTTTAAAGCAATTGGGATTAAGTAACTTGCTCAAGGTTACATGGCTAGTTATTTATTTATATTTGGGTGCTAATTTTCTGAGGCCAGAACCGATACTGGGTCCTCCCGAATCCGGGGCTGGCACTCTTACTCACTGTGCCACCTAGCCACCCCATATATGATTTTTTTTAAAGGATAAAGCCAAGTAACTCATAACAAAAATGGAAAGGGTACTTGTGCCGTGATCAATGAGTATGAATTTAAAGCAATTATTAGGAGTTATTTTGCCCAATTATAAGCAATAAAACTGACAACCTAAGTGAAACAGATATTTACAAAAACATAAATTGTCCAGATTAACAGAAGAGGTAAAAGAACACTTAAATAACCTTATCATAGAAAAAGCAATTGAACAAGTTATCAATGAGCTCCTTAAGAAAAAAAAATCCCCAGGCCCAGATGGATTTATAAATGGATTTTAGTAAACATTTAAGGAATAGTAAATCCCAATACCACATAAATTATTTGAAAAAAAAATTAGGTAAAGGAGTCCTACTAAATTACTTTTATGACAGAGATATGGTTTTGGTACTAAACCATGGAGAACAAAAACAGTGAAAGAAATCTGTAGACCAATTTCCTTAATGAATATTGATGCAAAAACTTTAAATAAAATACTAGCAGGGAGATTACAGCAGTAAATCACAAAGATCATACACTATGAACAGGAGGCATCTAGACCATGAAGGCAGGACTGTTTAGATATTAGGAAATGTAAGCATAATTAACCACATCAATAAACAAATATATCAAAATATTGTTATATTAATAGCTACAGAAAAAAAAGACCTTTGACAAAACTCATTGCAATTAAAAATGCTAAAAAGCACAGGGATTAATGGAGCATTTTTAAAAAATGATAAATAGTGTCTGTCTAAAACTAAAAGTAAGCCTTGTCTACAATGGGAATAAACTTGAAGGCTTTCTAATAAGAGCAGGAATGAAATGAGGATTTCCATTATCAGCTATTATTCAATATTGTGCTAGAATTTCTACCTATAGCAATCCAAGAAAAAGACACCAAAGGAATAAAAATAGGCAACGAAGAAAGAAAATTAAATATCTTTGCAGATGATATTATTGTATACATAGAAAACTCTAGAGAACCAGTTAAATTAGTTGAAACAATTAACATCTTCAAAAAGTTGCAGGATATAAGATAAAATCACATAAATCATTAGCATTTCTATATGCTACCAACAAAATTCAGCAGCAAGAGATAGAGAAATGTCATTTAAAATAACTGTAGACAATATAAAATACTTGGGAGGCTACTTGCCAAGACAAACCTTCGGATTTTATGAAGACACTTGCAAAACACTTTTCACACAAATTGATATATCTAAACAATTGGAGAAATATACATTTTTCATGGGTAAACTGAAGCAAGAGAATAAAAATCACAATTCTACATAAATTAATTTACTTATTCAATGTCATGCCAATCAACTACCAGAGAATTATTTTATAGAACTAGAAAAAATATCAAAATTCACCTAAAAAATCACAGGGTCAAGAATATTAATGGAATCAATGAAAAAACATGTCAAGAATGGTGACCTAGCAGTTCCAAATTTCAACCTATATTGCAAAGCAGTAATCTGATACAAGCTAAGACATAAAAGTGGTAGATCAGTGGAATGTACAAACAACAATACAGAAATGTTTTGAATGACTTCACATGTAGATCATATGTGATAAAATCTATAGCACATAATTTGCCTTCTCAAAGAGGGACAGAAAGGGTAGGAAATAGTTGATTCAGAACTCAGATCTTTTAAAAATGTGTTAATTTCTTTATACATAATTGAGAAATTTTTAATAAAATAAAAAATTTAAAAACCAAGAACAATACTTCTATTGCATTAGGTGGATTTTCTATAGGCCTTTATTGAGAAACATGAATAAAAATCACACAATCTATCATTCAATAAATATTCATTTATCACCTCCTATGTGCTAGGCACTGTTCTAAGCATTGGCGAGTCCCTTCTCTCAAGGAACTCACAATCTGATGGGGAAGACAACATGCAAACAAATCTATACAAAGAGCTCTATGAAGGACAATTATGAAATAATTTTTTAAAGGCAAAAATCTAGAATTAAGATAAATTAGAGAAGGTTTCTTATGGAAAGAGAGATTTTAGATAGGACTAAAAGGAAGCCAGGGAGCACAGTAGTCAGAGCAAAGGAGAGAGAGAGTATTCTAGGTATGGAGGGGAGTCAGAGAAAATGTATAGAGACTAGACATGGAGTGTTGTATTTGTGGAACAACCAGGAAGCCAGTGCTAGTAGATTCAAGAGTACATGATGGGGATTAAAGGTATAAAAATAATGGAAAGGTAGGAGTTGGCTATGTTATGATGGGCTTTAAGTGCTGAACAGAGCATTTTATATTTGGTCCTAGCAGCAATAGGAAGCCACTTTAGTTTATTGAGTAGGTGAATTTCTTGATTATAAGAGAGTGACATGATAGAATCTGGATTTTAGGAAATTTGTTTTAGAGGTTAAATGGATAATAGATTACAGTGGAGAGGGATTAGAAGCAGACAGATCCACCAGTAGGCTATTGCAATAATCAAGACATGTGGTGATAAGGGCCTGCACTATAGTGGTGGCAGTGCCAGAGGAGAAAAGGGGATATATTTGAGAGATCACAGAGAGGCAAAATTGTCAGGTGTTGGCAAGAGTTTGGACATGGAGGTGAGAAATGCTGAGAAACCCAGGAGGATTTCTAAGTTGTGAGCCTGATGGTCTGGGAGGTTAGCACTGCCCATTAGACTAACAGGTAAATTAGAAGGTGGTGAGATTTTAGGGGGAAAAATAAATTATCTTTTGAACATATTGAGTTTAAGATGTTTACTAGTCATCCAGTTCAAGATGTTTGAAAGTTAGTTGGAGATAGGAGAATGGAGGTAAGCAGAGAGATTGGGGCAGGAAAGGTACATTTGAGAATCATCACCACAGAGACAGTAATTAAATTGATGGCAGCTGATGAGATTACCAAGTGAAGTAGCTTAGAGGGAAAAGAGAAGAGGGCCCAGGACAGTGTCCCAAGGGATACCTAAGATTAGAGGACATGATCTGAAGGAGGAATCAGAAAAGCAGACAAAAAAGAAGTGGTTGGATAGGTAAGAAGAAAACCAGGAGATGGCAGTATCCCAAAAACCTAAAGAGAAGAGACTATCAAGAATAAGAGTGGGGGCGGCTAGGTGGCGCAGTGAATAGAGCGCCGGCCCTGGAATCAGAAGGACCTGAGTTCGGAGCCGGCCTCCGACACCTAATCCGCACAAACAAAAAAAAACCTAGCCGTGTAACCTTGGGCAAGTTACTTAACCCCAACTGCCCTAAAGTGGCGGCTAGGTGGCGCAGTGAGTAAGAGCGCCGGCCTCGGAGTTTGGATGACCCGAGATCAGATCCGGCCTCAGAAAATGAGCACCCACGCGTAAATCAAATGACTAGCCGTGTAACCTTGAGCAAGTTACTTAACCCCAATTGCTTAAAAATAAAAAAAAGAATGAGAGTGATCAATAGTATCAAAGGTTGCAGAGAGATAGAGTAGTATGAGGATAGATAAAAGGTTATTGGATTTGGCCATTAAGAGATCACTAGTAATTTTCAAGAGAGAAGTTATGGTGGAATGATAAATTCAGAAGCTAAATTATAAGGGGTTACTAAGAGAGTAAGACAAGAGAAAATAGAAACATGTATAGTACCATGGCCTTTTCTTTCTTCTTCTTTTTTTTGGAGGGGGAGGGCAGGGCAATTGGGCTTAAGTGACTTGCTCAAGGTCACATGGCTAGTAAGTATTATGTGTCTGGGGCCAGATTTGAACTCAGGTCCTCCTGATTCCAGGGCCAGTGCTCTATTCACTGTGCCACTTAGTCACCCCAGTATATGATGATTTCAAGGAGTTTAGCAACAAAGAGCAGAAAATATATAGGATGAAAGTTAGCAAGGATGGAAGGATCAAGTGAGGGTTTTTTCATAATAAAGAAGACATGGGCAGATTTGAAGGTAGTAGGAAATGAGACAATAGAGAGGGAGAGATGGAGAGTAAATGAAAGAATGGGCATGACAGAACTAGCAATCTATTGGAGGAAATAGGATTGGATCAGACCACTCAAACAAGAGGGAAGAAGAGAAAGGCCATAAATGGCCGCAATTTTTTTCTTTAAAATATGAAACAAGATTCTCAGCAAAGAGAAAAGTATCAGGGGGGATCATTGGAGGTTTGAGGAAGGATGAAAAGGTTTTAAAGAGCTACTCTGAAGAGTGGGAGAGAATTGAGGTGTCAAGGGATTGGAGATCATGGTATGAATGAAGAGTAGGGTTATATAAGGGAAAGCAGAGGGGGAGGTGGAAAGTCAATAATGTATGGTTGAATGAAGGAATTGCAGAATTCTTGAACATGAAAGTGGTACATTTGAAGGCAATAGCAAGATCAAGGAAATAACCATCTTTGTGTGTGGACAAGGTGAGGTGGAGAAATAGCTCACAGGAGGTAAGCAGTTTAAGGAATTGAGTGGTTAGAATATTTGAGAGAGAATCATTACATATGTTGAAATCCTCTAGAATAAGAGCAGAAATTGAGGGGAGAGAAAAATTGTAAGTCAAGTATCAAACTTATTGCAAAAAGGTTAGTGAATTAGGGATCTGTAAACAAAAGCTACCAATATTTTGATGGCATGGCATATATGAATAGCATGAATCTCAAAGGAAGAGAGGTTACTGAGTGATGGAAGAAAAGAAAGTGCTTGAAAGTGGCAAGGGGGATCAAGTTGTATTCAAACTCCTCTGCCCTGACCAGTGAGCTAAGGCAAATGAGTGAAGGTAGAATAAATACTTGAAAGGGCAGCCAGGGAGTCTGTATCATCAGGAAAAAAGCTAGGTTACAGTAAGAGCAAGTAGATAGAAGGAGTGGGATAAGGATAGATTTATGATGAAGGGAAGGTTGTTGTTTATTGAACAGGTATTCCAGAGAACATAGTGGAAGGGAGGTTGGAGTTTGATTGAGACTTTGGGGTGGGAGGGTTGAGGGGGATAGGAAAGAGGAATTGGGTGATAGGATATGTAGAATGATGTTTGGATGATGATCTATAGGATTTTAAAGTCACTGGGATGTGACAGGTATGATCAGATGTGAGAACGTTCATCACTGAATCCAAGGCACCACTCCTTTACGCTTAAGGGGCAGGCACAGCAGGATATGGGAGGTCTGAAGCCAAAGGCAGGGCTGTTCTTTGATCAGAGATTTTGCACATCCCATTTTGGGATACTGAGATGGCAACAAGAGGTAGAATATGCCTTGTTCTCGTACAGATGTGTGTGGTTTCTTGGGAAAGGTGGAAAATAACCATCTTGGCTCCCAAGCAGCCTTTCCTGAGGGGGCATGCTGTGTTGATCATGAGACTGAAGGTTCAGGGTACTAGCACACCTGCAGTCTGAGGTCATCTCACCTGAGGAGGCTCAATATAAAGCAGCAACAGAAAATGGTAGACTGCATGAACAGTTTGAAGATTCCCAGCCTGAGCCCTAGTAGCCTTTCCCTAAGGGACACACCATGCCTAGCAGAAAATGGAAGGTCCAGGATGCTAGCACATCTGTGGAATGTGCCAGTATGGAGCAATTACCTACATTGATGAAATCATCAATTTATTAAAGCATCTGTGGAATGTGCCAATATGGAGGAATTAACTACATTGATGAAATCATCAATTTATTAAAGTATAAAGTATTTATACCATAATTATTTGAAGAAAGGGTGAAAACCTTAGTAATACGATCTCATTGAGTTAATCCAAAAATTGGATGCAAAAGTGAAATTTGGCATTACTAGATGTAGAATTTCTTTTTGATTGTCAGATGCATTGTATTTGACACAAATTTATCTTTTAGTAATCTTTGGTTGTCTTCTTTCCCCATCTGAAATGGAATTCAGTAACCATTTGCTCATCTGGAGTTGAATGGAATTTAATCTTCATTATTGTGTCATTAGAGATAAAAAAATAAAATATATGTAGGTCATTATAACTAAGTGGGAAAATGTGTGTGTACAATACAGTATTAAAGTTTTCATTGAATTAGTATATGCATTTGAACCGAGATAGACTTATATCATGAGAAATTGAGTCGTATATAGCAAAACAAATCATGGAAATATTTGCTGTCATTACTTTGTGCATATTTAGAACACCAATCTAATTCATATTACTCTTACTTCTTATTTCAGAAGCACAGAACATATTAAAACCAAAATCAAAAGAGGAAATGTCTGATGGACTGTTATTCTGGAACTGGAGTAGAAAAAATATATTGTTTCGAAACAATTTCAGCTTCCCACTAACCAGCATAGAAGGAAGTTCTAATATGAATAAAGGAAACTTAATGACATATTCTAATCAACAGTAGAATACACAGCAACTCACCTTGTAAAGAAACTAGGTCAAATTTACTTGTAAAATATCTGTGAAGTATACATGGCAGGTTAACCTCAAAGCCAACTCAGTTCATCATTCCATTTAGCCCAGTTCTCCTTTTGGAGCTTTAGAGAGCAAAAAGAAGTAACTTCCTTTTTTGGAAAGAAAAGAAAATCCTCTCTTTTACCAATCCAGATGTTTTCCTTCAACCAAAAAAAATTCTCCACATTAGAAGGAGAAATAGCCCACCATTGATAAAGTTAATATTTTATGTAGTTAGTAACATCACCATGTAAAAGAATCACAAACCTCCTGCTGCATAGAAAAACAAACAAAACAAAACAAAAATCATAACCTTTAATTTGACAAAAGTTTCCTTAATGACAGTACATTCATGATTCTAGATTACTTGAAATACCTGACCTAAAAAACTTCTATTCCACTTAATTTGAAAGAAGTTTTTGAGGGCAATACAACATGTACAATAAATGTATATTTTTAAAGGTAGGGAGTTATGGGGCAAAGGAGACAAAATATTAAGACTATTTGATAAGGAGAGAAAATTCCCTTTGGGGGAAACAAGGAAGACTTCAAGGACAAGGTGGTACCGAGTATAGTCTTAAAAACAGACAAACATTACAAGAGGAGTAAAAGCCTCTATTGTGTGAAAACATAGAGGATAGGGGTTGCTAGTTGGTGCAGGGAATAGAGCACCAGCCTTAGAGTCAGGAGGACCTGAGTTCAAATCTGGCCTCAGACACTTAACACAAAAACTAGCCATGTCACCTTGGCCAAGTCACTTAACCACAATTGCCCTCCAAAAAAAAAAAAAAAGCAAAAAAATGTAGAGGATAGAGGTAGCTTGTCAAGTTCTGAGGAAACACTGACATTCTATTCTAACCCAAACATAAAGTCAATGAAGGGAAGTAATATGAAATAAATCTGGAAAAGTTATGTTGGTACCAAACTGTGGAAGACTTTGAATGATAGGCTAAGGAGTTAGTTTGTGACATGAGAAATAGGAATAAACTGAAGATTTTGAGGAGTGACACAGTCACATAGCTTTACCTTAGGAAGATTATTTTCACAGATTATGGACAACATGGATTATTTAAAGGAGGAAAGACAGGAAACAGGGAGATCAAGAGTATGTAATAATAGTCCAGATGAATATAAGAGTTTTGACTGGGGTAATTGCAGTAGTAGAATTATTTGATGTGTTATGGAGGGAGAATCAATAAATCTTGGCTGTGTTTTGGACATGAGGTAGAGAAGGGAAAGCAAAGGATGATTCAGTTTACGAATTTAGATGAATAGTGTGCACACTGTCCTAATATTTTCCTGCACTGAAAACTACCTTATCTTACCAGTTCCTGAAGCTAAACTTTCCATAGTTTTCTGTGAAGCTACTATAAGGTGGAAACATGCTGAGAAAACCCCCAGCAAGCCATTTGTGCTTGCACATGCTTCTGCTGCCTCTAAGCCTTGTTGCCCTTTTCTCTGACTGCTGCCTTGAATGTTTATTAATATTAATTTCCTAAAAGACTATCACATTGGATAATATAATCACATTTCTAGTTTTAATAAACCTTCAAATTCAGAAGTTCTAACTTAAGGTAGTTATTCTTGCTGGAAATTCATCATGCAATTATGCCATATAAAATATAAAAAAAGTTTTGGAAACAAAATAAATGTAAAAATACTTCAGAAATATTACATAAAACCGTATTTTTTTGCTGGTACAAAATATGAGTATTCAACCAGTTTGAATATAGGTTGTACTTATTTTCCCACTATCCAGCTTGTGTAAAGCCCAAATGTGGCCTATAATTGTTCTCCAATTGTCTTGCAGTGAGTCAGTGAAACTTTTACAGTAAAAAAAAATACTTTCATGTGGGAATTTCATGTAATCATTATTCTCTGTTTGAGAAAGATGCTGAGGTAGCAAAGAGGCTAGCCAGAATAGAAGGTTACTAAAGTCTAAACAGTAGGGAAAACAGAGAAGAGAAAAGAAGAGGGGGAAAATGACTAGAAGTTCAACATGAGACCTCACAAAGAACAGCTGAGGATTTTTTCTCTTCACATTAGAAATTTGGCAGGGATATTTGAAACACTTTTCAAAATCAAGCAACATTATTTAATGAGGATATTTGAATCACTTTTCAAAATCAAGCAACATTATTTAATGAGGAAGGTCTAGAAAACTCCTGAAAAAAAGGTGGGAAAATCCATTATAGCCAAAATGTTATTTGGGATCCAGCTGGCAACTGATCTCCACAACAGTGTAAGGCATGGCAAACACACAAGCAGCAAGAGATGATCGATCACACAATCTACCCATGAGATAAAAACAAGAGTGATTTAGAGTTGAGGCCTTCAGCTTCATCTAGTATTGAGAGTAAAGGAAAATTTCCAGTGATCTGCAGAAAATGTACTATATTTGGATTTGTGCCAATGGCAAGTAATACATATACACATATAAATATTCTTATGGGGGAAGGAGCTGCTTGTTTCTTGAAGAATGTTGAGGATAATCCAAAGTTATTATAGGGGAAAAGGCCATTCATTATGGTTCAGAGGGGGAAGGGATAGAATGTAGTCGTTGTTAATTCTATGGTAAGAGGTTGTATTGAGGCAGACTCATGTTAACCTGAAATGAAGAAATGAGATATGTTGTCATCTTGAGGTATCATAGATATATAGATATATCATAGCTGCCTGAATTTTGTCAAATCAGGTTAATAGTAACAATTTCCAATGATTCATATGAAGCCAAATAATACTGCCAGAAAGGAGCTAGAAAATATCAGTAGGAGTTATTAATCAACAAAAAAACTGAAGAAAGTTCTTCTTGTGCTTCTAAAGAGAAACAAAAGCCCTGTTTCCATTACTGTGGACAACTGAAAGAAGAGCCTTCAGAAAAGAAAGATGGATTGGAGAAGTTATCAACTAGTTGAGAAAATAGAGTCTAGAAATAGGATTTATATGTCTAACTAATGGCTTAAGATATAGAAGCAATAAGGTTTTGGACCAGGATGAATAATAAAAGACTGATAAAAGCTATTTAGTTGTAGTTTTAAAAATATGAACAAGAGAGATTTAAACTGAAAAATCCAAATATTAATGCCTAAATATATGCCACAGAGCAGCAGGTATTATAGAGGATAAATGCCAGTCATTCCTGGGAGATGGTAAAAATCCATGGCTCTATACTTCTATGTACATAGGCATGAAACCTGAGTAACAAAGAAGATAAACTAGGGATGTTGAAACAAAGGAACAAATTACTCTTGCCTGGAATATAGCTATGGAAAGACAAATCTCATCCAAAAAGAATAGTTAGATAAAAGAGATGGTGGGAAGGCTGTCATGAATTAACAAAATCAAAACATGTGTGGAAATTTAGACCCTAAGAGGAAGGCAGAACACTGGGAGAAAGTACATAGAAAAAGAAATAACAACAAACACATAACAGTGGAAAGTCTTTTGGATGTGAAGTCAGGAGAAATCAGGGTTCAAATCCTGCTTGTGGCACTTACTAGAAATATGAAGATAATGCAGTAACTTAAACTGCAACAACTTTAGTTTCTTTTTCTATAAAAATGAGTGTTAAATGAAAGAATGTATGTAGAGTATTTAGGAATCATAAAGAGCCTTAAAATGTCAGTTCTGGGGGGAGGGTGGCACCTGAGCAAAACTAGATGAGATGAATAGATGCTGGAAATTCTGTCTACTCTATTCCATTGACTTTTTGTTTGTTTGTTTGTTTTTGTTTGTTTTGTTTTGTTTTTTGCTTTTTGGAGGGGGCAGGGCAGGGCAATTGGGGTTAAGTGACTTGCCCAAGGTCACATGGCTAGTAAGTATTAAGTGTCTGAGGTTGTATTTAAACTTAGGTCCCCTGACTCCAGGGCCTGTGCTCTATTCGTTGTGCCACCTAGCCACCCCACACCTTTCTATTTTCTAGCCATTATCTGATAGTTATAACAATTACTGTCTTATAATACAGTTTAAGACCTGGTACTGCTAAATATACTTCTTTTATCCCTTTTTATTATTTCCTTTGCTATTCTTTACTTTTTGTTTTTTAAGTGAATTTTGTGATTATTTTTTTCTAATTCAGATCCAAAGTTATAATCTTTCTTTTAATATTATTTTTAATTTATGGAGTAAAATAAGCATTTTCATAATATAGTATAATAAAAAAGTAACTCTATGAAACTGCAAATCTTCTATGTACAATTTGCTGTTCCTTTCACATATTTTATTTCCCTTCATCTTATTTTTACTCACTATTTTTCGTCTCAACCTCTCTTTTCATTCTACCCTTATTACCTTATGTTCTCCCCTTACCCTCTTATTCATTATTTTAGCCTCCCTCTAAAAGTCCCCCTCCTTATCTATTCCTACCTTCCTACTCTTACTCTATCATACTCTTCTAAAGATCCATTCCTCACACTAACTCCCAGTTTTCTCATCTCTCTAGAAGTTCAGAATACTTCTAAACCTCTTCAAATGTTTATTTCCTATATATCCCAGATGAGAATTAGGTTCCAGTATCATTAGTCCTCCACCTCCACCCGCTGCCTCTGTATTAATGCTTCATTTTTATGCCCCATTTTCATGAGATAATTTCTGTTTTTAAGCTTTTCTTATCCAATTTTGCTTTTTAGAATCACTTCATCATACACAACTGAGCCCCAACCTTTCTTTCAAACTACCTTAGTAATGATTTTTTTTTAGGAATTTTTAGGAATACTATTACAGGGGTGGCTAGGTGGCACAATGAATGGAGCACCAGCCCTGGAGTCAGGTGGACCTGAGTTCAAGACACTTAACACAAAAACTAGCTGTGTGACCTTGGGCAAGTCACTTAACCCCAAATACCCTATCTTCCCCCCTCCAAAAAAGGAAAACAAACCCTACCCCCCAAAATAATACTATTACAAATAATAAATAACAATTACTTTTATTAATAACATTTTCATATAAGTAAACAGTTAGAACTTAATCATTGCCTTCTGATTAATCTGTAATGATTTCTTTATGTTTCTTCTGGATATCTTATAATGAATTTTCCATCAAGTTCTGGTCTTTTTGTTACAAATACCTGAAAGCCTTTCAGTTCATCAAATGTCTATTTTTTTTAAGTTAAGGATTATACTCAACTTTGCTGGATAAGTTATTCTTTGATACAACCCCAGCTCCTTTGTTCTTTGAAATACAATTTTAGTGTAGAAGGTGCTAGGTCTTGTGAAATCCTGATTGTTTTCCTATAATATTTAATTTTTTTTCTTGTTACTTGCAATATTTTCTCTTTAACCTGGGATTTTTGAAGCTTGGCTATAACATTCCTGTAAGTTTTCTTTCTAGGATTTCTTTTGTGTGGATTCCTTTGATTTCTACTTTATCTTCTTCTTCTAGAACATCAGGCCAATTTTCTTTAATAGTTTCTTATAATGTTGTATTCAGATGCTTTTTTTTATCTTAACTATCTGGTAGTCTGACAATCTCTCTTTGATCTGTTCTCTAGATCAGTTGTTTTTCTAATGAGAAGTCTTCTCTCTCAAAATCTAGAATGTATGACATATTATCCTTAGTTGTTCTCCTTATCTGCAGTACACTTAAAGTCTTTATCATCATTTTTCCTATTTTCCCATCATTTTTATTTGTCAACCAGTTCTTCCTTTTAAGAATTAGGTACAAAATAACAATTCCTCTTAAAATATTTCCCTCCATCCTGTCCTGCCTCCACTTATTCTATTCTCTACTTTGACCCTGTCCCTTTTCAAAAGTGTGTGCTTCCAACTTCCCTCCCCCCCACATAACCCCCTCTCCATCATCCCCCCTCTCATCCCTTTCCACCCTACTCTCCTGTAGGCCAAAATACCCTATTTAGTGTATATGTCATTCCCTCCCTAAGCCAAATTCAATGAGAGTAAGGTTGACCTATTCCCTTTTGCCTTCCTGTTCTTCCCCTCCATTGTAACAGTTTTCCCTTGCCTCTTCTATATGGGATATTTTATCCCATTCTGTCTCTCCCCATCTCCTCTCATTATATTCCTCTCTCACCTCTCAGTTTCACCCTTTAAGTATCATCCCTTCCCATTAAACTAGTCCTGTGCCCTCTGTCTATGTATACTTGTACACATATATACACACATTCACATATGTATTCATATGCCCATATACCCTCCTATATAGACATATACACACATATACATATACATTTATATTCCATTCAACTAATTTCATACTGAGAAAAGTTTCATAAGTTACAATTATCATTTTTCCATATAGGAATGTAAATAGTTCAACTTTGATAAGTTCCTTTGATTTCCTTTCCCTGTTTTCCTTCTCATGTTTCTTTTGCTTCTTGTATCTGAATGTCAGATTTTCTATTCAACTCTGGTTTTTTCATCATGAATGCTTGAAAATCATCTATTGCATTGAATGACCATATTTTCCCCTTAACCATACTCGGTTTTTCTGGGTAGGTGATTCTGGGTTTTAATCCCAGCTCCTTTGACTTCCAGAATATTATATTCCAAGCCCTTTGATCCCTCAGTGTAGAAGCTGCCAGATCCTGTATTATCCTGATTGTGTTTCCACAATATTCAAATTGTTTCTTCTTGGCTGCTTGTAATATTTTTTCCTTGTTCTGGGAATTTCTTAACCTGGCTATAATATTCCTGGGAGTTTTCTTTTTGGGATCTTTTTCAAGAGCTGATCAGTGGATTCTTTCAACCTCTATTTTTCCCTCTGGTTCTAAAATATTAGGTCAATTTTCCTTGAGAATCATTGAAGATTTTTGAGCAGGGAAATTGCATCATCAAACCTATATTTTAGGAAGATGATTTTAGCACCTTTGGGGACAATGAATTAGACAGCAGGGAGACTGAAAGTATGGAGAACAATTAGGAGGCTCATTATCTTGGCATGAAGCAACTTGGTGGGCTGAACTAGGATGGTGGTCATAAGAGTGAAAGGAAGAGGGTCAATATTATGAAGGCAGAATATACAAAGCATAGTAAGTGAGATGGTATGGTGGGAAGTAATCCATAGGGAAGAGTCAATTTGGATGTTATGAATCTGGGTTTCTTAAAAAAAATGCCTGTGATCTCAAATTGGGAAATTTGAGGGGGGAATGTTTTGGAGGGAAAAGTTGCATGTTGGGGACATACTGAATCTGAGATTGAATTTGAATGTAGGATCTACCTACATTGCAAATATCCAACTGTATTGTGGGACTGATGTTTAGTGGTGAGATTATAGTTCGTTGTAAAATTTTATGAGTTCTCTGTACAGAGGTGATAATTAAACCTACTGGGGTTAAATGGATCTTGAAGAGGGAGTAACTTGTTGCAAAAGAGCTTATTCTACCTAATCAAACACATTTTTAAAACAATCAACAAGCTTTAAGCACAAGATAATTGTGTATTCTCTATGTTGGTATTATTCAGTGGCTTTAGTTACCTTCATGACCCATTTTGGTGTTTTCTTGAAAAAGATACTGGAATTATTTGCCATTTCCTTCTCCATTTCATTCTACAGATGAGGAATCTGAGGCAACAGAATTAAGCAACTTGCTCAGGGTTACAAGTTAGTAAGGTCAAATTTGAGTAAGGTCAATTCTTCCTGACTCTAGGCCTGACACTATCCACTGTTCCACCTATAGGCTTCAGATAATTGTGAGATGATAAATATGTGGTCCATCTTTTTTTGGGGGGGGGTTAACAAGCTTACTTTAATCAAACAAACACACATTACCTAGTTCAGGGGAAAAAGGTCAGCACCTCAAACTTCAGAGTATACATACAGATCAAACAGACAGGCTTCCAAACTGTCCACCCATTATATCAATACCAAATCACAGTTACCAGAGAGGGAAGCATCAACATCTGGGTTTTCAAAGCCGGGGGGCTCTCAACAACGGCTTCCCAGAGTCACATCTGGTCAAATCACACAACACTTCTCAAAGTGAGCCCCAAAGCAAAGCCTCTCCTAAGGGTTTATATAGCCTTCTCCTGGCTCAGAGAATGTAACAACCTTCTGGACCCACTGCCCAATCACAAAGTATCAAGGTGTGGGCTTTCCTGAAAAACAAGCCTCCCACCACAGGCTCCAGGTGCACTTAAGCTAGGGGCCAGGAAGATCTTTAAATTTGCATTTCCATTACATTCGGCCCCAAGATCTTTCATGCCCATAGCATACACAATTTACATTTGAATTAGCTCTAAACATCTCTTAGGTCCAGGTACATAAGAAAATCACAATATAATCTCAAAATACAATAGTTCAAGTCTTCCACTCACGGGGCAAATGTTAACTCAGTCACTTATCAGTAAAATCAAAAAATAGTCACTCCTAAGTTAACTCAATCAGTTACATCAGTTTTCAAAGTACAAGTCTTCCACTCTGGGGCAGTCTTGATTAACTCAATTAGTCTCTTATCTGTAACAATATCTCAAAGTACAATTAGTCACTTATTCAGTAAAGTCTTACTAAGTATGCCCACAGCATAGACAATTTACATTTCAATTAGCACTAACCATCCCTTAAGTCATATCTTCAAGGTACATCTAAAGTTACCAAAGTGGCCACTGGGTCTTAAACAAAGTACATTGCATTTTCACATCAATTCACAAAATACAAAGCATTATCACATAAAGTACCCTTGGGAGGGGGGCGGTGTCCTTCCCATAACACTTCTCCAGCCCCTGCTTCCAAATCCAGAGAGGGAACTAGGCAACAAAACCAAAGTGGGGTCCTTGGGGTCCATGGCACTTCACCCCACCCACCATAGTCACAAGTCCATCCTCCCCCTGGGTCCCAAACTGTGGGATGCAGCAAGGAAACACATTCAGTGCCCCAGCTTTGCCACACAGTCCTTATCTTGTCCTGTGGCTGAACTCCAAACTCCTGGGTTCCTTCTCCTCCAGCAGAAGGCAGCAGCTCCAGGCTTCTCCACAGGTCTCCATGCAGGCAGTTCACCATTCCTGCTCTCAGCTCAGCAAAGCCAGCATGCAGGCCGTTCTTCTCTCCTGCTCCATGACTCCACAGAATCACAGTTACCACAACTGGGAAACAAACAATTATCCCAGCCCCCATACTTTCCTTTTACTCAGCAGATCCCATCCCTCGTCGCCATTTTGTAGCAGCAAGCACCCCAACATCCCCAGGGTGACTGCCAACACAGGTTCTTAGATCTGCTTTTCAAAAGGAAAGCAACTCAAAATGGGTTAACAAGCTTACTTTAATCAAACAAACACACATTACCTAGTTCAGGGGAAAAAGGTCAGCACCCCAAACTTCAGAGTATACATACAGATCAAACAGACAGGCTTCCAAACTGTCCACCCATTATATCAATACCAAATCACAGTTACCAGAGAGGGAAGCATCAATATCTGGGTTTTCAAAGCCGGGGGGCTCTCAACAATGGCTTCCCAGAGTCTCATCTGGTCAAATCACACAACACTTCTCAAAGTGAGCCCCCGATGTGGTCCATCTTTAAATCATGCTTTCAAAACTTGTAAATTTCCTATTGATAATACCCTCAATGAGAATGCCCTCAATTTGTGAATAATGATTTTGCATAGATGAAGGTCAGGCATATACACAAGTAGTTTTCAGTCACTTTTTATAATATTAACAAAGTCTGACATTATCCCACACCTTAGGTATTTTCACCTCTTTCAGAGACTCCAAATATTGGTTTTTTCAATGCCCTAACAACTGTTTCACCTTCAGGATAGTATCACTGCATTGAAAAATATGTGGCAGGGAATAAGGCATAAGAAGACCAGAAAGGCAGGAGGCAGCTTTATTATGAAGGGCTTTAAGTTCCAGACAGAGGCTTTTGTATTTAATCCTGAAGACAATAAGGAGCCATTGGAGTCTATTGAGTAGGGAGTGACATGGTTGAACTTGCACCAGAAAATCACTTTTGTGGCTGAATGGAGGATGGATTGGAATAGGGAGAGACTGGAAGCAAAGAGACTCAGCAGTAGCCTACTGATTTATTTTTTAATTTATTTATTATATATAATATATAATTTATTTATAATGTAAAATAATATAATCTATTATTACTGATTCAGTCTACTGAATTATTTAACCATAAGGTGATGACAGCCTGTAGCATGAATATTCAAAGATAACCAACATTAGCTGTCTTCAATGTGATTAGGTCTTGGTCTGGATAAACAATATCCTAGGTTACTGAAAACAATGATTGCAGGATTCAAGATGGATTAATGTCTCATCTTGATAATCCTTTAACTCCCCACAATAAACTATATTGTGTTTATCTTCTGTGTATGTTGCATTCTACCAATAGCATAAGATTTATATGTTCAGGGATTGTCTCATTTTCTTTTTGGTGTGTCAAACATAATAAGGAGCCACTAGAGTTTAAGTAGGACTATGAAGGGGTCTGATTTATGCTTTAGGCAACCACTTTGGGAACTATAAGGATAGATTGGAAAAGGGAGAAATTTAAGACAGAGATAGCAACTAGGAGGCTAATGTAATAGCTCAGATAATAGATAATGACAGTCTGAACTAGGCTGATGAACATGTAAGTAGAGAGAAGGAAATCTATGCAAGAAATATGAAGGTAGAATTAATAAGATTTGGCAACTGATTGTATATCTGAGGTGACAAAGTGAAGAGTTCAGGAAGTCACCTTGGTAACTAAAAGAATGGTGGCACCCTTGGCAGCAACAGGAAGGCTCAAAAGAAGTATGAATTTTTTTGGGAAAGATAATGACATGTTTGTTTTTTGTTGTTGTTGTTGTTGTTCTGTTTTGTTTTGTTTTGTTTTGTGATCTGTTGCATTTGAGATCCCTAGGGAGCATCAAGTTGAAAATATCACTAGCCAGTTGTTGATATGTATTAGATCTCAGGAGAGAGACTAGGGCTAGTTATATAGGTCTGTGAACAATCTTCATAGAGATGGTAATTGAGCCCATGGAAATTGACAAGATTGTGAGATATGTATAGAAAGAAGATAACCCAGGATAGAGCCTTGGGCATATCAAAAGTGGGAGGTGATATATCAAGGAAATTGAAGCATACAGACAGATAGGAAAACAAATACAAAACCAGAGCAAAAAGTATTCAGTATGATATATTACTAAAACATGTCAAATACTGCACAGAGGTCAAGATGGATAAGATTTGAGAAGAGATTATTGGATTTGGACATAAGCTTTCAGTTGAGACATGAGGTCAGAAATCAGAATGAAAATGTTTGAGAAATGAGAGAGATGAAGTGGAGGCAATGAGGATAAACAGATAGCTTTTTTTTTTCCCCAGAGAGTTTGTCTGTGAAAAGGAGTAGAGATATAGGATAATAGCTAGAGAGACTGGTAGGATTAAGCGAGGGTTAAGGATGGGAAAGACTTAGTATGGTTGTATAAATTTAATTGAATAAGTTAGTAGATTAAGATATATTAAAGATGACAGAAGGAATGATAATGGAAGAAATCTGCCCGCAGGGATGAAAAAGGATAATCTTAGTAAGGAGCAGGGCAACCACAATCAGCGTTTGGAGTGGAGAGAATGAGGGAAGATTTCAAAAGGCTTTGAGATGTAGAGCAGTGAGTTCATGTCTGATAATTTAGGAGACTACACTAGATATGCCTAAGAAATATTTGGAGGAGGTCCATAGAGGAAAAAAATAAGAATAAAAGCATAATATAGAGGATAGAGATCTGGCCATAGAGCCAGGAAAACCTAGATTCAAGATTTACTACCCGGGGCATACTAGTTATAAGAGGATGAACATGCCCCATATTTTCTCATTGATCTAGACAATTCCCTGCTTAAAGCTGTTAAGCTGCAGAGAGGGTGTCAACCTGCACTGGTAAGTTTCCTCATCCTGTAGTACTCTATGTCATTGAATTCACAGGTTCAGTTCCTATCCCAAAGGTATATCTAAATTTTAGTAAAACATTCAAAAAAGTCTCTCATGCCACCCTTGTAACCAGCCATAGAGATTTTAGACATATGAGTGTAAGGTTATTGAAGAGTTTTTAGAGAGGTATAAAGAAGGAACTTAAGTACTCAAAAGATCAAGTCAGGCAGTTTATGACTCACAAATATGCAAGTATGTGGCTCAGGCATGGCTGGGATATTTACCTTGGTCACGTTCCCAAATATACTGTATTTCTGCCCTTATATCTGTTGTTGTGGGGCAGATTAATTAGGGACTGAGGGGAGAGGGATCTTAGGAGGCATCAATCAGTGACTGGGCTTGACTGTAGATTCCAACCCCCACACTTCCTCTCACCTCCACCCCTCTGTCATAATCAACAACTAGGATATTATGATTAAGAAAATTTGTTAATCTTGCACATCTGGATTAGAAATTTGCTTACCTGATAGTTTGTTATCTTTGCATTAATAATTGTAAATGTTGCTGACCAAGCTAGTTATTCCCAGTAAATAGGTAGGTCAGTCAATAGTCAAACATGGAGTCATTTTTGTCATGTAGGGCCTAGCAATAGGTCAGTGTTCACAGGTTATTTTAGGATGATTGAATGACTGAAACCAAAAAAATAATTATTTTTGCATTAATGTCAACTTGGTGGGAAGTTTCAAATACAGTTTTATGTATATATATATGCAATATGTAGAACCTGATGATTGATAAAAGATTCAAACTTTTTGGAAAAGGGGGATTCTGAGGGATATCCTCCTTCCAGCTGCTTTGAATATCTCCCTCTAGAAATCGGGGTGCAAGACAGGGAGGCTCAGAGAACTGATGGACTTCACAGTGAGATTCCAATTTTAAGGATGAAAAGGGATAATTATTATGTTGAAGAATCAGAACCAGAGTCAGTAAGCTCTGGGTCCTTCAGTGTATGTGAAGGAGATTGGGGGATTGTAACTGCTTCTGAAGATATTAGAAGAATTAAGTAGTGACTCTACAAATAAGATTATGGGCTCTGTTCAGAGCTTATTTTAGGCAAATTTGGAGCCAATAAAAGCCTATATTGTCAGGTTGGGTCTTTTGGGTTGTTTTTATTTTTAGTGAGAGGGTTAGATTATTTTAGAAGTTTATAGCTGTAGTTCTGGTCACTAAGTCTCCATCTGTATATAACTGCAAATATCTTAGAAAGGAGGCAATTTTCTTTCAGAAGTTTCTTAGGATCTGTTTGCATAAAAGAAAGAATATTTATGGCAAATATAGACACCTGAGGACAAAATGAAAAAACATTCTCTTTATCACATAACATGAGGAATAAAGACATCTCTTGATATGATTTCACTCTAATAAATATAAAAATTATAGAACAGTATGATGCCAAGTTACTTTGGGAATAATCACTTAGCTGCATAGAAATCCTTAAATGTAAATTATATATTATTTCTCTTTAATAAAAACTAAAGGATTTGTGAGATTAATAGGTATACATTTTCCAGAGGGATGTTGGCACAGGAAAAACATGAAAGAGACATGGCCCTGAAGTCAAAATCTAGGATAAAGTCCTCTCTGAACTTTACTGACTCTTTGGACTTTGGCAAATCAATGGACCCCTTTGGACTTCAGTATGCTTGCTTGTAGAATAGGGCAACTAGGTGATGCAGTGGATAGAGTGCTGGGCCTGGAAGGAATCAGGAAGACTCATCTTCCTGAGTTCAGATTTGATATCAGACACTTACTATCTGTGTAACCCTGGGCAAGACACTTACCCCCATTTGCCTCAGTTTCTCATCTGTGAAATGAGCTGGAGAAAGAAATGGCAAACCAATCCTGTACCCTCACCAGAAAAAAAAATAAAAACAAAGGCCAAATGGTGTCATAAAGAATCAGACATGACTGACCAACACTAATAAAGTGAGGGAATTGGAGCAGATGACCTCAAGAGGCTCCATCCAGGCCTATATCTCTAATATTATGTCACCTTTTATTACATTATTGGTACTGGGACAAAAGATAAGACCCCCTATTATGTGTTTTCCCTTTTAAAATAATATAGTCTGAATTATTGCATGCATGAGTGACAGAATTAAATATTTTAACTCTATTTTGTACTCTGCTATTATTTACCAAATGGATCCATGCTGAAGATGATCAAAATTTGAAATATAAGAAGGTACTTTTAAAACCTTTAAAATTCCTGGAAAAAAATGCTGTCCAAACACTTTTGGTTTATGTCATAATTATGACATGTTAAAATGTGACCTATAGTCATGTTTTCTCAGCATAGCCTGTTTCCAGATATCTGTCTACCCACATTCTTCAAGGAATTTCTCTGATTTCCTTTCTTCCTCTCTTCTTCCCTCCTTCCACTCTTCTCTCTTTTCCATCTCTCTCTTTTTCCTTAGTCTCTTAAATTAACCTTGTATAAATGTTAGTGTTTATAAGGGAATTTATGCTTGTATTTACATTGTATATGTTTTGTGTATACACACACACATACATACATACCTACACATAAGGCAGGGTTTGTTTCATTTTTGTCTTTGTGCCTTTAGTGCCTAGGACAATGTTTCATACTTTATTTTTTCATTCAAAGTCATAAATTCAGTGGTATAGGTAACTCCTGATAAGGAAAGTTCCTCTACCAATGAAGATGTATAACTTTTGCAATTTATATAATAGTTACCTTTTAGTTACCTTTCATAATAGGAATTCAAGGAACTTGCCTGCCCATTGTCAATATTCAAGGCGAAGCTACCCATAAATACTTTTCACATAGAATCTTAAAAGCTTGTTGGTTTGGATTTAATGTTTTAGCTTGATTTCTTTTAAAATGAGAGACTGTATAGAGAATCGTTAAAAATCAAGCAACAGATTTGGCTTTGAATCATTGTGGGAAACTTTATATGGACAAAAAGGAAATAAATCACAAACAGGATCAATATGTGTGTATCATTATCTGAATATCTGATTAAAATATAGTTCTGACTTTGAAATGTGTTTTGAGTATCCAACAAAAACTTAAATAAGCAGAAATATTTTTAAAAAACTTTTATTGTTCAGAATACCTCAACTCTTTCTTAATGGTTGAAAGAAATAATGGTTTTTATGAGGATGGCGAAAATAGAAAAAAAGTTCACATTTTCATTATTTTAAGCAATAAATACAATGCTATAACTACTATTAATTCTATGTACATATTTGTATGTATTTGAATGAATGCTAAAGTCCAGCAAAAATATTTAATGAAATAAAATATGGTAAATTAATTCTTCAAAATAAAACCCACATCATTAATTTGGGGGAAGGGAATTATCTTTTGTAATATTTTACTAGATAATTGTGTAAAAACAGCAGTGCCTTATCAATATCATATATATATATATATATATATATATATGATTTAGATATGTACTGCATAGATACAATTTTTTTTCTGTGGGAGTTTCTTTGGGAGGGGATTAAAAATTAAAAGCTTTGTTTTACCTTTCATCATACAATTCTAATTGAATAAGATACAAAGTTCTTAATTGCCAAAACAGAAGTCTAACATTTATAAACATAACATGTAAGAAGATAAGTGCACAAAAAATAACTAACTTCGTTGGTTTAAACATGAAAATGATACAAAAATGTTTGTTAAAAAACTGGCCATATAGTGAATCAGCATGAGGTTCTGATAAGCATACTGATAAAAGACCAATAACAATAGGCTGCTCTTGTAATGCTGTATTTAGAATAGAATACTCTTTGAAAATAGAACATTTTCTGTAGTCATTTAAAGTTCTGTTATGGCAGTATAGCTAGGTAGTACACATAAATAGATCTGACATTAAAATATATATTTAAAAAACCAGCACAACAGCTCCAGAATTTGAATCTTCTTCTGCAGAAAAAGCTTTCAACACAAATGAGTTAAACAAAAACAGAAGACCATTTTAATGTGCTTTAACCAGTTGGAAGGTCAGAACAGCCTATCTTCATTTGTCTGACATCTACTGTCACTTCCATACAACTTGGTATTAGCATAGTCACAACATCTGGATAATTTATAATTCATTATATTTACTAGCCAGTTCATTTAGCTAACGTTTCATTTTCACTGACCAGAAAATTTTCCTAGAGCATTTTGGAATAGCAATAATAATTATAACAAAAACTCTTCTATATTCAGAAACTACTGAAGACTAAGAAATTATGAATACTGGTAAGCACCATAATAGCTAAATAATTAGTCATATGCAATTACATTTAACAGTTTTGTATACTTCTCAATCACACAAAATGATTCTTGTTCAAATATATGTTTACCAGTAAGGAATTCTCAAGAAGAGGTGTTTTGGTTCCTCTGAAGTTGAACCAGAGATTTGCTTTAGTGAAACCAATGTTCTATAACATAGGGGTTGTATCATTTTGGGGATAAGTCATTTACTTCATCTTAATACTGTAATAGGTTTTCTGTGAACTGTAGTTCCTTAATAATATATATACTTTTTTAATTGTTGTACTTGTACACAAATGATATTCTATTCAAAATATGTTTGCTCAGGAAAGAAAGCATTTTAAAAGATACACAAACTGTATTATTCATTTTCAGGTGGAATACTTTTTAAACTTTGTATTTTTCCCATATATCCCACTTCACTATAATGATGTGATCCCTATATCTGAAATTCATAAATTATAAATTTTCATAGCAAGATAGCATTTAACAAACCTAAAATGATTCATTTCCCCCTCAATTTTCAGGGTTAGGATATCCATTTGTCATCAAAAGAGAATATAGAGAGATCATTCATTACTTGGGCATAACTTCTGAAAGAAAATATTAGTATTCCCACCAAGCATGCCAGCTTCATTTTAAAGTTTTCCACTTGATTGAAGTTTTGCTTCGTAAAGAGCATTTTCATCTTGTGCTGATTTTTTTTCTTTCCCTCATTATCAAATTTCTGATGCTAGCATCTAGTTGTGTTTCTAAAATATCCCTAAATGAGTTGGCCTAATATAGGTATTCCAGACTCTTATTTTAGCATAATCAGCCATGGCACTTGCATTAGAAATCAACCTGCATATATCATTAAGCTATCTAAGTTCATGGACAAAAATGCATTAAAATTATTTACAAGCTAAGTTCTTGAAAACATGATATAAACTTTCACAACAAGGTCTTTGTACAGGCTCCACGGAAAACAAGAAATCCTTCATCAAATTTCATCATACAGAATGCACTGATGAATGTCTATATAGTAGAAACCCAAAAGGAAAAGTTTCTATTTACATATACTCCCTATTTAACTGACTCACTCAATCTAGGTTGTGAGGGAGAAAAAACGGTCTACAATCAAGTCACATATTCTGCTTGCAGCCCCATCCTATGCACATCACCAGTCCTGTGCATAGTATGCCATCCCAAGGGAACATGGTCCAGAGGGGCCTAGAGTGAATCAGCAAGTGGGCATAGCAGTTCTGCTCTGTTGGTTTTTTCTAGGGATGGGAATTATTGGCAGCATGAGTGCTAGCTCCTCTTCTGACCACTGTGCAGTTGTAGGAAAGGATCAGACTATTCCCTGACGCATCAAACTGTTGCACCAGAGAGGTTCTTCTGCCCCCCATGACAGGGAGGAGATATACATGGTGAACAGTCTCCCAGACCTGAAAAGTAGAATCAAGATTAATGTGCGTGTGTGTACTCTTACCAGCATATGCTAATGTACTTATGGGCTATTTTTGTGGCACTCAAGGGAAATAAGTCCATGTTAGCTAGAAATCTTCTGGCCATAGAGTCATGAATACAATTCCTTCAGTAATAAGGGTGCAAAAGTTGTAATAAAGTTTGTAATTCCTCTGTAATCAAGCATAGAAATTTTCTGTTTTCAGAACCACATTTTCCATGTCATGGAAGCTTTTTCCATTCAATTGTTCACTACCAAGGTCGTTAGTGTAGCCATGAACATCACTGATGGAGGACACAGTATATGAAGCTGTGCGAAGGGCATCTGAATTGGAAAAGCTGCTCCCAAACTGGATTCTGTATTGATTCCAATGTCTTCTCAAAACGGCTTGAACCTAAACATTCAGACAAAGGAAGAGGAAAGAAAAATGAAGAATATTATGTTATTGTTGATTGATATTCATTTTTTATAAAGGTAACACATTAAGCATTATGTGTTGCAATATACTGCATTCAGAATATAATCTAATTTTTGGAAAATCAATGCAAAAACCTTGACCAAATGCTTATTATC
The DNA here is from genome assembly GCA_011680675.1 of Gymnobelideus leadbeateri. Taxonomy (NCBI): domain Eukaryota; kingdom Metazoa; phylum Chordata; class Mammalia; order Diprotodontia; family Petauridae; genus Gymnobelideus; species Gymnobelideus leadbeateri. Next base: position 187,822 of record WOXC01009207.1, read on the forward strand.
TGCCACACACTAAAGATACAAAAACAAAAGAGTTTGTGCCCTAAAGGATTTCATATTTAATCAGGAGATGAATGACATGTATGTTTTCAAAAGAGCATAGCAGAATGCCTGATGTATTCTGTGTGCTTAATAAATGTCTGTTCCCTTCTGGGGAAATACAATTTATAATTATTATTAAGAATGATAAGGTTAACTTCTTTGGGTAGTACACTTGCACTTAGAAAGTTAAGAAAAAAACTTTGTGTAGTAACCAGAACTTGACCTAAGGGATTTTCTAAAGAACCTAGGTATATCCTAAAAAATAGAAGTGAAGTGAAAGTGTTCTCCAAGCATGGGAAGACATGCAAGAGATGTCTTTACAAAGATGAGATTTGGAATTCCTGTAAGAGGAAGAACAAGTAGGCCAATTTGACTAGGCTAGAGACTATATAAAGGAAAGTAATGTGCAATAACATTGGAAAGGTTGGTGGTGCCAACTTATAAAAGAGCCATTACATTCCAAACAAAGTAACTTATATTTTATCCTAAAAGCAATATGAATTCACTTAAGCTTTTTGAATAGGGGCATGCCAGGTAAATCTGTGTGCTAGGAACATCTCTTTGGCAGCTGCATGGAAGATGGTTCTGAAAGGGAAGAGATGTGAAGAAGGAAGATCATTTAGTGGCTATTGTAAAAGTCCCCATACTGAGACCAGAGAAAGAGTGGTGTCTATAAGAGCAGAGAGAAAGGGAAGGATGACAAGGATGTTTTTGAGGTAGAACTGAAAAGACTTGACATATGATTAGAAACAAGGGGAGGGACAGGGAGGGAATTTGAAAATTAGGGGATGAATTTGAAATTGTGGACATGAGTGACTAGAATGGTAGTTCCCTTCAACAGTAATAGGGAAGTTAAGAAGAAGGATAGGTTTGGGGAAAAGACAATAACCCCCTCTTTTGGGCATGACAAAATTAAAATGCCTATGGAAACATTAGATTGGAAATTCTCAGAAGATGGGTCCACAAAGTGATATGAAACTGGAAATCAGGTGAGATATTGGGCTATATTTTAGATCTGGGGGTCCTCTGAAAGAGATGATAATTAAAACTATGGGAGCTGATGAAATCATCATAACATTGTTCAAATGAAGATGTTTCTTTTTGTTTATTACAGATGATGTTGCTGGTAGACTTGTACTGAAAAGATATATAATGATTATTTAGACATTTCTTTTAACTTTTATTGTTCAACAGTATATTTTGTTGGCATTTACTTTAGACATGGTATGATGGGCCATCCATCAAGCACCTACATGTAAATTAATTAATTATACAGATGATTTTAAATATTCAAATTGTTGGTGTCTTCGTAGAAAAAAAATTATATGGTTAAATGTATGATTATCATTGTTCTGAAAAGTTCTATGACAAATTTAATAATTTCATATTTTTATCCTGATTTTTGTGGAGCCAAATGATAAAATAAGGGCTGGGAAACTATTATGACTTCAGAATAAAATACTTTATTTCCATTTAAATTTGCTGTGACAGGCATGAAATCTAAAGAGCGGTGCACATATTGAATTCAACATTTTGCAACATTCACTATAATATCATGGGATCCAGAACTCTGATTTCATAGTTGTAGGGAATTCCAGCTGAGGAAATGCTTACAAATGAAGATCAGGAACTGGTCTGCAGCATTTAGTCTGATAATTTCCTGTTTGTACCAAGAAGATGAATGATTTGTTTAGAGTTATACAACCAGTGTGGGGCAGGGGATGTGATTTGAACCCATATCTCCTTGAATCTGAGTTAAATTCTCTGAGGAGCACTGTGTCATACCACCCCTTACCAGGAAAATTATTCTTCTTTGTTTGGAAATGTATTACCAGAAAATATGCTCCAAATTAAATATTGAAATTAAACATAATTTAAAAATTAAAATTGGAAATTTGGCAAAGAACAACTCTGGTTTCTTGAAGTGCTTCAGTCTAGACAAGCAAGTCATTTGTTCATTTATTTAAAATATCCTATATTAAGTCTACCATATATTGGAAGATTTATTCAGATACTTCAACAATTCAATTATTTTTCCACCATTTTTCTGAATATTTGGGAAGAATAAAAACTACTTCATTGGTCTGATATTTTTGCTTTATTTCTTTATATTTGTTTTTAATGGCAACTAGGACCAATTTTGAGAACTGTGATAATATTTCAAAGTAAGTGGAATATATATTGTGTTTATAAATTGCCTTTTATATATTTTGCTTATGTTTATATGTTTGTATTTTGTTTTTTTAATGATAGAATGTAAATTCTTGAAGGCTAGGACTATTTCATTTTTTGTTACTGTATTCCCACTGCCTAACACTACATGACATATAGCAGATGTTTAATAATTGTCTGTTGATTGATTTTTTCAGAAATATATCAGATAGATATAATGACAAGTTAGCCTTAAGAAGGAAAATCAATCTAAATGGCAAATATTTAAAGCAGAGATGTTAAACATCTGAGTACATCCTGAACCAGATTACATTTAATTTCTATCTGATTTTAATTACTTTTGACCAGTAATTTAACATTTTAGTGCCCCCTGATAATTCTAGAAACTCAAGTTGCTGATTTATTTTGGTACAGGGAATTTACTACCAGAATGGAATCATAGGTATGGGAGAGAGAGGGGGGAGGGAGAAGAAAAAAGGGAAAGGAAGAAGGAAAGAGAGATGGAGAAGAGCTTGCCAGATAGATAGATAGATAGATAGATAGATAGATAGATAGATAGATAGATAGTTAGACCAGATAAAAGGAGAGAGGGAAGTTAAAGAAGGTAAAGAGCTATTGAGCTAAAGGCTAGAATAGCGGACTATAAGGTGGAAAGCAAAAAGGACCAAGCAAGGTTTTTTTGTTTTGTTTTGTTTTGTTTTTTATGCTGAGGAATGACATGATCATAATAGCAGAAGATGAGTTTGGCAGTTTGTTTTCATGTTACAGGAGAAAGCTAAGAAGCAAAGAGGTCATCAAGATTAGGAATGACTCATGCACAAATGTGGAGTTTTATCTGTGAAGATTAAGGGGACAGATTTGTGAGATGTGAGGAACTGGAGGTTATGCCAGCAGCTTTGCTAAAAAATTCATATGGTATTGTGTTTTCCAGTGGCCAAATTTCTTTAGGGCATGCTGAAACATTGCAGTATTTTTGTTGTTTTTGTATATAGGTAAAATCTTAAAGGATTCAGAGGAAGTTGTGTTAAAATATTTATTTTTAATATATACCTTGCTATTAGACTTTTTAAAAGAAGCAATTTGGGATTTATAGTCACTAACTTTCAAAAATATTTTCTAATGTGTTTACTGATAAAATTGTGTTGTGTTTTGAACAAAATAAAAAGACTACCTCAACTAAAAAAATGATGGTCACACAGTTATGTCTCTAATATTTCATCATATAAAAATACAAGACATAAAAGTTTGCATCCTAGTAGTATTGTTTATTTCAATTCAATGATTTTGTATTTTTTATATGTTTATATATGAGATTTTTAATCTGTTTGATTATATTCAGTCATAATATCTGACAACCCAGTACCCTTGTTATCTGTGCTTTCAACAGCTCCTATGGATATTTAATAAGCATGATTTGAATTTTGTTAAAAAAAAACAACAAAGAACAACTCCTATTCTCTCCAATCATGTTCTGTGTCTGCCCTTCTCATTGACTAGTCAGTCTGATGGATTTTGACTACTCTGCTGCCTCTGCATATAAGAAGCAATGTAGAGCCAAGTGGTTTGATGTGATGCATCAGGGGAGTATTAAGTTTGACAGCTGTTGTGTCCCTTTTGCTCTCTTTTAGCCTTCAAAAAGAAATACATGCATAATAATCATATGCACATACATGCATATAAATCACAACCATCACACACAAGTATATAATAACCTACACACATATATAGCACACACAGCATAATTCTTATATGTATACATTTATAACATAGCCCCATATATACATGCATATGCCATATATGTGCTCACACACACACACACACACATATATATATATATATGGATTGTGGTGTATGTTTGTGTATGTTTTGCATCTGTATATAATGAGGGTTATATATGTATATTTGCATGTACATATGTATGTAAAATGCATATTGTCTCTATACTACTCAAACTCCAGTTACTCTCTATTAAGTTTAAAATCAAATACAGTCTCTTTTGTTTAGACTATATAGCCTTTCACATTCTAACCACGATTTATCTCTCCAGATTTATTTTATATGATTTCTTTAAACACCATCTACTGTTCACCCAAACTGATCATCTTGCTGTTTCTCATAACCTTCCACATCCCAATTCTGTCCCTTTGCACCAGCTGTGTCCTATATCTGGCATCTATTCTTGCCTCACCTCTCCCTCTTGTCTTCGCAGCCTAGCTTGTGGCAGTTTTTATGTAGCATCTTTCCTCATTCCCTCAGCTAGAAGCATCTTTTTACATGATTACTTACATATTTTACAGGCATACATATTTATACATATCATCTCACCCTTTGAGAGAAAGGATTCCTCCCCCTCCCCTTTTGTCTTTGTGTTTCCAACACCTAGAACAGTACTAGCCACATAGTAGGCAATTAATAAATATTTGCAGATTTATTTTTCTTTTCTTCTATGGCTAGGACACTCAAAGGTTGGAAGTTGCCTATGTCTCTCTGGACCATCAACAGCAATGCTGCTAGCAAATCTGCTCTTGCTATAAGTAGAGAAGCATGGGGATAGTTGCAACTATGTAAATAGCATGTGTAACTTTCCCTGTGTCTTTCTTTTAGACTAGAATGAGAACAATACTTATTATATGTCCAGGAGAAAGCAGTCTCTCTTGTAATGTGACTCAAGTGGTTTGTTTTCAGGGGAAGGCAAGCAAAGAAGCCATTTATGTGCTTCTAGATCTCTTGGCTACCCCAATGTAAGGTCAATCACTTATTTTTTTTTTTTTGTAAGAACACTTTTTTCTTCATTTTCTTAAAACAACATGATACTCCCTCTAAAATTCCTGATTGACAAGTAAGTTGTTCAAAATAAATAATAATGGTTTTTCATTTAATTGAGATGTTTGCTATTTCAGAATTTATATTCATGTTGTCCAATTAATTTTTTAAAGCATAGGTTCTCAATCTTTTTTTTTGTCTCATGGACCCAAAGATTAATGAAAATAAAGATTATATATAATCCAAGTTCCTGGATTCTGTAACACCTAGAGAGGACCCTTGGGAGTCTCTATACCTCAAAAATAATTTTGTATTCCTTTATATAAGAAAAAATGAAAGTCAATATTAGAAATTGTGGATACTGTACCTCACCATTAAAGAAGCAGAAAATTGTAGAAACCAAAAGACCCTGTAAAATAAAAAAAAGTTCACTTAATTTAATTAACAATAAAATCAAAGTATTATAGAACAATATTTGTAATACATTATTATATCCAAATAAGAATTTTTAGTGTAAGAAATATAAAAGTCCCATTTTAATTGAATTAGAAATATAATAGGTTGTTCAGAAATATTTATAGGAGCTCTTTTTGAGGTGGCTAAGAATTGGAAATTGAAGGGACACCCATCAACTGGGGAATGGATAAACAAACTGTGGTATGTGATTGTAATGGAATATTATTGTCCTATAAGAATTGATAAGCAAGATAATTCCAGAAAAACCTGAAAAAGACCTACATGAACTGATGCAAAGTGAGGTGAAGAGAACCAGGAGATCATTATACACAGTAACAACAATATTGTATGATGAAAAGTGTAAAAAACTTAGGTATTCTCAACAATACAATGATTTATCCTAGACAGTCCCAAAGGATTAATTATGAAACATACTATCCACTTCCAAAGAAAGTAATGATAGTGTTTGAATACAGACTGAAGCACACTATTTTTACTTTCTTTCATTCTTTCTCTTTTATTTGCATCTTCTTATACAAAATGACTAATACTGAAATGTTTTTACATAATTGCACATGTATAACATATGTGATTACTTACTATCTCAGGGAAGAGACAGGGGAGGGAGGGAGGGAGGGAGGGATATGATTTGAAATTCAAAACTTAAAAAAAGCAACTGTAAAAATGTAAAAATGGTTTTAACCTGTAACTGGGAGAAATTATATAAATATGTGTATATATATATATATATATATAATAGTTGTAAAGAAAGAAATATAATAGGACTCACTGGATAGTACATATTTCATATGTATTTAATGCTTCAGAAGATTCATGATTTTATTGGTATAAGTAATAATAATTTTAGCTAAAAGTTATATAGTACTTTAAAGTTTTCAAAGCCCTTTACATATTGTCTTGTGTGCTCTCCCCCACCAATGCAGATTACAGCCTTTCATTTCTTAATAAATTGTCTTCTAAGGTTGTTGTGGCCAAAATAATTCAAAATTTCATGGACGACTTTCTGGGAATAGGTCTTTCTAAAGTTGGTAATGGTGGTCCTCTGATGACAGATATCCTTGAGACAGCACACAGTCTCTTTCTATCTAGGAAAAACCTACCAGAGCTTGTTTTTGACCTTGAGAACCCAAGGTCAACTCAGGTTATGATGGGACACTGGAGAACTAACTACATGGTCAGTCATGCAAAAAGTGAGGCGATATTTTAAATGTTTTAAAAGCAGACTTCCCAAGGTAATTCTGTCCACTTCTGGTGGTATAAGCTAAATAAAGCTCTCTCTTTGCTACTCTCTCTGCCAAAAATAAATAAATAATTTGAAAGCCATAGAAAAGTTTCCAATCCCCAAACAGTATTATTTTTATATTCATCAATGAGCCTGTTCTTAAATCTAGGTAGTGAGTAGATTAAGGTAAATGATATAGGAGAGGGAATACCTCCTATTGTTTTACTCTTCTTTAATGCCACTGAATTAGGGAAATCAGTTACATATGAAAGTCCCAGTTGAAGATTCTGAAATGTAGGCCTATGTGGTATTTGGGATGTGGGTGTCTACATAGCCCACATACTCAGGTATTCCCTTGAAAATTAGGTGGTATCCTCACACTCGTCCCCCTTCCCAACACAGTTCTGTTCTATGTGACTTCTAAGTGGCAAAGAATTTTGTCAGAGTTTTTAGTGAATATTGAATCTTTTCACTGAACTCCTAAACCAGGGATACCATATGGGAAGGGGCAGGGTGAGTTTGACCTCTCCTCTATTTTGCAGGAAATTCCATAACACAAAGTGGCAAAATGATAGCAACAATAAAGCTGATAAAAGAAAACAATTGAAAAAAAAGAGTATATGCTCAACTATATATTTTCATAGAAGGCAAAATACTGGAAAATGAATGAAGACTGTAGATAATATGGTATGGATTAGCAATTATACTGACTACTGTATAGAAGAAACACTAGCGAATTCCCCAATGCCCTCATACCTGGTAATGCATGAGGATGTGCATAATATAATCATATATTTCTTCAGCAATTAGTCCTCCTGGTCTCCAAGGAATTAGCACAAATTCAATTCCAAGCAGTGGTACAAGAATGAGGGTTGCTCTTACTGCTTTCATGTACAGATTTGACTCTGCTTGGTGAGTGACTTTTAATTTGGTGATGAGGACACGCACGATGTTCAGTAGGAAGAAGAGGTTCACCTAGAAGGGGAAAAATGAAGTTTTAGTAAGTTACCTAGTGCATCATAAGTGTATCATTTCTAAATTGATTTTACATGTGAAGGACAATGAATTGAGGACATCATTCATACTTCATTGCCCCAGGAAATGAGAATGTGTTGGGTCCAAGGCTTCCATGCAATGACATGGATATGTAAATTAAAAATCCATTAACATAAAAGAATAATTTTAAAGGAACATTAAATTATGGTATAATGTAAACATTTGAAGGTTTTCTTTTAATTTTCAGTATTTGGCATGCTTTGCTTTAAGATACTTTTTGATTGTGAGCTGCAGCTGTCTGAAACTGAAAACATTTGGGGCATGTTCAGGTCAAACCATGTAAACTTAACTTTACTGGGCATCAACAAAATCCCTTTTTATCAAGAAATACCTTTCATACATACTGAGCAAGGTTTACTCAACAAGTGCTTGGAGTGGTGATTGAGGAAATTGTTGGTGGCATTATGTCATTTGCTCCATACCTCCCCTACTAAAAGATTTTGGCTCTTTCTTCTTGAATTCATTTACTTTATTCTCACTCACATCCTCTTTTGATGATTTCTAACACCTTCCATATATCAATGATCAATTATTCCCAATATCAGTATTAAAGACCCAATCAATTCTTTGCATCCAAAAGCACAGTATATAAATACATGAGCATATTCACAAGAATACAGTAATCTGGAAAACAACCATGGTAATATTCTATGTAATATGGGGAAAAAAAAACTATGAGACATAGCATGATAGTGCAGAGAGTGTCAAACCTGGTATCAGGTAGTCTGGGCTTAAATTATGCCTCCTAAACTCATTGTCTATGTGGTCATTGGCTGATCAACATCTTGATCAATTTCCTTATATGTGAAATGGGAATAATAATTGTGCCAATGATATCAGTAGATTGCTGTGAAGAAAACCACTTCAGAAACTTAAAAAAAACCCATACAAATGAGTTTATAGGATGACACAGGTAATTCAGTCCAAATTCCTAATTTTAAAAAAAGATGAAACTGAGAGGTTGAGACTTCTTATTGTTTAAATTTACTATTTTAAGAAAGATACTGTGAAAAGAGATGACCCATTAAAAAATAGCCTCTCTATCCTCATAGAACTTAAGATTGCATACACAAACAATAGGCCTCAGTAGAAATGCCATCATGAAAAGTCAAATGCATACAAATAAAGACATATTATTACTAAAGACAAAAGTAGAAAGAATCCTTAAGAGAACTGGAAGAATTGAATAAATTATCATATCAACTGCCATCTCACCACTTTCAATTTGTTGTCTTTTCTAAGCATATACTAGCTGACTTTGTTTTTTTTAACTCAGTGGAAAATATCACTCACCAATAGAGGGTACAAGACAAAATGATCTCACATATTAACTTATAAATAAACAAATGTAGAATAATAAACTTGGTGCATTTTATGTAAGTGCCTTAGCTAATGTCCTTTATTAAAACAATGTTAGAAACATGGTAATTTCTATTGCTACTCTGTGAAGGGGAAAACAATCTGAGTTGCAGATCCATCTTCCTAGTTAAGAATTTTTTTTAATATAGGATTTTTGATAAGGGTAACTGACACATTTATTATGTAAACTAATCTTGATAATATAATTAGTACTTCCTTCTAACTTGTAAATCAGTGTGCTAGATTTAGGCTGAAAATAGTCCCCGTGCTGATCTCTATGTAACATCAATTTAATGATGTCAAGTAAATTCACTCTACTGCCCTATACAAGCGCTTCTATTTTTAAAAAGTGAATAAACTGGAAGTGGAAATGTAATTACCAAAAGAAATGCATTCAAGTAAACATATATTTGGGCACAAAACCAGTGGAAGATGAAAGCTGACAGAACAGCAGGAACAGATGGAAAATAAATAACCTTTATAGTGCTATTTGTTATATTATAAGATATCTGAATTTTTCACGTAAAAGGTAGAAAGCAACATGGTATTTGAAACATGAATTATTCATATAACATCTCTAAATTTTTCAGTATTTTGAATAGGAAAAAGCAAGCTTCCACATAATTTTCTACCACAGTGAAAATCAGTTCTACCTAACCATTTTTGACCTCTCCAGTCAGTACCTCATAACAAGGATGTGGGATGGAACATTTTTTTCACATAAAAAGGAACATCTCTCCCTCCCCCCTACAGACAATTTATGTATTTACTGGTATTAGAAGCTCCCCTGTGAGATTCCCTCTACTAATACAGATCTGCAACCATACTGAAACACGGAGTCCTATATATCCCAATTGCCTGAGATACTAAGAGACTGAATGACTTACTTGCCATCACATTTTCAGTATGTGTGAATTTGAATCAAGGTTTTCCTTCATCTTAGTTCCACTATCCAACCACATTGCCATGCTGCCATATTTCCCCTTTATATTCCTAAATTATTTCCTTCCCTTGAAGAAGGCAGTCTCAGAAAGACTCTCGTGTTATCTTTTCATATTTTTTGATTATTCAAAATTTATATCTGCCCTACTTTATGGATTTTGGGATCTTGAAACTCAACATAATTGATAGTATTTTTCCCCACAAAAGGAGGAATTCCTTAAAATCACTTTGTCCTTCAAAAAATTTCAGCTCCATTTTCCCCCTATTAGTACCATATTGTATTTCTTTGGTATGAAAAATCAGGCTCTGTTTAGCAGGATATAAAAAATTCATATTGGCAAGCTAACTGCCTCAACAATGAAATCTTCACTCACACAATTATTAAAAAAATAGTAATTTTCCATCTTCATTGTATATGTGCCTTTTTTCAGTAAACAAAGAAAGTATACTGTTTTGCTTTTACTTCTCAGAAAATCTCCCAATGTTGGATTTATCATGTATAAATATGTCTATTATATAGAGCAATGAATAATCTTAGGGAAATAGTGAAAAAGCCATGCCTAGGAAAGTTGGATGCACAGGAAAAGCAGATTTAGAGGCTGATAAACTGACTAGTCTATAAGCACAGTAACAAAAGATGATTTCCTTCAAGCTCTGGGCAAATATTTTCATTGCTTCGATAAGGATCAATAAGGACTAGGTTTTTTTGCTATAAACATCATCATCATCATCATCGTCACAAAAGTTTATATACTGCTTTATAGTTTGCAAAGTACTTTTTACACAGACACACACATTGTCTAATTTAGTCCTCACAACAACTCTGTGAAGTTGGTGCTATTATCTCTTTTTTATAGTTGAGGAAAGTGAGGCATGGAATGGTTAAGTAATATGTCTGAGTTTCCACAGCTGGTGGAGTAGTTCTATGTTCATTTGTTACCCAAGTTGCACAAGCCCAGAAACAAGGTTGGTTGGGTATATTTGGGACTGAGGAAGGAACTTTGAGCTCCAAATAAAGCTAGTTAACATTAGTAGTTAAATTAATTCACTTTAGTTTTTAACCACATATATCACTTTGCATTGTTATCTATTATATTGTTATCTGTGTTTCTAATGTATCCAGCTATTGTTAAAGCTCTAAAAGGCCAAGGACTATGCCTCAGATTTCTTCTCTATTCTGCTGTCTACCATACACTTAATAGTACTTAATAAGTATGATTTGAATGACAACATATAACAACCTTGTGACCTTGAGTAAGTCATTTTACCTCTCTGGTCCACAGTTTCTCTATTTGTAAACTTAGGAGAATGGATTAAATTACCTTTGAGATCCCTTATAGATCTAAATCTATGGTTCTATGAATTCAGTTAGATTTCATTAGGGACTATATTAGTGAACTGTATTAGCTTTTTTTTTTTTGGTAAGTAGACAGATGAGCTGTGTAAACAATGCAATCAAGTAGGAACCATTTGGGCACTGATAGGCCTTTCTCCACTTTCAGTGTAGAAGAGCAGTACACTATCCATCTTTGCCTACCTGTGAGATGCATGTGTGTAATATTTGCACATACACAAATGTGTGTGATATGTGTATATATACATGTACATATATGTCTTACATAGTTATTATGGCATCATGGTGTAGTAGAAAGAGAAAGAGATGAATTTGGAGTCAGTGGCTTGGATTTGAATTTTAGCTGCAACATTTACTAGCTGTGTAACCCTGGGCAAGTCACTGAACCACTTTGTGACTAAATTTTCTCCTTTGTAAACTAGGGATAACAATTCTTATACCTTCTAACTGTTATGAGAAAAGGGATTTATAAACATTAAAAAAGTATGTAAAATGTGAAATAGTATTTCATCATGAAGCTTATCATGCTACATATTTTTTCTCACAGATTTATGGTGTTATTCCCTTAATTTTTAAAGGTTGCCATTGATTTAAATGCATGCCAACATGTTAAGTATTATTAAATCTTTATAAACAAAATATTTCTGGGAATTTTCAGATTTTGCTATCTAAATATGACATGTTTTTCATTATTTGAAACCCCGTATGTCTTTCAATACAAGTAATGCTTTTATAACCTATAATTACATTTCCTCATGTGATATCAAGATATAAAATAGTAATTACACATGAACTGTAGGAACTTGAGGTGCTTTATAAAATAAAAAAGAGTACAAAAATGTAACCAGGCTTTCTTATCACATATAAATGTCCAGTTAGAAAACTGCTTTTTAAAAGGCTGTTTACCTATTGCATGCTATATTGCTAAATTAAGGAATACTTTCATTGGACATAAACATAATTTAAAAAAAATTACTGGAGAACTAACTTTATTATATTACTATTTAAGTATCTAGGAATGTGGTATAAAGGCTAAAAAAAAACTAAATCAATTAAATTGAGAATAAAAACAAGACATGCTAAAAAAAAAACAACATACCAATAAAGCTGCACAAATTGGGCCATGGATGATGTAGAGGAGATGAGTATCAGAACTGATCCAGCAGCTAGTGGGGAAAAAAAACAGAAAAATGAGTGCTAAAGATTAATTTTCATTGATTCATCGTAAAAATCTGAAAGAAACACTACTTTACTTGTCATTGTAGTATAAACTTCTTGCAACAGCATGTAAACAGGCAGGTATCAGTGGGAATCCTGTCAAGATAAAAGAAAAAAAAAGAATCCAGAGATGAATTTTCACTTGCATTTACATTCTAAAATGGGTATTTCTATAAAGCAAGGTTAAATTACAGAAAGCATTAAAGTAATACAAAAATATTTTTGAGGGTCTACTGTCCCCACCAGTCATCTGATACTTCTATTGTATTGTTTTATGGAAGTGGTTTTCTTCGTACATGATTACATCTTAGCTCAGCTCAGACATCTCCTCGTCCATCACTTGACCACACTACTTGGGGATTTCTCTGACTGATTTATCCATGATACTCTCCCATCAGACACTTTCTCTGTCCCTTTCTCCCATTTGGTGTATTAGTTCTTAAATTTTTAACTAAGAATAAAAAAGAGACTTACCAAAATTAAAACAAGAAACTTTAAACATAAAAGACAAATTTATGTATTGGAGATGCCATTATGTCTGAGACTCCCCAAATGATTTTATTGCTCCAATTAATACAAGCAATATGGCTCAGGAATGGGGAAGCTACAGCCTTGAAGCCATGTATGGCCTTAAGGCTGCAAGTTCGCCACCCCAAAAACAACTCTCTTATAATGTTGGTCTTGGGGGATAAGGCTAACACCTCTCTACAGTCTGTTGAGGTTGTAAACAAAAGAACAATCCACTATAGTCTGTTATAGTCCCATAGTGTTTTTGCTTTGATATTAAAATGGTCATGTAGTGGAAAGAACCCTGGTCTTTAAATCAAGAGTAATAGAGACTCAAATTCTGCCACCTATGCTTGCTAGATAATCAGGGGCTATTGCTTAACCTGATCCTCAGATTCCTCATCTATAAAAAGAAGATAATAGTTCTAAATTCCTGAGAGTTATTGGGATGACAAAATGAGACATACTTGGCTAAATATTTTGCAAATCATAAAGTTCCATGAGTACTCATGGCAAGGAAGTTGGCCATGAGGGGCTACTTCTCCCACAGTAACTCCTGGAATTGTCTCTGCCATAGTAGGGGGAATCATTCCCCCTACCCCTATGCCTCTTTGAAGTATTAAGCACCTTAGTTATTGCTGGGAATACAAGGAATTATGAAACACGAATGCTGTCTTCAAGGAGCTTATAATATCATCACAACTCTAAGGCAGTCAATAGACATGTATTAAATACCTATTTTGTGCTAAGAGCTGAAGATGCAAATATGAGACTATCACTGCCCTCAAGAGTTTTCAATATAATGGAGGATGCCAAAACACATAAGGACTAATTTTTAAATAACATATTTTATTTTAATATTAAAATATTTGAATCTTTAAAACTGCACTAACAAGTTTGGGACAGCCTATATTACTGTTGGTATTACCAATATTTCCTAATGGAATTGCCTGAAGAAAGAACATAACACATTTCAGATAGTCAGTTCATTTATTCTCTGTTTTTTTTAAACCACTGGAGTAGTTTGTTTAAGGGTACATAGATTTACCTAAATTAATTACACATATAATTATATTTGCCTAAGAGCTACTAAAGCTTTAAAACTACATTAAGGCTTTGGGGATATCCTAAATAATAGATGGCATTTAGATAGCACTTTAAGGTTTACAAAGTACTTTGCAAATTGCTTCTCATTTTGTCATCACAATACCTTTGAAGTGAATAAGATTTAAATCACAAAAGTTGCTTAAGATCTTATACAAAAAATATTTAAGTTGAAATTATGCTTTGTAGCATAATTTAGCTTTCTCAAGACTAATAGTCTCAAAATTGTAAAATATTCTAATTATTATTCCTACTTTAAAAATATACAAACACTATATTTTTATGTTCTAGCAATATAGAGTAAGCAGAATTTAGGAATAATATATGTTTGCCTTCCTCTATTCTTTTCCAATTTTGTTGTTTCCATTCAAAGAACTATTTGACTTTTCCAAAAACAAATATCTATTGACTCAGATAATAGAAATTGGAGTTAGAATTCAACCCAACAAGCATTTAACATGAATTCTTTTGTGGAGAAGAACCTTTTAGTTTATTTAGCCTAGCCTTCTTGTTGCTCATTTAACAGATAAGGTAACAGTCCCCTGAAGATCATGTGACTTAAGTTTACCAACTGGTCACCAACAAGTCAGGTGTCCCCTGCCTTATAGACCAATGGTTCTTTTTATTTTATTGCAATGCCCATCAAACATGAGCATTCATTAACAATTTATACAACACAAAACTTTTTTAATAAAAATAATTTCTTGGTTTTGCAAACTTTAATTCAACAAAAGTAAACCAATAAGTAAACAAGTAAACCACACTGTGATAAAAGAGGCTATTATCCACTGATTTCTACCTTGTAAGAAAATTAATAACAATAGACACTTTTGATATGGTTTAGACTAGGTAGCAAAGAGGATAGTGTCAGAGCTGGAGTCAAGAAGACTGATTTTCCTGCATTCAAAACTGGCCTCAGATACATACTAGCCATATGATCCTGGGGAAGTCACTTAATGCTCTTTGCCTCAGTTTTCTCATCTGAAAAATTATCTGTAGAAGGGAATGGCAAACCACTCCAGCATCTTTGCCAAGAAAATCCCCCAAAGAGTCCCAAAATGTCAGGGATTAAACAACTCAACAACAACAATAAACAAAACTAGATGGTCTCTGAGTTCCCTTCTAAGGTTGAGATTGCATGATTCTGTGTCTAGGTCAAAGTGCTTTTATATACCACAAACCAAAAGAAACACATCTGAATAATTTCCCTGCTATGTGTATAAATATAATGGCAAACAAACTGACAAATTAATGCACAGTGAGGAGCATGAACAAGAAAATATGTATATGTGTACACTGTTACCTACCCCAGCCAAGAAGATAATACCACAGCAAGTGCTGCTTCTCTGCAAACACAGCCACTACAATGAGTGTATGGAGATAAATGCCTTCACAAAGCATCCAGAAATAATTGCATCCCAACAGATAAAGGTGAATAAACTGGGATATTTTGCAACTCACCTGTGTGAAAAAGAAATAACTAATTATATTGGTTATATACTTATTTATACATTAAAATTTATCTAAACCTGTATATAGGAACTGACAACTACACATTTATTTCCATGTATTCTAGGAATTTTCTAATTCCAGATTTGAGATTGTTAGCATGTTAATCTAACTTTCTTATGTACTAAATTGTTCTTTATATACATATGCCCTGTATTACTATGTTCTATAGTACTCATATACATCACATGTATAATACTAAAACACATATAGTACTTAATATAGTATTAAAATATTATACTAAGTACTACATAAGTAGTGATTGTATTAAGTACTTAGTATGGTACGTTATACTAACAATCTCATATATGTATTATAGTAAATATATGTTTAGCAACCAATTATATATACATATTTGGAAAATGTGACCATTTTTATGATAGATTATTATATAGTTATACTTGGAGGATTTTTTGTTTTATTCTCATGAACAGAGCCTGTATCAACTCAGACCAGCAACTATGTCTACTGGAAGATTTTATGTATTGCTAGTCTCAAAATCTTCTGGTGTCCAAACAGGTGACAATTTTCTATAGACTGAGCTAAATGAATACAGCTGTGTGGTCTATCACTAGGTTCATATTCATTACTGAGGTATAAGAATGAAGTTCTCATTTGCTAGTGTTTCAAATTCTTATAAAGCAATTTCATTATAGCTCTATATTATATGTAAATGAATTATATTTTAAAATTAAATTTGATCCTATTAATTTTGAGAGGCATCATGACCTAGTAGACAGAAAACTGAGAGAAGAACTAGAATGATTTGAAGTCAAGTCTTAACTATGGGCTGTCCTGGCTACATGACCTTGGACAAGTCACTTAACTTCTCTGCACTCCAGGAGACCTTTTATAAGTTAAAGTGTCAATATGCATTGCGAGGTCAAATTTACTCGCCTGAAAGTGTTTTGTACCAATGGAATAAAAAGTCCAGTCAGGGGCGGCTAGGTGGCGCAGTGAATAGAGCGCCGGCCCTGGAGTCAGAAGGACCTGAGTTCAGAGCCGGCCTCAGACACTTAATCCACACAAACAAAAACCTAGCCGTGTAACCTTGGGCAAGTTACTTAACCCCAATTGCCCTAAAGGGGCGGCTAGGTGGCGCAGTGAGTAAGAGTGTCGGCCTCGGAGTTGGGATGACCCAAGATCGAATCCAGCCTCAGAAAATGAGCACCCACGCATAAATAATGACTAGCCATGTAACCTTGAGCAAGTTACTTAACCCCAATTGCTTTAAAAAAAAATTAAAAAAAAAAAGTCCAGTCTATATCCCTATTTCATCTTGATATATAAGTACCTTTTATGTTTTGGAAGATGCATCATTGAGGAGAATTGAAAAGAATATCTAATTATTACTATTTGACTATGATGATAAACTTGATCTGTACCAAGTTACTAGAATAATTTCAAAATTAAATAAGACCAAGATGTTCCATTTTTCTAGAATGACTCTGGCTATGCTCATATGAAACTGAAAATACTGAAGAGTTAAAAATGTTTTTCTACAATAGAATGTCATGTCAACAACTTGTCAACGAATGACTTGGGTTCTTTTGAAATAAATAGATCATAGCTAATTTGTTAATATACAGAAAGAGTCTCTAATATATTCCATGATTCCACGAAAGAATTACAAACTAAGACTAATATGTGAGTGTGAGCTAAATTTTTTCATTTTTTTTTGTTAACTTCCTGTGTGGAAAGTCCATTTACTAATGCAAATCTGTAACTTGTAGACATAAGAGAATTATTTGATTCATTCTGAAAATGTGTCACATAGCACAGAGGCCAGAACAGAACCCAGGCTGTTCTGATTCCAAGGCTCTTCATTGATCTAATATAGAGATTCTGTTTGGTGTTTGATGTGATATAAAAATAACATCACAATTCTAAAATCTAAAGTAGTAACTATGTGTGTAAAATGAATTAGCTTACTCATTAAGTTCCGATAACTGAAATAATGGTGGTTTTTGTTTCCCATTTGAATAACTTAAACAATTATCTCAATATTCAGCTTTGCTTTCAAGTACACACTTGTCTTCATGCTGCTAGGTGAATACCGATATTCCCTTTATCCTAGCTTTTAAAATGTACACACATTGAAATATATATGTATATATACAATTAGCTATATGTGGACACATACATAATTTCCTCCCTTAAATAAAATACACAAATCTTACTTACAGGATTGGTAGCAACTAATGCCTGGTTGTTTGCCACAGCAGTTAACCATATGATTGTGACAATAGAATTACAAACAAAAGAGAAGAACAAATTTTTGTGCAGAGTGATCCTTTGGCAGCTCAAACTCCTAAATCATAAGGAAACAAACAAACAAACATGTTATAGTTATTTCATTCAGTTCCTACATATTTAATTCTTATTAAGAGAACACCTTCAAAGAGGCAGTGTGGTGCAAAGGAAACAGATCCTGGAGGCAAAGGATGAGGTTTACATCCTGTCTCTAATGTCTATTACTTGTGAAACTTGTAAAGACCTTGTAAAACTTATTTAAACCCTTTAGGTTCAGTGAGACTCCCACTTAAAAAGCCTGCTTCCTCATCTATAAAACAAGAGGTTTGGGTTAGATGGCCTTATAGGTACCTTTCAACTCTAGATGTATGATCCTAAAATCAAATATTTAAAAATGCATCCTTAGATGTTTAAAGGAAAAAAAAATCTATCTCTCTGAAAGTACTGTAAAGCTAGTCACAATTTGATGTCCTTCTACATAGAGAAAAATGAGCTAGGAATACACACACACACACACACACACTCATAGAAAGAGAGATAGAAACAATATGTGTGTGTGTGTGTGTGTGTGTGTGAAAGAGAGAGACAGAGAGAGAGCGAGAGAGACAGACAGAGACAGACAGAGAGAGAGAGAGAATTCCTATATTTTACTGACATCCTACCAGCAATGGTGAATAGTTCCAAATGAAAACAGAGTTTGTATGCATGGCATAGTACTGACCAATTACTAATTATGACATTATCTTTAAATGGAAAATTCTTTGCCTTCCTGAGTACTTATCATTATAATGCAAGTTCTATGTAAGCAGCAGCAATTTAATTTTTTAATAATTTGTAGCACCTAGTAAAGTATCTTACTCATAAGAGGCACTTTATAAATGCTAGTTGAATTGAATTCAGTGGAAATCATGGATAAAAAATGAAAAATTAGGTAGGTAGGTATTTTGTCTACACAGTTTTTTCTCTGTGTGCATGCGGTTGTATACATTTTGCTGGCAACACGTAGTGATGATAGAATAGATTTTTGACTTGTCATTTAGACATGTTAATGACATGTAAACAAAGGCTATATCCCCTAACGTAACAAAAACTGGCATGTTTTACTGAATTTTCTCTTCTACTTTGTCCATTATCTTATCTTTAGATAATTTTGCCCAATCTACAACTAGTAACAATAGTTATGATAAAAATATTGATGAATATTGTGAAAATGTGATTAAAATAGTTGGAAGTGTATATGGAACTTCTGGTCTCAAAACTGACTTCATAAAATTAATATATTGATACCTATAAGGAAAGATATTATAAAGTGGTAGTCCTGTATCTATTTAAATTTATATTGATATACATTTCAGGTCTTTTCAGCCACAGAAGCTCAAGGAGGCCAGACATAGTCTTGTTCCTGTTCCCAGATCCCAAATGTGTCTCTGTAATTTAGATGTAATTTAGATCTTAAAAGGAGGTTGGGTGGGGATCCTATTTCATGACATTTATATCTCCTAATACACAGGGAAGTACCACAAAGAATATAATAGCTAATAGATAGTATTGTATGAAGGTGAACTTGACAGTGAAGTAAGTTGCATTTCATTTTGAAACTAAGTCATTTTAGCATGGAATTTATAGGTGGAAGGGATTTTTAAATTCAATGCCCTGCATCAGATTAAGGAATTAATGCCCAAGAAATTAAGGGACTTCCTTGGTGACTTGTAGTAAATCCATTGAATAGGCTACATTTGAAGCCAGTTTCTCTGACTGCATCTATTCTCTGCATACTGTGCTATATAATTTTGTTAAACTATTTTTTGTTAGTCTTTCCTTTTCTGTTAGAGTTCCTGGAACATATTAGACACTTAATAAATGCTTCTTGATTTCACTCATAAGTCCTTGAAATTTATGTCCTCCAGGTAAAATAAGAAAGACAAGGATTTTATGGTATAATTCTTGGTCAGTTTTGATATTTCAAAATTAGGAGCATGATCAAGATTTTCTCTTTCAATTTCATGATTATGAAAGTAAAAATAGCATAATGAAGAGTAAAGAACATTGTACCTGTGGTCAGAATATTGAGTTTAGGAATCAACTATACCATTTTCTATTTGTAGAAAGTTGGACAAGTCACTTAACTTCTATAAGGGCCCAGGTCCCTTATCTGTAAAGTGGAGATTTTAGTATATCCTTTGATTTTTATATCCTAGAATGTCTTGAATGAAAAGAGCTTTATTGATCTTGAAATGATCTGACTAAGGGCTTGTAGTAAATTAGTGGCCAAGCTCTGGAATTAACCGATTTTTTGCAATCCTTTTTTATCCCACTGCCTCTCTTACCCCTACAGTAGTTCTCTAAGAGGCAAATGATATAATTTATATCAGAATGGTTTGCTATATGAATCTATTATTTAAATCCATCTTAATTTGATTTGAACTTAATTAGATTTAATTTATCTTGATATTAATTTAATAATTAAGATGACTTAAATCCCAGTAACTTTGACCTCATTAGCCTAAAATTTATGGTAAGTGAAGGGTCTTGGGCCAAATTATTTCTCTGTCCTGTTTTATTTTGAGGAAAATATTTTTTAATAACTATCTGTATATTATAAAGAAACCATTGTTTCTTGGGGCAGCTAGGTGGCATGGTGAATAGAGCACTGGCCCTGGAGTCAGGAGGACCTGAGTTCAAATAAGGCCTCAGACACTTAACACAAAACTAGCTGTGTGACCTTGGGCAAGTCACTTAACCCCAATTGCCCTACCTTCCCCCCTCCAAAAAAAAAGCAAAAAAGAAACCATTGTTTCTGATTAAATGTATTGTTTATATGAAAATGAATGATGCCAGGCCATGAAAATATTTTGATTTCTCATAAACATATACAGTTCTCCCCTAAATGCTGAATTAATTTGCTTAACAAACCTTTTCCTTAAAGAAAACTCAAAGGTATATTTTATCTCAATCCAGGCTAAGCCAAGAACTACAGTAATTCCAAATAGAAGCAGTTAGCATATGCATTCCAAAGGAGATAACATATCATACTTTATGGCATTTTATACACACACACACACGCATATATATATATATATATATATATTATATGTTGTTATGTTATAAAGGTACTGACCTCTATAGTGCATACTCTGATTTCAATTTTTACCAGAGCATTTGAATTTGAGTATGCACTACAAAGTAATAATGTCTTTAGGATACTTGCATATCCTGACTAACTTTAATAGCTAATAAAAATTAGCATTTTTGACTCAATTTTGTTTTTAGACCAATAGAGTAATTTTCTTGATTATTCCCTATTTATATTAAATGGGTTGCTATGAATTGGAGGAAAATGCCTAGGATTTTGGGTGGGTCCTTTACAGAAAAAGACCCTGGGCAGCATGGATGGGTTTTCCAAATTGTTAGAGAGAGGACCCAAGATCACGGAGGTCACAGATTGTTGGAAGCATAGTTCTTGCTGTATATATGAACACATTTGTCTCCACATTCCAACATAAAGGAATGGGCTCTCCCACTTATGAAGGGTCAGTAACATCTTGAGTTATCACTATTTCTATCCAGTATCTATGAAGCTTTATTAAGTTTCCAGGTAAGTGGTAGCCCTGATAGAAACTCTTCAACCTATTGCACCCCAGGACTCATGACTTAAAAAGATCTTAATGTGAGAGGAAGACTTTCACTTGTTACAATGCTATCAGTTTCACAGCGACCCTGTCTTTAGGCTCTAGGCTATGAGAGCACCTTATAATGATGTTTTTTTATTTGAATACCTAAAATAAGACACTCATTTTATCTTGGGAGGGAATGATCACTACTAGGTGTTAACACTATGCTAAAAGAAACAGCAATTGTTTCCATTTGAAATAACTGATATTGCATTTAGACCTATAAGAGATCATCTCTTCCAATCCTCATATTTTAAAGAAGAGAAACTGACACCCATCGAGTTAAATGATGCTTGCCAAAGTGACACTTATGTAACACATAGGTAGTGAATATTAGAGCCAGATTTTGAATTCAGGTGTTCTGATTTGTGTGCTCTGTTCACTACACTATATGTTCTTCCAGCACATGTTAATAAGAAAAATAAATGTTTTAGATTCTCACTTCTAACAAAAGATGGAACATAAAATTCCAGTTATAACAACTGTTAATATTGTTTGCCTAAAATAATAATGAAAGCCTAAAATTAATAAACAAATTATAATAATTCAGTTATGTCTCAAAATAATGAGAATCCATAACCATGATCAATAAACTCCAGTGACTTTCTGTTACCTCCAGGAGCAAATATAAATACTATCTGGTTTTTAAAGCCCTTCAGAACTTGGCTTCTTTCTACTTTGCCAGTCTTATACCTCACTCCCCTCCTTATACTTCGTGATCCAGTGACCCTGGTCTTTTAGTTTCTCACACAAAACACTCCACCTACTGATTCCAGGCATATTAAGTGACTGCCCCCCCATTCTGACAGCATTCACCCCCCTCCTCTCTGCCTCCTGGCCTCCTTTAAGTCTCAGCTAAAGTCTCACCTTTGGCAAGAAGCTTTTCCCAGTGCTCCTTAATCTTAATGCCTCCCCTCTGAGATTATCTCCAATTTATCTTTTATATAAATATTTTTTCATATGTCTTTGCTTGCCATTTAGACCATGAGCTCCTTGAGAGCAGAATTTTGGTCCATTCTGCCCTTTCTTTGTATACCCAAACTTACCATATTGCCGGGCATACAGTAAACCCTTAATAAATGCCTGTTGACTTTATTGTACCCTGTGGGAAAACACAGTATAAAGCAAAGTCCAGTTCAGCATAGCTTTTGGGGACAGGGGAATTATTTGTGTTACAAAATCATTCTTTTCAATTCACTGGTTGTATTTAAAATATGCTTTTATTGGGGTGGCTAGGTGGCACACTGAATAGAGCATCAGCCCTGGAGTCAGGAGGACCTGAGTTCAAATGTGGCCTTAACTTAACACTTACTAGCTATGTGACCTTGGGCAAGTCACTTAACCCCAACTGCCCTGCCTTCCCCCGTTAAAAAAAGAAAAATAAAATAAAATAAATAAAAAAAACAAACAAAAATTTAAAAAATATGCTCTTATCAATAACTTTGCCTTGTACATAATTATTGAGGAACACTGGTATTGCATAAAATCTGCTACTTCTATGTAACTATGACTATAGTTTTTTTAAAGTTATTATACAATCACATTTTCTGGATGTATAAAATATGGATATGTAAAACTGTCTATAGGGAGAACCCATATCTCAAGCAGTAGGCAACCTGAGTTGAAATATTATTCATGAAGGACAGACAGAGCAAAATATTCTGAAGTGGCTTTGGTGTTTTTTTTTTCTTCTATGATAAGTTTTTGTTTTGTAATGATGAGTGAGGTTTTTCTTGTCTCCTTTCTCTTTCTTTCTTTTCCTTTTCTTTTCTTTTTGTTTTTGCAAGAGTGGGTAACAAATGTTAATATTTGAAAGGAAAGGAAGCAGGGAAGCAAGGTCCATTTGTGTACTGTGACAAGTAGCTATATGCACGAGGAAGAAATGTACAACTTGGACTTTAGTGCCTGCATGTGCATAAAGTCTCAGTGATAAGTCTAGGAAAGGCCCACATCTCAGGGTCATGAAGCAACTCTTCCTGTTGAGTATTCAGCACAACCTGCAGCCCTCCATCCCCTCCCACCCTTATCCTCATATGAGCAGGGAAGGAACAGAGGTATGAATGTTAAAAAATATGAGTGAAAAGAAAAAGAAAAGCTTGCAAAACTAGGAGTATTTGAAAATGTATGATCTCCATCATGGTGGTTTTATATTTTTTAATAGCTCTGATAAGAGATTAGTCTATCCTTCTTATATCTGTCACGCCATCAGGTTAAATGGCCAAAAATTTTGCCAAAACCCTTTAATATCATTTCATATTTATATAAAGTCTTTAAAAATCATATTCAGATAAAACATTCCTCTTGCTATTTAGACTTTTTCTCTTCTGCGAATGTCAAATTCCTCTCTAAGCAAAATTAATGAATCTCTAATGGAAAAATAAATTCTTTCTCTCCACTCCCCACCCCCAATATGTGATTTTATTAGTTTAGGGAATGAATTCCTGTGAGGAAACACCTACCAATGCAGATTTGTAATTATTGTGACATTTATAGTTTCCTGGATGCCTTGAAGTTACAAGGGCAAGTGACTTCTCCAATGTCACACAGTCTGATTTGGATACCACATCTCTTTCCACTATGTTACTTTGCCTGTCCTAGATAGGATTGTACTGGCAGTTTTTTATTACTTGTTACAGAGTATTAATGAATGATTTTAACATTTATGAGATATAGAAGCTCTGTGGGCAGTTAGATGGCACAGAGGATAGAGCGGCAGGCTTAGAGTCAGAAAGACTCATCTTCTTGAGTTCAAATCTGGCCTCAGACCCTTATTAACCATGTGACCCTGGCAAGTTCACTTAACCCTGTTTGTCTCAGTTTCCTCATCCATAAAATAAGCTGGAGAAGGAAATGACAAACCATTCCAATATCTATCTATGCCAATTAATCCCAAACAGGGTAAGGAAGAGTCAGACCCTACTGAACAACAAAATAAGTTCCTGCTTTTTTTTTTTAAATCTATGTTAATGACTCACAAATGACAATGGAAGTATAGTATTTTCTACTTCTTCACTGCATTTTTGGAGGAAAATGCCAAAATCTCAATCACAGATGCTATTAAAATAGAGACTTAGTGACCATTTCAATGCATTTCCTTATAAAATCTCCTGTTATAAGTGGATAAGTGAAGTGATGTTTGGGAAATTCAATATGGGGTCTTACCCAGAAAAAAGTGATTTTTCTCATTTATTATATGAGCAAAGAAGATGTCTTTGGGTACCATGTAGCACCCAAACACTAACATAACAATGATTTGATTATTATTTTTAGCCATTTAGAAGCATCATGATGTAGTGGGCAGCATGCTAGACTTAAAGCTGGAAGTCCTGAGTTCAATTCCCAGTTCTGCAATGATCAACAAGTCATAGTCCCCTAAACAGCCCTTGAACTCCATATTGTAAAGTGAGGGGCTTAAAGTAGAGAAGACTTACAATTTCTTCTATCTCTAAAAAGCTATATTATGAGGAAGCAAATAAAAACACATACATAAGCAAAATTTCAATCATATAATGATCTTTTCAAATTATTTCAGAGTTGCTCATACTCTTTAACAAAGTTTTCTAAAATCTGTAATTTTCTTATGATAAAAATGTGCCCTGAGACTTTACCCTAAGATTTATTTTTCTTGTATTCAGTCTATGTATATATGAATATTGCAAACTGTTTTATGAACAGGCCACTGTAAATAGAAACATATACATTTAAATAATTCTTCATTTAAGACTTGTCTGTCCTACATTCAGTCTATTGAATGTAGGGACACACATTATTTTATTACCAATAGACCACTGCATACAGACCCATTCTTAGTAACAGAATCTAAATGGGCATATACCCCCTATTTTCTGACCTATTTCTTCAGCCTACATAAACATTCACAGCATTGCATTTTGTGATCTATTTCTGACATAAACTGCTCAGCAACTCCAAGGAAGTCCAATTATGGTATTTTTTTTTTTTTTGCTAAAGAGAACAGGAGAAGACTGAAGGCTTAGGAGGATTATTGAAACAATAGGACCTGAAGCAAAGCAGAACAGGTTTAGAGGCTCTCGAGAAAACACTGACAACCCGAATCTTCTCTGTCCTGGGTTCTCCAAACTATTTTAGCATTGGATTATCTCTGGGCTAATCTGTGTCTCTTTTGTCCCTGGTTCACCATCTTTCTCCTTAAACTTCTTTACCCTGAAGAATATCTGCATAAAAGTTAGTGAAGTAGTTGCTGCTGGGAGCATTCTTGCCAAAGGAGACTATTAATTGCAACAATTTCATTAAAAAATTGTGCAATTATGTGTGTGCAGTGTGTGTGTGTGTGTGTGTGTTTGTGTGTGTGTGTGTGTTGGTAAAAGGGTTAGCAAGACAGGGATGGTGGTAGGGGATCTCAGTGAAGTTAGACGTTAGACATGCAGTCTTGCCTTCTGTCTGATTAGCCAAACTCCAAAACTGTCATATAATGCGGTTATTATGACACAGTTGACCCCTTGAGTACCTTTCTGAGGATAGGATGAAATTCCACTAAGATAGGATTACTTAAATGAACTCCAGTCAAAAAAAAAATTAATTAACATGGCACTTGGAATCATCCCATAGCAGAAACAGAAGGGAAACTGGTCTTTTTGTTCTTCATTCAAGACACTCCATCTCCTTTCTTTGTGCCATATGCCTAAAATATGCTCCCCTTTAAGTCTTCCTGAGAGTGCTCTTTTTTTCCTATAAAATGGAACTCAAGCACTATCTTCTGAAAGAAACCTTCCTGATCCTGACTTCTAGCACCCTTTCTCCCAAACTGTCTTGTATGTGACTACTTTGTATATGTAGGCATATATAATTCATATGGAATATAAAGTATGAAGTTAATTACGTGTGTCTAACTTTATATTGTCTACGTGTGTACAAAAATATGATGTGTACTTGTTTGCACTTGTATTCTCAACTCCTAGGCAAAGTGTTGTGCACAGAGTTGGAGCTGAGTAAATGCTTGTTCATTGATTGATTGCATCTACACAAAACAAAATTGAAAGTTCAAGTAAGTATTGAATTACTTTCATTTTTGTCGATTAGTAAAATGGATGGCAATGCCCAAGCTTATCCTCTAGCAGATAAATCCTCCAGTATAGTTGTTGCAATTCGACGTAAAAAATTGGATAATTGTCAAATTGGTTCACTTTGTATTATGTAATTAAAGACCCAGAGCCTTGTCTGTCAACCTGTTGCTTTATTCTATTCTAATCCCTGTCTTCAGGAATTACTACATCCCAGAAGATCCTAAACAGATGGGTATCTGCCATTCTGTCATATGGTTTTATCAATTACTATTTGTACAAATGGCCCAAATTGTCTAGCAATGCCTATTGTTTCCTAATAACCACATTCGTTAACACATGTCAGTAGAATTGGTACAAACTAGATTAAAATTAAGTGACTGTGGTAAATACACTGATTTATTTAAACCCAAGCTTAAAGTGTATTTGTAAAAGACTTCAACCTTCAACTAATTTAACCTTATCTGAAACCTGTACTTCATTTCTTAGAATCCTCAAATATCCTTAATTTGAATCAAAATATTGAGCAGAGTTTGTGCACATCTTCCATGAGAATGTTCTAAGAAAGGAGTTTCTCTGCACTCTTTAAATTTAATAATTTCCTCTATGTCTAGCATAACCACAGAAAAGAAAATGTGGTCTGCGGGTCCAGATTACTTCCATATTTTCTCACTGGATCTATCTTTTCATAAGACTGTCTAGGTCAAAGATTTTGTCAAAATGAATCCTTTGACTGTTTTAAGAAGTGTGGTGCCAAAACCATTACCAAACTGGTCTTTCTATGGCTTTCTTCTGGACATTATCAACTGCAGTTAGCTAAAATGGTGGTGTAATAATGCCTGATATCAATACGACATTACAGCTAGCTTTAGAAACAGTAAGATGACTCACATTCTATATTTTCTTTTCTTTTCTTTCTTTCTTTTTTTTTTTTTTGCCTTTTGGAGGGCAAGTGGGGTTAAGTAACTTGCCCAAGGTCACATGGCTAGGTTTTTATTTTTGTGGGCGTTAAGTGTCTGAGGCCAGATCCGAATTCAGGTCCTTCTGATTCCAGGGCCGATGCTCTACTCACTGCGCCACCTAGCTGCCCAACACATTCTATATTTTCAACAATTTATTAAAGTGATTTTTTATGACCATAACTTTCTGTGATTTTACTGTATGTAATTCTGAGTGTGAATGCACTCTCCACTGACACAGACAGGCTTCTGGTCTTTAGAGAGGAATCTTAAAAAAATATCTAGAGGGGCACTAGGTGGTGCAGTGGATAGAGTACTGGTTCTGGAGTCAGGAGGACCTAAACCTGGTCTCAGATATTTATTAGCTGTGTGACCCTTGGCAAGTCGCATAACCCCAATTTCCTCCACTGAAACAGAAAAAGGGCTTAATAATTAGGTTGCAACTATTCAGTGTCAGAGACAAGATTTGAACAATGTTCTTCCTGACTCCATGACTGGCCCTCTATTCATTTTGTCATCCTCCTTCTTTTAACGTCATATTGAATTGCTTTTCATATTATTTCAGACCAGACTTTACTCTAAAAAAAAATCACAGGTTTAGAAGGAACCCCTTTAAAACTCAAGTTGTTGAAAAGTAGAATGGACTGCCCTTTAACTTAGTAAGTCCACCTTCACTGGAGATCTTCAGTAACTATATGGACATTTAGCAAGTGTGTTGTACAGAGAATTTCCATTCAGTTGTGGACTAGGTGGGCTCTGAGATCCCGTCCCACTCTGGGCCTTTGGGATATTGAGAAGTTTGGCATAATATAACTTTGAAATAATAGGAGGCATGGTATGAATTTAGAGAAGAAAAAATTTGAAAAGAATTGTTGGTAGGATGCAGGTTGTAATTTTGTGAATACCCAAACTAACTTAAAGGTGGAGAAATTAGGATGATGTTTAAACCACTGTAAAAATTTCATTTTTGCCTTGATCAAATAGCCATTTTATTTTTACTTCAATTTAATTTAGATTGTGGAATGTAGTGAAAATCCCATCAGGGCAAAATGCCTGAGATGACAGGCTTATGGAGTATTGAGTTGAAAGTGTCTTCAGACTATTTACTTTTCCAATACTTTCTTTACTCTTTTAATACATTGTTACTTCAATAGATTTGGGGTCTTATCAATGGTGGGTATTCCTTCCAATGATACAGATCAGAATCTGTTTGTTCTTTTCATTTGGTCCTATAGGATTTACTGTCATGATCTTCCATAGATCTTCCTTGGAAGAGATGCCCAATGATCTAGAACCCTTCTAGATTGCCTCTTTCTCTATGTGTATATGTATGCATGTAGACAGACAGAGAGACACATGATAAATATAGATAACATCTATATCTAGTCTGTATTCTATTATCCATCTGAGTAGCCTACCTCCCATTTCTGATAAAATATTTCTTTAATATTTGTCCTTATGCTACTTGCAAAAATTATAACAATAATTAGTATTTGTAGAGTGCTTAAAAAGATTTTTATCTTGCTTGTATTCCATCACAAGAAATATACTAATATTTGTTATGCCCAAAATAACCATATAAGTCATCTGAAACCTGAATTTCTTAGAGACCATGATGCTCTAAGATTCATCACATGATGCACTGCTGGCAAAATATTTATGTTGAAAAGAAGGGTCTTTACTTATAGGAGCTAATTGAGATTATTTTTTAAAAACATCTTTATTATTTTTAAGCTTTACTTCCCCTAAGCAACTGGCTTCCTATTAAATTAGGCCTAAATCATTATCCATCTGTAGTATTAGTTATTTATTCCAACCTTTTACTTCTGAGCTAAGATGCAGAGATATTAAATGATTTGGCCAAAATCACACAGGTAATCAGTGAAAGAATTAAGATTTGAAATCAGGTCTCATAACTCAATATGTATTTCATGATCTCAGCCAGTTCTTCAGTAATCTACAAACCTACTTAGAAACCACAAACATAGAATTTCTGAAACATTGTTTTTCAGTGTCTAATGAGACTCAACCAAAAACAATCTACTTATTCCTAAGATTTTTTAAAAGGGCCACATAAGTGACTCATCATTATTAAATAATCAACAATAGCTGCTCAATATAAAATTCCATTTTTTTAACACTATCATTCTACTAGTGAAGAAGGACACTATATAAAATTCAAGAAAGATCTAGTTCTGAATACTGGACAGAGTGGAAGTAGCTTCTAACATATTGCCAGGAATGACACATGTACCAGAATTGGTGTGCAAGGAATATTATCCAGGAACTACATGGAAAAAAATGTTAGCTGGTCAAGTATTTAGGATGAGGGAGATAAGCAGCCTGAATGCTACATTGCTACCTGTAAAATGTTAGAATGTGTCAAAAATGCAGACAATAAATGAGATATCCTTTATAGAAGATTTATGTGGAAATATGGGCAAAAAATCACAAAGAATGAGAAGCCAGGAATGGTGTGTAATCTGCATTACAGAAGACGATCAATTGATTCATTGAAATTAAGTATCAAGGACAGAACTAAGTCAGGAAACCTAGGAAAAACACAAAAAAAGAAACCCTTTATTGTAAGAATAGTATCAAGAATATCAAAAGCTCAGAATAAGCTTATTTTTGTGATGAATAAAATGTACTTTTAAAATCATTCTTTGTTCAAGAGGAAATCAAAGAAGAGAGGAGTCCAAAGCTCAAGGTAGATAAAGATAATGGATGGTGATAAAAAGGAAGAAATATTCAATCCTCATTTTAGTTCTGCTTTTCTTCCAAGGAGAGTAAATTTTGGAATGGCAAGGATATGATTACAGTAAGTTTATATCAAAGATAAATGAAGAAATGATGAGAGTTACCTGTCTACCCAGGATATGTTCTATTTGACTACATCCTAAGGTACTAAAAAAAAACTGGCAGGTATGACTTCTTTCTTTCTTTCTTTCTTTCTTTCTTTCTTTCTTTCTTTCTTTCTTTCTTTCTTTCTTTCTTTCTTTCTTCCTTCCTTCCTTCCTTCCTTTCTCTCTCTTTCTTTCTTTCTTTCTTTCTTTCTTTCTTTCTTTCTTTCTTTCTTTCTTTCTTTCTTTCTTTCTTTCTTTCTTTCTTTCTTTCTTCAGCAATTGGGATTAAGTAACTTGCCCAAGGTTACATGGCCAGGGTTTTTTGTTTGTTTGTGTGTGTGTGTGTGTGTGTGTGTGTGTGTGTGTGTGTGTGTTAACTATCTGAGCAAGGAACCAATCCTGGGTCCTCCCGACTCTGGGGCTGGTGCTCTTACTCACTGTGCCACCTAGCCACCCCAGGCAGCTATGATTTCTAAGATATATCTGTAATTTCTGAAAGATCAAGAATAATGAAAGATAGGGAGATGGTCAGGTGCTGTACCAACTTCCAAAAATAGGAAAAGGCTGAACTCTGCAAACCACAGGCCAGTGAGCTTGACTCCTTTCCCTAGGAACATTCTATAACACATGCTTAAAGTGACAGTTTTTGAAAATTTAGAAAAGGAATCAGATATCATTAAAAGTCAGCAAGGCTTAATCAACAACATGTGATGTCACTAACTTCATTTCCTCTTTTGACAGGCTAAGTTGTCTGGTAGGTTTAGCACATCTAAACTTCAGTGAAGTATTTGGTAGAATCTTTAATGCTATACTTATGGACAAGATGGAGAACTGTAGGATAGATTGACTTAGATTTGGAAGTAGCTGAAAGGCCAGAATATAAAAGCAGTCATTACTGAGTTGATGGCAGCTTGAAAGGAGGTATCTTTTGTCAGCTGCAATGTATCCTTGACCCTCTGCTGCTTATTTGTTTTGTTGTTTCATCAGTTACTTGGAGGAAGGTTAAAAAAGAGAAAGGAATGTATATCAAATGTACAAATGGCCCAGCGCTCAGAAGGACAGCTAAAATGCATATTACATGACAATGTCAGGATCTAGATAAATGGTGATAAGGACAGAGCGATGGTCTAAATTTAAGATAATAAAAAATAGACATACTTGTGAAATTCTATATAGGTTTAAAATAAAATTTATAACTATTAGAAGGAGTGGTATGACTGAATAATGGTCTTTTAAAAAGAAATAGATTTTGTTGCCTTATACATGACCAAGGTGATATGGAAGAAAAAAAGGATATATCCTCTTGACTGTGCTAAAGAAGAAATATCCAAGATAAAGAGTTAATTCTATGTCTTGGTTAGATCATATTATGAGAATCATGTTCAGTTCTGGGCACTACATTTCAGGACAAAGGCATTTCCTATAAATCAAGGTAGATCACATTCTGTATAGAATCAAAATAGTAGAGTAAACAAAAGAGCATTGGAACACTGTGGGGACATTCATAGTCTATCATTTTCACAATGATTTCTACAAAACAAGTGATACAAAGAAAATCAGATAGGAAATGTATATTTTTTAAAAAGGAAGTGGGATTATTCAGAGAAGGATATAGAGGGCTTAGGTGTTGCTCAGGGTCACATAATAGGCATCTGAGAGAGAATTTGAAGCCAGGTATTCAAAACCCCAAGGCCAGTGCTACATCATGCTGCCTTATTATGCTTATATGTCAAAGCAATGTCAATTTGGCTGAAAATACAAGGCTTTTCAAACAGAATTAAAAAGTAATTCTGAAAAGAAATACAATTCTTTCCATTTTAGTACATGGCAAGCACTGAAGTTATTTGTTTCTCTTCCTATTGTTTTACCTCAGTTTTTATCCTTCCTTTCTAGCTTTTATATTTTCTTTTAATTGATTTTAATATAGAATTCAATTTTTTTAAATTTCTGTAGTATTTCTTGAACAAAATTCACTAATTGCTCAATAATGAATCATTCCATTTATTGAATGGAATAACTTTTTCTAATTTTTGAATGACACATATAATTCTCCTTTGGAGGGAATTAGTTAGTGGCACTTAATAGTAAAACTGGTCCCTAATATTTGGTCTAGAGACACATAGAAACGACCTATTTCTTATGTTTGCTATGGCATCAAATGGTGCAACAAGGGACTAAATTGTTTTATGGAAAATCTCATAGGTTAAGATAGAGGTACTATTTACCACCCTTAATAGTAAATGTTTTGATAGATATGATAAGAAGAAGGTTGCAAAAAGCAATTTGTAGACTTGGAAAATCAATTATTGTACATGACTTACAATTTCTTTTAGTCAAACAAAGGACTAAATGATCCTAATGGCATGAATTCCCTTTTTTACCTATTATAATTATTAGAATAAAAGGATGCATTTGTTTCTCTCTGCCATTTAAAAAAATCTTATTCACAGAATCACAGAATTCAGAAAACTGTTATTGAAACAATGAAAATAGCCATACACTTGGAGTGAAAAAGTCAAGATTCTATTTGAGTTTTGTGTGATTTTGGACAAAGCAAAGTGCCTGAGAAGGCACTTGCTTTGGAGTCAAAGACCCAGAGTTAAAATCTTGGCTCTGGTAATTCACTGCCTGTGTAACTGGCAAATCACTAAACTTTTCACTGCCTAAGTGTTCTCACTTACAAAATGAAGGGAATGAGTTAGATAAATTCTGAGGTTCCTTCCAACTCTAAATCTATAATCTTTTGGTCTTATAATTTCTCTGTATCTCAGTTTTCTCAGCAGTAAAATAATATGGTTAAATAAGATAATTTTCAAAGTCCCTTACAATTCTATCATTTTCTGGTCAATGACAATACTGGTGATAATGTTTTGTGTGTGTGTGTGTGTGTGTGTGTGTGTCTGTGTGTCTCTGTGTGTGTGTGTGTGTATAATCCACATAACTAATGTGTAATGAATGTCTTGTGAATGAATAAATGAATGTGTGCATATGTATGCTTCTATGAAAGGATCAGCATGGTGCTGTGGTCTTTTAAAAGGACCTATTAGATAAACCTGCAGCAGGAACTGCCAAAATCACCATGGAAAGATTCCTATTATTTTAATGCAGTAAACAGAATGAGCAATTGAACCATCAGCAGAGACAATATAATTAGTTCACAACCTTTATTATTCTCCCATTTAGGGGCCAAGATCCATATTCCTCATGTTGGCAAGACTCCCGCTGGCTTCACGGCCTTTTGCCTGTGTAGCTGGAGCAGAGCACTGGGCCCCAAGGGATATGTATAATGTTTTCCATAACATATTCAGAGAAAACTTAGAACTGAAGAGGAGATGCATTTGTTTTAAAACGTGATGTTCTCTTGGTTTGAGGTTTTTAAAAAGTGCCCCTCTCCAAATTTGTAAATTGAAAAAAAACAATGTGGGGAGGGTGGTGGAAGGGGAGAGGTTTGCTGTTATTCATCTGTTTACGAGTTCATATGCTAGCTGTTTGGGCAAGTCAGCAAATAAGGAAAAGTTTTGGAAGAAACAAGTAAACAAACTCTAGCTACCAGAAAATTCTACTCTTATAAATGGCTTTCCATATGTTTACCCAAATGTACCCACTGGGTAGTGATTACAATAACTTACACTTCTATATTTTTGTGGGGAGGTTTTAAAAGTACTTTCTGGACAATAAAGTAGTGTGCACATAATTTCCCCCAACTAATTTATATGAGTACACTAAGACTCATGTAGGTGACTTGTGCACAGTTACAGAATTAGTTGGTGTTACAGGCAGAATCTTGGTCCATATCTCCTTATGACTATACCCATTATTCTCATATCACAAAACCACACTGACATTCACCATCACCTACAACTGAGGAAACATGCATATTTTAAAGATTTTTTAAAGTAACATATTACATGAAGTATTAAATCTAACATATTTCAGAAAGGGAGCTATATGTCAGATGGTAGCAGAAAAAAAGTATTCTAGTTTTAAAGTGAATGTTCCTAAATATATATTTAAATATATTGAAGCAAGGTATTTTTTTTTCTCTGTCCCAGAAGGCTGCTTTGAAAACATTAAACACATCCATTATATGTTTTTTTTACAAAGATAAGTATTTACTAAGTTAGTTCCCTGAGTAACCTATTTCCAAAGGCTCTCTCCTACAGAGATTAACTGTCTCTTTAAGGATGGAAAAAAAAAAAAAAACTAAAAGAGTTACACTTGTAATTTATTCTAAGAAGCATTTCTCCCTCTACTGTCATGGCTGGTGTATGAGTTTAATTTTAATCTATGGAGACCTAGGAGATAAACTATGTTGAATACAGATGAAAAAACAATTAGAGAATTCTTTATAGTCAGACCTATCATATGAAGAAACAGAAAGAGAATTTTAAGATGAATAAGTCTGGAGAAAGAGTTAAGAATGATGCCTGAAGAGATGCTGAAGAGACTGTTTTCTTATTATGGCTCAACAGAAGCTGGAGAAAACAGAAATATGTCAGAGATGCTATCTTCACAAATCTATTGTAACTTCCTTTTTCTGGTGAAAAGGAAGAAGGGTATTCCCCTGATGAAGCTTTAGTTATCCTGAGTGAACTAAATTGTATGGAACTATACTCAGAAGTAAAAAAAAGATGTCAACTGTAGTTACTGTCAAGGTTTGAAGTTATCCTCACTGTGATCTTTTTCAAAGATAAAATATTTTAAGTTGTTTTCTGTTCTTATTTTTATTTTATTGTTACTAAATTACATATCTAGCAACTGTGATATTTTTTACTCCTAATAGATTAAGGTTTTAATATATAAAGATATCTAACTTACTACTATTGGGAAAAGAGATTTCTCCATTTCATTAAAAATTATATTAGTTCAAATGGGGTCTATAAGTTTAGTTGACTAAATGGAGATATATTGAGATATTCATAAAATGTTCATTAATGAGAAATATGTAAATATATCTTTAGATTACCCCAGGGTTCAGAATGATAAAATTAAATATGAGAGAAATAAGAATGAGCAACTTCAGATGCTTTTATATATGGGGTTCATTCTGCTTATCCTTATTATACTAACATAAAATTATAACTTACCATAGAATTTGTGAACTAATTATATTGTTTGTGGTATTTATTCAGTTTACTACATTCATTAAGGCAATAAAATATTTTACAGGATCATAAAAACTCCAAACCTAAATAACTTATTTTTTAGCAAGGCAATTAGAATTAAGTGACTTGTCCTGGGTCACACAGCTAACAAGTATCAAATGTCTGAGACTTGATTTGAACTCAGGTTGCACTCCAGAGTGGTTCTCTATCCACTACGCACCTCATTGCCCCCTAAGTAACTCTTTTGTTTAGTCATGTCTGACTCTTTGTGACCTCATTGGGGGTTTCTTGGCGAAGATACTGGAGTGGTTTGCCATTTCTTTCTCAAGCTCATTTTACAGAGGAAGAACTGAGGCAAACAGAGTTAGTGACTTCCTTCAGTTCCTTAAGTGTCTGAGGCCAGATTTCAACTCACAAATATGAGTCTTCCTGACTCTACCCCGCTTCTTCCTAGCACAATATCCACTACGCCACACAGCTTCCCGAAATTACTCTAGAGATAGATCAATTTATCCTTTAAACCCAATGTAAAACAATATCTCAAAGAGGAAGCATATAGTTTGTGATTAAATATATACCAAAGATCTCACTACCTCTCAACGCATTCCAGTAACATTTTAGAGAGTTCTCATTACAGAATCTTACTTTTACTAAGCCAAAATCTTCCTTCCTGTAAGATCTACTCACTTGCACTAATTTTTCACTCTGGAGCAAATCAAAATAATCCTAGTCCCCCTCTTCAAGTACTTAAAAGTAGCTCTTATATTTACTCTGTCTTCTCTAGGCTAAACAATCCATGTTCCTTCAACTGCTACTCATAAAACATTGTGTGAACACTGACATTCTGATGACCCTTTCTTTGCTAAATGTACAACGGTTTGTTAATGTTGGTTACATACTGTGTAGTCCAAAATTGAACACAATACTCTAAATGTGTTCTCATCAATGAAGAGTGTAAGAAAAGCATTCTCTCTTGGTCTGAGTTTTCATTCTTTTTTTTTTCTTGTCTGCCATATAAAACTTTTGAGTCATTGACCTTGAAGTGCATTCAAATAATGACTATTGTGAATTATCTCCCTTATTCTTATAAAGTTGATTTCCTCCAGAAAAGAGCAGGACATTCCTATTTTTTTCTTTTCTTTTTTTAGTTTGTGCTCATCATTTTAGATTGTTAAATGTAGGGCAGAATAGAGTATCAGGACTGAAGTCTGGAAGATTCACCTTCCTGAGCACAAATCTAACCCCAGACATAGCTTTGTGACTCTTTGTGACCCTAAGCAAGTCACTTAACTCCTGTTTTCTTCAGTTTTCTCATTTGTAAAATGAACTAAATAAGGAAATGGCAAGCTACTCCAGTATCTTTGCCAAGAAAATCCCAAATAGGGCAACAGAGAGTTGGACATGGTGGGAAAATGATAGAACAAAAAAAAAAAACTTTTGTATTATGATGCTTTCATTTTAATAATTAATTATCCTTTTCAGCATGTAATCATTGACAAATGTGATAGACCTGCTTTTTATGTTTTCATCCAAGTTGCTAGTAAACATGGCGAGGACATAGACTAAGGACAGAATTCTGTGCTATACTATGAGAAACTCCTTCAAGGTTGACATTAATGTACTAACCAAAAAATTCTTTTAAGAGGAATTTTCAAGTGTACCACATGGGATTACCTCTTTTGCATGACATTGGGTTTGTTTGTTTAACAAATAAAATATCTTACCTGTTACCGTTTTAAAGAAAATATTCATTTTTTTTCTCATTTTTTGTTACAAAGACCAAATTGAGCTATTTTACAGTATGACTAAATGAGTTGATTTAAAGTCCTGAAGTTCTTTCATGCTAAGTAGTGTTTGTAATTGATTTTCCACCTTGAAACCCTTTGTTATTTTTTTCTAAAAGTATTTAAATAAGATAATTTTTAAAATGCAATGGCTCTGTGAAGGAGTTCAAATTATATCAGAAAAAGCAGTATATGATTTGAGACCTGCTACAGGAATTCTAGGGAAATTCATCTTGACATATTTAGGTCTCTTGCTCTTCCAAAAGGAAGAGGCTGATATTTTCAAATATAGATTCATTTTTGTTGGAATAAAGCAACATAAACTAGAGGTTTTGTACAATTATATCACATTAAAGTACTTAAAGGTATAGAGAGAATTCAATTTTCTTTAGTGTTTTGAATTCCCATGTTCACTTCCAACCCATGAACATTTTGGAAAATTTAGTTAGTTCTATTGCATGCTATATTTAGTAAGCAAAAAGAAAAAAAAATCACAATGAACCTGCCTCAAGATGTTGTTTAGGAGACTATTTTAGAGGAATTCAGAATATGGGCCATTTTCCTTTTCTTTTAAAGAGATAATCAGGACAGTGGGGATTGTCATTAAAAACAAATAAACAAAGATGACTCTCACTTCAATTTATTTAAAGGAAAAACGTTTATGAGCAAATAGAATAGTATTTGCAGTGAACAGGAGGCATACAATTACAATAAGTTAATAATAAATAAATTTTGTGGTGCTTAATATGTGTTAGGCACTGTGCTGAGTGCTTTACCATTGTTATTTCATTTCATCCCCACAATAATCCTAGAAGTCAGGTGCTATCATTATCAACATCATGAGAAAATTGAGGCAAACAGAGGTTGTGATTTCTGCAGGGTTACAGAGCTACTAAATGTGTGAGACTTCATTTGAACTCGAGTCTTCCTGACTCCTGGCATAGTACTGCTCTATCCACTGTACCACCTAGCTCTCCAACTATATGGACTATTTGTAGATAGAATAGAGTCCATTTATCTTATGTAATAAGACCCTTAAGCCAGTCTGATTCAAATATTGGGAGAGAATTAACATTTTTCAGTATTCTACAATAAATACAAATTGATATTTTAATAACTTCCAAATCAGGCTATATCAGGTTAAGTGTGATACGCTGATAGTGAAATGAATTAGTTGTAAAAAAAACTTTCTAGGGGGCGGCTAGCTGGTGCAGTGAATACAGTACTGGCCTTGGAGTCAGGAGGACCTGAGTTCAAATCTAGCCTCAGACATTTCACACACACACACACACACACACACACACACACACACACACACACACACAGAAAAGCAGCCCTGTGACCTTGGACAAGTCATTTAACCTCAATTGCCCTACCTTCCCCCCCCCCCAAAAAAAAAAGAAAACAACTTTCTACCTCTTTTCATCTTACTTCTGTTTGCTGTCCTACCAATGTCATCCTTATATGTGTTTCTGGTGACTCCTTGTTTTATTCTGCAATAGTGATCACAATCTCCTACTGTTCTTTTCCATAGAGTTTTCAAACAAGTGTCATAGGTGTGTTTCTGGATGTGGGGTCAAATCCTTCCTTTAATTTGTGTGGAGAGCTCCAGTTGAGGAAATTCCTCTATCAATGCAGACCAACATCTTTTCTTACTATTCTGGGTCACTAAGAGATTATATAATTTTCCCAGAGGTCATATGATCAGTATTTGGAAAATTTAGGACTTAAAATCAGGTCTTACTACCTGTGAGGCTACCTCTCTTTCCCAGAATTTCCTCTCATTTTAGGATATTTTGAATTATTTGTAATGGCAAACTCCAAATCTTTTTTTTTCCTTTTTTATTTGATATTGGGGTCTATGGCCTTGTTTTTATCTATTACTTTTTGTTGTTATGAAGTTGTTTAAATAGCTAAAGTTGGAATGGTTTTAATTATTTGTCATATATTTTAATCATTTTATTTCTTCTATTTTCTATAACTTTTAATATTTGCTTTAGGTTATGTGTCTATACAAAGTTGATTCAGAAATAATTCCCACATTAGAAATGAGTAGTTTACTTCTCTTAAAATATGATCAGTTTCAGGTTTTGTGGTATAACTTGGTGCTTGCCATGTTCCTAGCCTCCTCAATTTTTAAAACAATGTATTCATGAGATATTGGGATCAGGCTTTTATGTATTCTAAAAATCTTTACCCTCTCTAATTCCTTATTCCTGAATCATATTTTCCAATACATTTTCTCATGTCTACTTTGTAATAATGTAGGTAGATGATATCTGGACCAAAGCATCAAACTTTTGATATGATCATTAAAATATGCAGCTTAGCCCAATTCCCTCCTCCCCTCTCATGTTCTATATCAGTCCACAAGTATCAGAGGCAAAGGCATAGATGATCAGCTGACCAAATCCCCATTAAACATGTTGTACACCATAGATCATAGGATTCTTTGGTTTACAGCTGCAAAAGACTTCAGAGATTATTTCTTCCATTCACTACATTTTACAGATAAAAAAGCTAAAGAGACTTTCCCAATGACACTCTATTAGTAAGACTCCAAGTACATATTCTTTTCATTGTACTATGTTGCCTCCTAGATAGTGTCATGCATTTAATTTCTTAGCTTAGGACTTCTCTGTTTATAAACTGTTAAACTCATAGATTTGCATAATTTTGTAGCTGGAAGGGACTTAGAAATCATCTAGCCTAAGCCTCACATTTTATAGATGGGAAGTTCAGTGCCAGAGAGTGGAAGTGTATTCCTGAATTTATTTATGACTTGGCAGTCAGAACTAGAAAATCAATCTTTTGGCTCACCAGATAATTTGCTGAAGATGTTAAAGATTAAGAATAGAAAAGCCAAACAAAAGGGATTAGAAGGAGGAAAGGCAGAACCAGATAAAATTGAGAAAACCAAAGATTTTTAAACTGCTCAGGACCTTATAATATACCCTGATTTTGTGCCTTCCATACCCCTGGTACACAATTATCTGATATATTGATGTTCCCTAATGATGCATAGGCCTTGCTGCTGTAACCCTTAGGATCTCTGGGTCATTCTACCTGACCTGATTTTGAACTTTTATGTGTTGTCTAACCCAATTAGTATATGACCTCCTTGAGAGTAAGAACGATTTCAATTTTTCTATTTGTCTTCGTAGTGCTTGGCATATAGTAAGCACTTAATAAATATTTTTAGGTCATACATTCCTTAAAACTGTTAGTAACAATAAGTCTGTCTATACCACGGAAATACTACATACAGTCAGAAAGGTCAGCAAGTATAAAGTGTAATATACTACTGCTGTTGCTCTTCATGAATCCTGTTATTTGGGTAATGCTCTGTCCAGGGTTATTCTTCTTTTATTCTTTTGAAGGGGGGAAGGCAGGGCAATTGGTGTTAAGTGACTTGCACAAGGTCATACAGGTAGTAAGTGTTAAGTATCTGAGGCTGGATTTGAACTCAAGTCCTCCAGACTCCAGAGCCAGTCCTCTATTTATTCACTGTGCCATCTAGCCACCTCCCAGGCATATTCTAACTAAGAAAAAAATTATAGTTGAAAAGTCTAAGTGGCCTAGTATAGTTCTAACCACACAACAACAGCCCCCCACCCAAAACCAAAAACAAATAAATCTAATCTAAAATAGCTAAAAGCACAGACAAAACTAAAGCTATCTAGGGTCTTTCTGATGACAAAAATAAAATTTATTTAAAAGGCTGCCCCTCATCTCACTTGGTCTCTTGAGAAATTTTTCAATATCACCCATGAGTTACTCTGAACTTCAAAATGTTATATGAACATTATTTTCTTCTCTTTTGGCAGACTCTAAATATCTGTGCTTTTAAATTTTTTCACACATTCATAGCACAATTATATTTCAACAGAGAATGACCACAATGCCCTTGGATGTACACACAGGACTCATCTTTACTTACTTGAAATAAAAGAATATTCCAAGAGAGATCAGCAATGATGCAATAGATAATCCATGTCCAATGATAGTTAGATAAAACAAATTCAATGCTGTCTGTAAAATGTGGGAGAAAAATTAAAAAGAAGAAAGAAATTGTAGTTAAATTAAAGTGTTCTGGATAAGATACAATGCTATGAATATCATATGCATGCAAATTCTAATATAATTGATTCAATTAATAAAAAATGCAAAAATATTTCACCTTATAGTCTCTGGATTCTTATGAATGCTGTGAATCTCACAGCAATCCCGTGAGAAGCAAATACATATTTGGCTACATGGTAAGATATTGATATTTTTTCATACCCACAGTAACAGTAAACCTCTAGAAAATTGTAGAGGTTTGTATTATGCTCTATTTATCACTATTTACCAAAAAATCACATTACTTTTTCTACATAATGAATTCTTGGTATCAAAAGTTTCATGTTAGATGTCAAAATATTTTAGACACTAAACATACACAATTCCATTGATCTAATATCAAGAGATGATCAAGAATTTTCTGTAAGAGCTTTCCCCTGTTATGTTCCAATTCAGTACCAAAAGTATTTATAAATTGCCTGCTGTGTACAAAGCACTGACCTAGGTGTCAGAGAAACAAAAGCAAAGTGGTAACCAGTTGCTGATCTCAAGGAATTTGCATTCTACTAGTATATGATGGGTATATAAATAAGTATATACAAAGCAATTTAAGGAGGAGGAAGAGAGGAAACACTTCTAGTAAGGGGCAGCTTGTGAACTGACCCCTAAAGGACACGAAAGATTGTAAGAGGCAGAGACGAAGAGCAAGGGCATCATAAACTTAGGAGCAGTCTGGACAATGCTTCTTTTGCCTTTTCTTTTCACACTGAACATGGCCACAGATCTGGCCTACTGACAATCAATCATAGTTCCACCTCTACAAGAAACAGGCTTTATGAATCCAAACAAAAATTCACTTCAACATCAATTTTCAAAGTATATCTCATAGTCACAAAATCACAGAATTTAAGAGCTGGAAGGCCCTCAGGGGCAGTCTAGTCTAACTCATGTGTGAAAGGGATCCTCATGATAACATGGCTGAGAAGTGGCCATTCAAGCTCTGTTTAAAAACCCCACCACCTCTCCAGCAAGCTTATTCTACTTTTGGACAACTAATAGTTTGGAAGTTTATGCCAACAGGGAACCTAGATTTGCCTCTTTGAAACTTCCTCTAACACTCTTGGCTTTGCTCTCTGTGACCAATAGACTAAAAACTATGAGAGAATAAGAACCTAGTCTTTATTTAATCTCTTTTCCTGCAAGCTCCAGTACAGTTCTCTGTACACATTAGGCCCACATGTGTGTGTGCTTTCTAAAATTAATCGTGGTCATTGATTCTAATGGATGCCAAAACAAGTTCTTTTTTTTCCTCTTTATCTGTATAAAACATATACAATCATTCCTTGGGAAAGACCATCTCCTTACTTGAAAATTCAATAATACTTTCTTATTGTCATTCTATATTTCCACCACCACAATACATTTCGATAGAAATTTAAAAAATGATAATGAAGATGTGCTCTATTCATGAAAAGAATTCTTTTTAACATCACACATGGGAACATGAAACTGAAGAACCAATGTGTTGCTACACTTGCACCCATATTAAATAGTAATGTAACTTTGTCTTATATACCTGTACTTTCAAGTGTGTATGGATATTACATCGGGTATAATTTGTCCAGGTCCTGTTACTCTCTGGGTGTTTAAACCAGTTTCCACTTGGGTCACATATTTTTGTAACTTTTTCTGTGAATGAAACAAATGAAAGCCACAATGAAGCAGTCTTTTTCTTTAATATAGTATAGAAAATGCATATAGGAGATTTATCTGTTATATACTTTTCTATGTATATACACACAAATGTACCTATATAAAGATAACATATTAGAGATAGATGATAAATATTTTATTTAGTTAATTATCTTTACCAGAAGGGTCAAAATCCTGAAAATAGTCAGGACAATGTTGCATTGATTCAGTCCCTGCAGCGACATCATTCCAACACAGCCAGCCATCCCAAGTCCTGTTACAGTAAGGTCCTAAGGAATTAAGTAGATAAATGGTGAGCATAGGATCATAGAACTGAAGCTACAGAGAATCTCAAGAGCATATAGTCCAAACAGGCTCAGGGGAATAAAATGACTTTCCCAAGGTCCCAAGAGAGTAAGAATAGCTAGGAGGATTTGAATTCAAGCTTTCTGACTCAAGAGCCATTATCTTTTCTATGGTTGTATTCATAATACAAACTCTTATGGTGTCAGGCACCAATTCCTTAGTTAATGCTAATGCTGAAGTACATTGAAGAGAAGAAATAGAAAATAAATGTAGCCATTTTAAAATCATCCTCACTGTGTCTGTATCTCAATAAGCTTTGACTCTCTTGTTCCTAAAGCTTATATGTGTGTGTGTGTGTGTGTGTGTAATATATATATATATATATGACATAGTATAAAGTAATATAATATAATGTACATTTATGTAGAAATAAGTTATTTTGAAATATAAAAATTTTATTTATGCTTTAAAATGGTAAAACCCAACAATTTTTCTTAGGGTTTATGTGCTTTACTGGTTAGCATCAACAAACATATATGTATATGTTAATATTGTTATCCTATATTTGAACCTATAGGAAAGGTTACTAAATGAAGAACTGTGGGTAAAGACTGCCAAGGGGACTGATGCTCATAACATAGAATAATACTCTCCTTCTGTGATACTTCTATGGTTTTAATCTAATCACAGTTATTCAACTCCATCATATAAAATATACACATATATGTATATATGTATATATACGTATATACATATACACATACACATATATATATATACACACACAGGTGGTTGCATGTGTGTGTGTGTGAATATGATTGCCTTTATTCAGTAGCAGAAACCTGACCTGGGATTGATTTAGGACAGTTGTTCCAAAGATTTGTAAGTAGA
The DNA here is from genome assembly GCA_011680675.1 of Gymnobelideus leadbeateri. Taxonomy (NCBI): domain Eukaryota; kingdom Metazoa; phylum Chordata; class Mammalia; order Diprotodontia; family Petauridae; genus Gymnobelideus; species Gymnobelideus leadbeateri. Next base: position 232,152 of record WOXC01009207.1, read on the forward strand.
AAGGACTGGGAAGGGTTAAGTATAGAAATTGTTCCTAATCGCAGATTTATCTTCTCAAGATTACCTTGTTTATTTAGTAAAACTTTTGCTCTTCATACTGCCTTTAATACATTCAGTTATGGACTTATACTAACTTATGATTTTTGAAATACAATTGTACTTAGGCAACTATAAATACATCTGCTTTTACCAACTGGGCTTAGAGAGGTAACATCTTTTTCTTAAGCAAATAAATATGCTGCATTGCATTTTTCATCCTATCACGTGTAAAATAACTATCCTTTTAAGTAAATTATAGTATTGGACAAGGAATATTTTTGAACTTTGTTTCCTCAACTCTAAATGAGGTTGAAGTAGACGATCTCTAAAGTTCCTTCCAGCTTGAAATCTATGAAACTACAATGTCCACATTGATATATTATGATGTTAAAATATGATTAAAATATATAACTAAAATTGATATAATTATTTTATTGCAAAAACATGAGTCAACAAAGAATAACTGATTGGTAAATATTCATATTCATAATAGTGTTTGTAGACAAAGGGAAAGAAAAAAATTCCATAAATTGGATTATAATTATATTAGCAATGTATTTGTTTTATGTAATAATTCCTTTTAGTTAATGTTAAAAGTTCTTTTGAAAACTAGCCAATACAAAAACAAAGTTATGACTTTTGTTTACTTCCAAATGAGAATGTTTGCTTCTGATGGTTGACAATGTAATGGTAAGGCTGATTGAGCCCTTTAATCAAATCACCCCATCCAATTTAAAATAAATGACAAGCTACTATACCCTGATATCTTTGTCAAGTGAGGGGAAAAATTAGCTGAAGTATGAGCTAAATGTGTATAAGCCCTAGATAGCATACGCTATAGATTAAGTGAATTTTTTTCTAAAACAATTTAAACTTCTTTGAAAGTCATTGGATGAACTGGAAGTAATGTTGTCCATAGAATGTTTTCAGCTTGATTGAGAAAACTTGGTCATATACTATGTGTCGTTTATAAAATAGTAGGCCCTTTTGGGACACAAGGATATAAAATGTATAGTGAAAACCATACAGCCATGATCCTGAGAAGAAATTAGTTGTGGAGGAAGGGCAGGGTGAGACTTGGACTCTGCCTTGATCTCTGTCTCCTGAACCCATCCCTCTCCCCACCCCATATTTGCCAGAGGGGGATTTTGTAAACTTAAAAAAAAAAAGATTTGGGACTTTTTCATCAGCATATTAGCTATATCCCCCAAATAAAGGGGTCTTGGGGGGGTATGCATCAAGAGTCAAGGATATAGACTTGGTGAGAAAAGGCAGATTCAAACTCAACAAGGAGAGAAAAGTCAAACCATGCCTAAGGGGAATATTTTGAAGGTTCCATTAAAAGAAATTCCAGTAGCTGTGAGTTTCACTTTGTCACACAGTCTCTAAGTGTGAGTTCATTCTCTTCTGGATTCTATGTGAATTGGTAGGACTGCATATCAAAGAAATTTGGGTAGGGGTTGTTTTGTACAATTGTTACTATATACTATACAACCTCAGTAAATAGTTCTCTCTAAAAGCTAATTAAATTTGGCTAGTTGATATCCTTAATAATGGTGCAGGGGAGCAAAAGATAAACTATTAGAGATAAATTAGAAATATACCACCATTACCCCAGTCCCTCAGGGGATCTCTTAGAGGAAAAATAGCAACTTAACAACTAAGGACTCAGATGGTCAGTGGCCTTGAGGGACCATATTTCAGAATGTGCTGAAATGTGAGGTACCATTTTCCAAAACATTTTTCAGGAGGTAGAGGAGGGCCTAAGAACAAATATAGCTTTAAATTTTAAGCAAATTACCTTTCCAATTGATGAGATAAAAGGTTTTTATTTTAGGTTTAAGTCCAAGAATAAATAAATTTTAAAAGAAAATTATGTAGTCCCATTAATAGTCTAGCTTTCTATGAAAATCAGGAGAAATCCTGGTGGCTGAAATCCAGAATAATTTTGAAGAATAGGACTGTTAGTATAAATTTATTTTCTTATCACAGTTTTTTCCTCTGGGAAAACTGGATTTATATGTTATATATTGTAGGAGGCAATTACAGTGTAGCACAGAAAAAGTTCTGTGTAGCAATCGAAAGTCTAATGTAGTGAAACCTAACTCTTCTTTATTGCCTGTATGTATGAAGTTGGACATGGCATTTAACATCTTTGAAACTCAATTTTACTGCTCTATAAAATTATGGATTTGACTAGATGATTTGTAAGGTTCTTTCTATCTCTAAAGTATGTGATCTTATGCCAGAAAGCAGTTCTGACATGGTTACTGAGCATCTCATTGTCATACTATCTATGAAAAATAGACTATTAAAAGGATGTTATCTAGGGGTGTGCTGGAACCAGCTCATCCAGGCTTCTCAACAGCTTATCCTCAAACTTTCAGTGAGAAAACTTATACCCTAGAAATCAGCAAACACTGAAAATCAGGGATTAATTAATTTATTTTTGTTGCTGTTCTTGTTGATTGTCTAGATTTAATAAAGTCATGGAGAAGGCATTGGAGAGCCTTACATTTGCCAGCATATGCCTAGAGAGCCTTACATTTGCCACCTGCCTTCCATCCTATCCATTCTGCTATACTGTTTCTCTATATGGTATATTTTCTGTTTTTCACATTTTTTTAAAATGGTGAGGTGCATAGGAGGGTTGTCCTGGGATTCATTCAAATTAAGAGTTCCAGAAGAAATTTCATGGGGGATTGACAAAAGGGCAACAGGGTAAAAAGACATGGATAGACCATAGTTTGCTCCATCGGAGGGAAGACCCATGTCAGTGAAATAAATTATCTACTGAAATAGTGAGATAATATATCATCAACAAAGACAATCTTTATAACTAAATAAACTTGCATATATACCAAGGAAATTGAAAAAAAAACGACTAACATTTTCTTTTCAAGATCTCAAAATATTAATGCTGCTCTACAAGGTAACTTCTCATTGTAAAATTAAAATATTTACCTTCTGTCCTATGAATAGGTTCTTGCATGATTTTTTGGTAGCATTCATACTGGGCTGTCATGATTTTATTTCGAGTAACACCCAACTGAGCTGGTTCTCCAGAAAAATTCTGTCCTCCTTCTGATTCAGCCATGACCAAAGGCTAAAAATCAAAGAAGAAACTTCATAAATAACTTCTACTGTAGACTTTTCTTAATATAGGATGTTTTCATTATGTTTGTATTGATACTATTATATATGTTTGCCCTGAACATTTTTCTGTTTTGTTCTGTCAACCTGACCTTTGATTTCATTGTCAGAGAGAACTTCTGGAGGGGAACTACTAGGTGGTACAGTAGATAGAACCCTGCACCTACAGTCAGAATGACCTGAGTTCAAATTTGATCTCAAATACTATGTGACCCTGGACTTAACCTCTGTCTACTTATCTTACTAATCAGTAAAATGGGGATAATAAAAGTAATCTAGCTCTCAGTGTTGTTGTGATTATAAAATGAAACTGTCTTGCTCAAAAACATTATTAAACCTTAAATGTTATTCTTGTTTATTATTATTATTAGTTTGCATTATATTGTACATTAACTACATAGCAACATTTGCTCTACAATTCATAGTCTTACATTACTGCCTGGGGAGTGGGGGTACTGGTAGATTAAATTGTTTACCCAAGGGCACTAGTAAATCTCAGAGGTAGCTTTTTTGATTAATTTATTCTGTCTCTGAAGACCTGCCTTCCATCCTATCCATTCTGCTATACTGTTTCTCTATATATGTATTCATAAATATCAACACTTTAATCATTTCATTAGTTTAGACATTCCCTCTAATGATGCTGGTAAACCTTTCAGGTATTAGCTTTTGTTCTTTGAGAATTATGGGGGCTGAAAATAGAACTATCACTCTAGGGTCAGTTTAGGATGATCCCTACACTGAGGGTGATCCTCAGATGAGAGAGACGCAATAACACTTTTGAAGCTTTTCCAGCCTGGTGGGTTCTACTAGAGCTTATATTTATATTATGCCAGAGAATAATATTTGGGAACCCAGGGTAACCTTCATACTTCAAAAAGGCAAAGAACTTTTTACTGGAGGAATTGATACAAATATTTATACAGAGAAGTATGGGGACTTGATTTGTGATTTCATCAGCATTCATTCAGACCTGTATAACCTGCACAAGGATTTCCTCTATCCACAAAGATATTTTCCTCCCCTGAAATCCTTTGACATACCACAAATAAGTGGACTGCAGGCCACAGGTAGCACAGGCCTAACTGAGATGCCCAACTAAGCTTATACATCAATATCCATGACTTAGACAGTTTCTTTGGGGCTGGGGGTGGGGAGGGAGGAGGAAGGGTTGCCTTAGAAACACTATAATATTGAGGGAGATAATATTTTTAATATTGAGGGAGATAATATTTTTCTCTATTATGTACTTTTCTAATGGCACTAATCAAATAAGAAGTTGGCCACTGATTTGCTTGAAGGAGGAATAGCAGTGAATACATTAAGATAATAAAGCTACTGGGAATTTAAACAACAAAAACCATAGAAAATATACTTTTAAAACAGATAAACTTTGACTCTGGATTACTTGTCAGTCAAAAGGTGGCAACCTAATGTGAACATGAGGTCAAAAGTGAAAGGAGAAAATTGAATATAATGTCCTATCTTAACAGGCCAGGTCTACTAATCATTGTGAAAACTCTTATTTGATGCTGTAGCCTGGCCCTACGTGGTTTAAAAAAAAAAAGGCAAAGGTTGTTAAGATAACATGCAGCTATTTAATTTATTTTTTAAAAATTCTCACAAATTGTTATATAATGTTCCTGAGGTGAAAGTATCAATTTTTAGGTTTTTTTTGTTGTTTTTATTTCTAATGCTTTCCACAGAAGCTAGCACAGTACTAAAGGGATAATATGATTTCAATCAATTATTTGTGCACTGAAACAAACTAAGTTATATAAAACATCTCTATACAACAGTACTTCTGGAGTACTATTCATTTCTTTTACTAGCACAATGAAAATAAACATAAATATACAATTGAATTATGTAAATATTACCTGAAAAATAGTCAAGAGAATTAGAAACACCAAAATCAACCTTTGTTCCATCATTATAATTGACTGAAAAATGTCATGTAAAATTAGATATTTCTGTAACAAAGAAATTAAGAGAGTGTGATGTCAATATTCATAAAATTTTAAATCTTCAATTTATACACACACGCACACACATACACACACACACACACACACACACACACACACACACACTTCGGTACCTGTGCACACAAACATGCATTTTACTTTTAAGGATGGTAAAGGTACAAATGTATATACAAATTAATAATTGTATTTATATGTCCAAAGAACAAAAGCATTTATTTCAAGAAACAAATTTTCAATACTCAACATAATTATTTGAGGACATACTATCTTTCTCCATAATATTCTTCTGTGCTCTCTGCCTTAAAGGGCAAAAAATATTTTTGGCTTCTCTAATTTCTCTACATTAAATTTTTTCTCTTATAATAATATGCTTATCATTAAACTTCTTTAATTTGAAAATTAAATATTTTATTTAAGTTAAAATATCAAAAAAATCTTTTACATGCACTTAACACAAAAATTTTGTTAAACATTCTATGTGAAGTTTTTTTTCCTTTTTTCAATGGGAGATATTGAATTTAACTTACTGACGCCTCATTAGTTTGGGTAAATAAACTACTTTAATTATTTTCCCCAGGAGCTAGTGTCTACTCATCACCTAACCTAACATATAGGAATTATTCAAGGCTTGCATAACCAGGAAATGAACTTCTCCCCTCTTATCTATTTCATGTTACTCATATGCCTTTTACCATTATCTGTTTCACTCCTGTCTCATGTGATGATGCTAGATGAGCTTTCACCTTACCAAAATTAACTGCTGTACTTGCAGAAGGGGTCTCTATTCTATTCTGTTTCCTCCAGAAGATTGTTCCCACTAGAATCTCACTCTATCATTTATTTTCATTATCTCCCTATTAGCTATTCTTCAATGTGTACAAACATTCCAAATGTCTCCCCTCTTTTCAACAAACCTTTGCTTCTTCTATCCTTGGTAATTATTATCTTTTATCCTTTCTGTCCTTTGTGGTTAAACTCTGAAAAGGCCATCTATAATAGATAACTCTTCTTTCTCTTTTTCCACTCCCTTCTGAAACTTTTACAATCTGACTTCCAACCTCATCATTCCATTGAAAATTCTCTTCTCTCCAAATTTACCAATGGTCTCTTAATTGCCAAATCCAATAACTTTTTCTCAAGCTTCATTCTTTTTGATTCTCTGTAGCCAGTGACACTACTGATCACCCTCTCCTCCTTGATACTTTTTTCTTTCTAGATTTTTGTGACACTACTATCTCCTGATTCTCTCCCTACCTATCAGATCACTTCCTATCTTCACCCTTCATGCATTTTCTCCTTCTATGCTATGCCCTTTAACCATAAGTGTTCCACAGGTTTCTGTTCTGCATCCTCTTCTCTTCTTCCTCTATACTACTTCATTCAGTGATCTCATCAACTCCATGGATTTGATTACTATCTCTATGCTGAGGATTCTCAAATCTCTCTTGTCATAACACCTTGGTTGACCTTCCATATCTTATCTCTAACTGCCTTTCAGACATCACAGACTAGTCCAGTAGATGTCTAGTAGACATCTTAAACTCAATGTGTTTGACACTGGACTCATTATGCTTTTGTCTAAACATCCCCCCTCCTCCTAACTTCCCTTATTACTGTCAAGGGCATCACCATCCTGCCACTCCTTCAGGCTTACAACCTAAGTGCCATTCTTGACTCCTTGTGATCTCACCCTTCATATTTAATTTGTTGCCAAGACCTATCAATTTTACCTTTGTAAGATCTCTCAAATATACTTCCTTCACTCTTCTGACACTGAATCCTCCCTGGTACATGTCCACATCAGCTTATGCATGGCACTATTCCAATAGTTTGCTGGTGATCTGCCTGCCATGGCTATAAGATCTCCCTACTCCAATACATCCTCCAAGCACCAAATGGATTTTCCCAAAACACAAGTCCAACTGCTGCCCCCCCCCCAAAAAAAAAAAAAAAACATTCATCAAACTCCAGAAGCTCCCTATTTTCTCAAGGATTAAATACAAAATACTCAATTTGGTGTTCTAGGCACTTCATAACCGAATCCTCCTACACATTTCTAGTCTCACACCTTATTTCTGACCACATAGCCTTTGGTCTAATGACCCTGGTCTCCTTGCTATCCCTGAACAAGACCTTCTATCCATGGGTTCCAGATGTTTTCTCTCGATGTCCCTTCTCATCTCTACCAAATATCATCTTCTATGGGAAACCTTCCTCAGTCCCACTAATTCTCATGCCTTGGTTCTTTTTTGATTTCTTATTTATCTTGCATATAGCTTGTTCTTACATATTTGTTTGGTTTTTGCCTCCCCCACTGGATTGTGAACTTTTCAAGGGAAGGGACTGTCTTTTGCTTCTTGTATTCCCAGTGCTTAGCATAGTGCCTGGCACATAGTAACCATTTAATAAATGTTTATTGACTGACTTCCCTAAAATTATGTGAGCAAATGTAACAATATATTTTGTTTTAGTATTTTTTATGAGTCATGAATTTTTACCTGTATTTATATAAGATCAAGTAGAAGAAAAATGTATATCATTAGGATAATTACCATTAAATGGCAACTCAATGAATTAATCCTTAGTACATATCATTAGGACAGATTATTTTAGACAACTACGATCACATTTGGGAAATTATTTAGTGCTTTCATATGGTCGGATCATTTTCTAGGATAAAGGCTCAATTAATAACAACAACAAAATTATTCCTAGAGTTTGTAAATCAGAAAATAATTTAGTCTTGGAAGAATCATGATTATGAGTGATCCAAAGCAATGGAAATATGCTTGGGCATACACTCTCTAGAAATTATTATTAAGGGTGAGAAGTAGCATGGGGAAGGGGGTATACATTCATATAGTGCTTACTTTTTGCCAGGTACTGTGCTAAGCACTTTCCAAAAATTATCTTATTAATCCTCAAAACAAACTTGTGAAGTATGTACTGTTATTATCCAGATTTTTCAGTTGAGAAAACTAAGGTAATAGAGGTTAAGCAACTTGCCCAGGGTTACAAATATATTGTCAGGGGTCAGATTTGAACTTAGGTCTTATTGACTCTAGGCCCAACATTCTACCACTTTGCCACTGAGCTGCCTCATAAAATACCATTATTAAGTGCATAGACAACTGGAAAAGGAGTTGGGTCTGTCATATAGTGAGAGTGAAGGGGAGAAAATGGACATCATTGCTACAAATGCTTTTCTCACAAAAGTTCAAAGGAACTATTGGAAGACTTCCCATGTGTTGGGTAAATCCTTGTAATGTTAGTGAGAGTTGAAGACCTTCCCTCCCCATACCTTTTGTTACTTGTAATGAGGCAGTGGGTCATGAGGGTTGTTTTGCCCTCTGAACCTGAAGAAGTTTATATATACTCTGAGGTTATCATTCTGCTGTTCCTGTGATTTGGCCAAATGAGATTCTGGGTAGCCATTACTGAAACCCTGGCTTTAAAAAAAAACACATGTTGATGATTTTCTCTTTGGCAACTATGTGTGTAGGTAATGATCAGACATTTAGATCTGTCTGTTGATCTGTGATGTATGCATTATTTGGTCAGATAGTTAAAAGCCCTGTCTCTTGGTCTTTATGCTAGTATTTCTGTTTGTGATTTCTGTTTGTATTTTCTCTGAAGTTCAGGGTGCTTACTTTTTCCCCTGAAAAACTAAATGATACATACTTTTGATTAAAGTAAGATTGTTGACCCCTCTTGAGTCGCTTTCCTTTAGGAAAAGGAGATAAAAAAACCTGTGCTAGCAGCCATCCTAGGGTGCTTATGGAGAATTTATAAAAATGACATCTATCCTTAGATGTCTCACACTAGAAGTACTATCTACTCCTAAAAAGTTTTTCCTCCTTCTCCTTTCCTCTCCTTTCTTCTCCTTCCCCCTTCCATTTCTTAGCACAGTGCCTAGCACTTAGTCAATACTTGTTTAAATTTCAGGAGATTAGCATAAAAATTAGATAAAAATTTCAGGGGATTAGAAAACCTAAATAGTTTGAGTTTTCTGAATTGAGTATCACAGTCAAAGAGATCATGGATCCTTCTATCAAAGCATAAATATCTGACATCTATATTCATCTATATTTAGCATATGTATGCATTGAATTCAATACAATGAACATTTATCGAATGCTAATTATTTTCAAGTTGCTTTGATAAATATTGAGGATTCAAAACAAAACAAAACAAAAATCACTGACTTGTAAGAGTTTACATCCTATAGGGAAGATTCAGTATTTACAGATAAGTAAATACATGATAAACTGATGAAGAAGTGAATATTAATAAGCAGAGGAACTAGGGAAGGTTTTGCTTAGGAAAGGGGTGGGGAACCTGCAGCCTCAACACCATATATGACCCTCTAGGTCCTCAAATGCAGCCCTTTGACTAAATCCAAACTTCATAGAATAAAATCCCCTTAATAAGATTTATTCTATAAAACTTGGGCTCAGGCAAAAGGTTGCACCCAAGGATCTAGAAGACACATGTGGCCTCAATGTCACAGGATCCCCACCCGTGGCCTAGGAAATGACACCTCAATTGAGCCAGTATATAAGCACAATGAGGAAAAAGAGAAATGTTCTCTGGAAAAAAAATATCTGTTAAATCTTAGTCACTGGGCTATGAAAATCAAGTCAATTCTTATCATGCAACCTGTCATTAGTGTTGCTATGGGAATAGTTTTAGTAGAACATGTAGTTAAGAGTGTTCAAATTGTTTTTCCACATTTATACTTTACATAATTTTCATCTCTTCTTGTAGTGGCAGCACAGTGTTAAGGAAGAGAAACAACGTCACTGACCTACTGGAGGTCCTTGTCTTCTAATGCTGATAATTGTCCAAATTAGAAATCTTTATTTCTTTCTCTTCTATCAGCAATGTTTCTTTTGGTACTCTTAATATAGATTAAACTAACCTAAAAGAGTCAGGAAACAATGTATTAAAATGTAAATATAAAACAACCAAAACCAAACACATGCTTTTACAGGAGAATATAATAAAACAACATTTTTGCAACAGAGTATTTTAATAAACTGATGTTACTTTAGGTTAAATTTTACTCTAGAATTATTTAGTTTGCTTATACTTACAGTTGTCTCTAGGCTCAAATCATATTTTCCACCAGGTTCTGCTTGAAGATGTCTTGAAGATTAGTTTTTAACCAATAGTCATGACCTAAAATGAGATAATATCTGTAAAATGTTTTGGAAATTTTATAGTACTAGGTAAAGGTTAGCTTTCATAATTATTTTACTATTATCATCAAAATATTAATTGATTATGGCAAATATTACTATGTTCTTTTAATCTAGCAGTCTTATTTTCATGAAAAGCTTATAGCCAGAACAAAATGGAATATATATGATCATTGGTAATAGCTATTGAACTTTTAAAACTTCCTTCTAATTTTCATTTTTCAGTGTAACTTCAATATCAATATCTCTTATCATAGCACTAACATCTGATTTCTATACAGTATTAGATGCTGTCTCAGAATAAAACTTTAATTCTGTAGCATGAGATTTATGGACAATAATTCATCTCAAATAATCTAACAAATCATGATTCCAATTGTTGTAACTCTTGAGCTGGTCATTACCCTCAGTCATTAAACTTAAACTCTAACCTCCCCTTCCCCCCTAATCTTCAGACTCATTGATCCTTACCATTCATAATTGCTATGGCAGATAGAAGGTATGCTAGGAAGAATGATTTTTTAGTCAGAAACCTGTGTTTCTACTTCTGGTTCTGCCATTTATTATATATAAACTTGGGGAAATCATTTGGGCTCTTGTATTGTTAATGTATTGTTAATGGAATGGGAAGATCTTTCTTTCCCATTAATAGGCCTATGTGACCTGCTTTGAGCCTGAGTCACATGATCCTGAGTCACATGGAGACTCTAGTGTGAGGAGATTGCTGAATGAGTAAAGCAGGAAGTTGGAGAGGGAGGTGGAACTGAGAGAGAGAGAGAGAGAGAGAGAGAGAGAGAGAGAGAGAGAGAGAGAGAGGAGGTAGAAAGAGGCAGAACAGTTAATGTGAGTGAGAGAGGGCCATTTTGCCTGAGGGAGTTTGTTTGTGGGGAGGCTTGATGGAGGGAAGGGTTTTGGATGGTCGTTCTTCCTGTATTGGTAATGTGTACCAACTTCTTTATTACCATGGTGGATTTGGCTATCTGGTATATGAATAAATATTTTGGTTTTGCCTTTGAAGAAGAGAGTCTGTTATATCTTGGGATTCAAACCCAAGATTCAAATATTCATAGTAGCTGCCGTGGGTATTGCATTGGCGATATAGATCTCTAGGACTCAGTTTCCCACCTTCATTATGAATGTTTTGGATTAAATTGTTCTTTCATCACATACTCAGCATTATCAACTCCCAGTCACATAGGGGGCATTAGAGGCTATTAAATCTAATTATTCCTTGAGAAGAATCCTCTTTAACATATCCCTAACCACTGTTCATCCAGTCTCTGCCTGAAGGCCTCTATCGAGGAAGATGGTGAAGCCAAAAGAAAGCTGGATTTTGAGTCAGGGTATCTGAATTTTTATCCTGGTTCTGCAATTTACTACTCATCACTTAAAGTCTGCAGGCCTGTTTCCTTCTCTGTAAAATGAGAGGTTGGACTTTATAGTTGCTGGGATCCCTTTAAACTTGAAATCCATGCTCTTATCATCTAGTGAGAAAGAACCCACCACTTCCTAGGGCAGGTGAGATCATATCTAGTTAGTTTTATAGATGCTCTATAGAAATCATCCCAGCCCTTCGAATTCCCAATGTTTCCTTGACCAACTTGTCTGATTGACACTCATAGCCCTTAGCAATGGACTTGGCTTCTGGATATAATATCTGATCTGATAACATTTTAAATTGTTTTCTGCATAGATTTATTTTCTTCAATAGGTCTTTACTTTTACCCCAATCAGACTTTCCTAATGAGGTATAGCTATACTTATTAACAGTGATGGGTATCAGACATTTTAACTTTCATTACATATTTTGAAAACAATGCAGAAGTTTCTGTGTACAGTTCAATTCAGTTAGCATTTATTGAGCTCTTATGGTTTACAGGGCAAAAGAAGAGATTCAGACAAATAACACAGAATCTTAGATTCAAATAGGGAAGCTGACAAATAAATATAACTACAATGCAAGATATGGTGCTATGGAATATTTGAGGAGGGAGATATTAATTCTGATGGGAATAATTAGAACCAAGGAAGTAGAAACTGTTTCTAAGGAAATCAGGGTAAGTCATCATTGAGGAGATGACATTTGAAGATCTCAACAAATAAATAGGATTTCAGTTGGTTTATTATGGAAGATATTGAAGTTTCTTTATCTAAGTCATGCCAGCACCTTCCCAAAACACCTAACATCTCTTGAAGGACCTTAAAGTACTATGTTACCTTCAAATTTTATTTGAGGCACTTGATATATCTTAAGTTATAATTACATCCTGAACCTGTTCAAATTTATCAACTTTTAAAAAGACATCAGCATCTAGAGTACAATATGATTCATGTCTATTGGTCACATTTACTTTTTTTAATGTCTGATAAAGAAAAATAAAGTTTACTGTAAATTTCCATTTAGCCAAAGTGACTGGGAAGAATGAGTATACTGAGTAGTTGAGCATCATTATTCTTCACATGTTTCAAAGACACAATAAAATAAAATATTTAGCATGAGAACTGGGCAAAATTTAACTTTCTTGGATGATTCAGATGCTATTTCAAGATCATGAATTCTTAAGTATAAATATCACTTATGACTAACAGTCAGTAGCTCTATTACAATTGACATAGATGGTATAAAACAGCAGGGGTTATCTCTCTGCATAGGACTCAAAAATCTGCATATCCAGCCTTCACATATCTCTTGAGATCAAATCCTGTGTCTCTTATTGACTAATGGGCCTTAGGCATATCAAAAGAAACATTTTCAAATGTTATTCTTTATTATACACCCATACCCCCTGTTCCCCAAATCTAGCACTTCTCTCAAATTCCATATTCCTATACATGGCAGTGCTATTCTTTCTCACAGGTTATCATGTCATCATTTCCCTGATGTCATGGTCCTTTTTGAAAACAAAAGACAGACACAACCTGTGAGTAGACCAAGCTGCCTGAATGAGGACCCAAATAATTGATGAGTAACTCAGCTTGTCCTCGTCCTCTCCCTCTTCTACTCTCCAAAGAAAGGTAAAATTTGATGGCCAGAAGCTTGCCCACTTGGAGTTTACTGGCTAGATTGATTCCATTCTTCCTTCTTTTTGTCCTTCCTTCCTTCCTTCCTTCCTTCCTTCCTTCCTTCCTTCCTTCCTTCCTTCCTTCCTTCCTTCCTTCCTTCCTTCCTTCCTTCTTCCCTTCCTTTCTTCCACCTTAAACCCAGTTCACTCTGAAGCTCATAGGTTGGACCACAGTAGATCCCTGTCCAAGCTCCAGTTAATGGCTGGAGTGAATGTCAATGGTAACTGTTTCTCTTTGGAACAGCAACCCTGAGGGTCTTCCCCTCCCAACTTGATTTTTTATTTTTTCTAATTAAAGGGGACATCCCTCCACTCACTTCTTAAAAAGACCTATTCACTCAATGGGTGTTGCCTCATTCTAAGTGAGCACCTGAAAAGGTATTTGCCTAAAAGGGTTAGAGTCTCCCTTTGTATCCTGAGTCATCTTCTGTCATCCTGATGAATATCTGGTCACTGGATTCAGATGGCTGGGGGTAGAAAGTGAGCCTGGTGACCTTGCACAGCCTTCATTCAAATCAAACTCAACTACAAGTATGTCATAATTTCCCTGATGCCGTGGTCCTCTTAGAAAACTAAGGACAAACACACAATTCTTATACTCCAGCCAGTTTCATGAACTAGATGTTCATTCACATTTCATTCTCATTCCTGTTTCTTATTCACTGCTAAATCTTGTTGATTCTAATTTTTCAACATCTCATATGTTTGTCCCATTCTCTTCATTCATACCCTCATCATTTCTTGCCTGAACAAATTATTTTTAGAGGTGTCCTAACTGATTTGCCTACCTTAATTTTCCCTTTCTGCAATTATTTTTCCATGTTGATCCCAAAATGTGATTCCTGAAGTACAAGTCTGATCATGTCATTCCCTTGTTCATGAAGTTTTGCTAGTTTTCCATTGCCATTTGGATAATATACAAAACTTCCAAATTTGGCATTTAAAACTCTTCTCAACCTAACTCCAGTCTATCTTAAACTTTTTGCTTTGTTTTAATGTTTTATTTGTTTTTATCAGGCAGGATCTACCTTCTTTCTCTTTTATCCCACCCTTCTCTAATTGAGAGCACAATTTTAAAAATTTTCAAACATATATAATCAATCGATTCGAATTTCCACATTGGCTATATAAAAAAGTTTTATTTCATTCTGCATTCTGAGTCCTTTACCTCTCTATCAAGTTCATGACTGTTTATTTTTCAATTCTGAATTTGAATTTGAATTTGTAATTTTTTTAATCTTTAGAAAAAGAACAACAGAAAAAACACTTTAAGTCTCTTTAGACAAATAGTTTTTTTTGAAACAGTGTTATGATGAGTTCTACGTATGTGACTTTTAAACATGAGGATTAAATTTAGCTTAATATGCACATGGTCTTAATTTAAAATAAATATAAAAATAGTTTATAAAATATATTTGGGGATTTCCTGTGAATCGTAATATATTACAGCTGACAGACACTAGAGATTATCTAATCCATCCTTTATATTGTATTTTATTTTAGTATATTTTGCTTTTTGGAGGGCAATTTGGGATTAAGTGACTTGCCCAAGGTCACACAGCTAGTTTTTGTGTTAAGTGTCTGAGTCCATATTTGAACTCAGGTCCTCCTGACTCCAGGGCTGGTGCTCTATTTATTGTGCCACCTGGCTGCCCCCATCCTTTTTATTTTTTGATAAGGAAGGAGACAAAGGACTTGAACTGACTTACCCAAGGTTGCAAAACAGCCAGGATTTAAAGGCCATTTTAAATTGTTTGTTCACAAAATGGTCTCTCAATACTCTAATTTACCTAATTGTCCAAAAGTCATTTCTATTATCTACAAATCCATGGAAATCAGCAGCATAAAGCAGGCCCTTAGCCACGAAATGTGAGCCTGGGGGTGGGCCCACACACTGGCCCTTCAAATAAGCCACATGTGCTCTGGTATGTTGCTAAAGGATTTTCAATCAGTTGTCCTTTATTGATTGTTGACCTGACAAGTTCAAGTTCAAGTGGTGGTTGGTTGGTCCACATTGTAGCTCGTGAGAAGTGGGAGTCAAGGGGTTACTGTGTTAAAGAGGATAAGTGATTGAGCCAGGGAGAGACATATTTGGCTGGGTTATTAGGAATAAGGTGAGATGGTTTATATTTCTGTTTGAGTAGGGTACTTTGTTGGGAGATGGCCAATGTCAAATCTGCCTTTGACTTTCAGTAAGGAAGAGAGAAATTTCTCCTCGTCCCTCCCATTTCTGTCCTGGCAGCAACAGCCCAGAAAGAACATGTGCTTATTATCTTCCCCCATTAGAGAATAAGCTCCTTGAGGGAGTGTCTTTGCCCCTTTTTGTATCCCCAGCACTTAGCACAGTATTTGGCACACATTAGATGTTAAATGTTTACTTAGAGATTAGCAATATAAGAATGCTTGAGACTGGACTTAACAGCCCTGGCCTCTGCTTCTGTTTTGTGTTTCTTTCCCTGACCATGAGTTGCTGAATAGCAATCTTGAAAGATGGATTTTCTAGCCTGCACTGCAACCTCATGAATTTGGAAGGTCAGGAGTTCATGATGGCCAATCAGGAGACCAGAACTAACACAGGAGGACTGTGTAGTAGAAGGACTCAAAGCTGCATCCAGTGTTTCAAGAGTTTTGTTCTTTAGAGTTTCTTGTGAGACACCTGCTCAGTCAGCCCAACAAAGTTGCCTTTTCTCCCAAGAGAGGATAAGAAGTGTTGGATTACTGTGTCACATTTTAAGTATTTGTCACTGCATACTTTTGAATCTTTGGTGTCTTAAGCATTTCTTTTTTGTTCAAGTAAATGAATAGCTATCCTAAATCTGATACCTACTTTTTTATATTTAGTATCTTAAAGGGATTCTATTAACCAATCCTGTGGTAGACCTTAGACATGAGCAATATCTAAGGTTTCTTACAGAGATTTTTCCTGGATTTCTTATTTGAGACCAGTCAGGGCTATAAGGTCCCTTCTGTCCCTCTCCTCAGACTGTAGGTGACACATGCAATACTGAAGTGGTTTGCTATTTCCTTCTCCAACTCATTTTACAGATGAGAAAACTGAGACAAGCATGGTTAAGTGCCCAAGGTCACACAGCTAGTATCTGAGAGTGAATTTGAACTCATTTCTTCCTGACTCTAAGTCCATACTCTCATCTACTGTGCCCCCTAGCTGCCCCATGCCTCTCTACCCATTGTACAATGACTGGAAGAAAGTCTGCTAAGCAAGGTGTTTTACCTTTACATTCTCTTGGTTATGCATTACTAAGAAAGACAGAGCTGGGATATGTTGAAAGCAGAGTTGGCAAACACACACATAGAAATTCTCCCACCATTCAGTGATTGTCAGTACTGTTCCTGGCATGAGTTCTGCTTGGTCTTCTTTTGATGTTGGACTTCATAAAACTCTTCCACTAGCAGCCATGGGAGGCTAATGGCAGGCATGAAATAATTTTCCCTTTTTGTCTAGGAATTCTCTGACCCAAAGGAGTTATAAGGGAGGGGCTATATTGTGATTCATTATTTGTTGTCTGACCAAAGAGGTTATATGGGAGGGGGCAGATTATGGTACATTATATGTTCTCAGCATGTCAAAACTGAGGGGAAATTACTTCAAAATATTGCCAGTGGAGAAACAGTAATTTTTATTCCTATCTGCTTCTCAGGCTCCTGGTTTCCTGGTTCATTGCCTTCTAACATGCAGTCTCTAACTGTATCATTTTGCACTTTGTTCCTTCCATTTTTAGTTTGTTCCACCTTTGTGCATGAATTTATTTGCTGTCCCTTGACAATTCCTTAAATATTCTATTATTAATTCTTTCAAGTCTGATTAATTATCCTGTATTCACAGCAAAGTTTCAGAGGGTACTTTGTAAAATTCAGAAGCTACAATTGGATCTTGGGGTAAAATTTAGGTAATAATGAGACAGATTGAAGTCAGAGCATTGATGCTACCCAATTGGTGTCCTCAGAGTCCTCAGTTGAATTAGCTTAGCCAAGAAACTGACATTTTAATAAGGTAAAATCTGCCTTTGCTCCCCAAAGTGAAATAGTTTTGAGTCACATCAGTAGTTGTAATACTTCTTGTCATTTTATCTTGCTTCATGGCAGCCTCATGAATAATATAACCTTGTTCTATTTGAGGAAACAAAACTATAATAAAGTAGCCGTTTTTTAAAATTCCTGTCTTAGTAAGGTTGCAGTTAAGCTTTATTTGAAATAAAAATAGGGCATGAGAAATCTTGCTTTGAAATTTCTCTTTACTCTTAAAATGGAACCCCAGGATTAAGGAAGAATGTGCAATTTTGATGAAATAAAAAGGATGAAAATTGGATAATATTCTTATGTTTCTAAATTTCACTTTGAAACCATTTTAATAATATGGAATTCAGGCATCCATAAAGCATGGTAGCTTTTGACCTGTTCTTCCATTGTCCTTAGTCAAGATAGAATTTTAATATATGAAGGAAATATGATAGCACGAAAATTCAGAGAGATAATAATTGTATATAAGCACTCCTTTAATCTACATTAAAATTAAAATCCTCTGTAGTTACATAAATACCCAAGTTTTGACCATCACACATATTAAAATGCATACTTGTCACTCAATAACCTGATTCTTCATTCCCAAAGCTTATGATTTCTGAAGATCTTGATTCTTGATTTTTAACCAGATCCCTTACTCAGGAATCACCAAAGGTACCTGAACGCCAGGTTTAGGAAATTTTCACTGTTATTATCATTTTGTTTTCCTTCTCTCAGAGTAAATTGTCCTTTTACAGATCCTCAGGCTTTGATGATCATTAGTCCAGCCAACATTTTCCTGATTTTCATAGATGATTAGTGGTTTCCAGCCTTCACAAAGATTTTTTTCCCCCTGTTGGGTCTACCCTTCCTTTTCCTGAGCACAGAAGACATTTCCTTTTTTTAATGACCCAGTTAACTACTATTTTATTTCTGCTCCAGTTCCCATGTTTTACCTTAGTCCATAAATCAGTTCCTTAGAAATCTAGATCCTTACAGCTGAGGGGATTTTATGAGATATAAAACAATAAATTGTGTATCATTTTGAGGAAAAATTCACATTTAGTAATATTTATTTTTCTTTAATACAAAAATATTTTATTATATCAAAATTTACTTTGCCTACATTTAAATTCTCATTTGATTAAAATGATAAATTTTAATTATGTCCTCTACTTCCTTAAAAAGTTGCCTATTTTCCCTCTGTTATATAGAGCCCAAGTAAAGGTTAAAAAAATGAGCAAATTTTGAATATTAAAAGTATCCCTAGTCCTATTTACTTTTTAGGCTTTGAAAGAATATTGAAGGGAATCGATTTTTTCTTTGATCTCCGCCATTCTATAAAGATCAAGTTAAGAGAAAGTTCTTCATTTCAGTATATTCTGACTGGACACTAATATTTCCACATCCTTCTTCCTTCCTTCCTTCCTTCCTTCCTTCCTTCCTTCCTTCCTTCCTTCCTTCCTTCCTTCCTTCCTTCCTTCCTTCCTTCCTTC
This sequence comes from Gymnobelideus leadbeateri, assembly GCA_011680675.1. Lineage (NCBI taxonomy): Eukaryota > Metazoa > Chordata > Mammalia > Diprotodontia > Petauridae > Gymnobelideus > Gymnobelideus leadbeateri. The sequence continues at coordinate 251,111 of WOXC01009207.1, forward strand.
CTTCCTCTGTCTCCCTCCCTCCCCTTCCACCTACCCTTTCAGTCTCTACTATGTACTAATTGCTGTTGTTCAGTCACGACCTACTCTGTGACCCCATTTGGGGTTTTCTTGGCAAAGATACTGAAGTAGTTTGCCATTTCCTGCTCCAGATCATTTTGCAGATGAGAAAACTGTGACAAATAGGGTTAAGTGACTTGCCCAGGACATAAATATTATCCCATTTGATTCTTATAACAATTCTAGGAGGTAGGTTCTTTTATTTCTCCCATTTTACAGCTGAGGAAACCAAGGCAGGGGTTAAGTGACCTGCCAGGGTCACATAGCTACTAAGTGTGCCTAAGTCTGAATTTAAACTTAGGTTATCATGACTCCAGGACCAGTGATCTATCCACTGTTCTCCTTAGCTGCCACTGGAGAAACTAACACAGGCCATGGGAGGAGAATGTGGAACTAGAAACCAGGTATGTGAACTAGATGGAGGTTTCTTGTCTCTTAAGGAAAGGCATTAGTACTACACAAGTCTGAAAGGGGTTTTCCTTGAAAAATTGTCAGCTTATTAAAGCTCCAGTAACCAAAACCTACTGGAGGAAGAAGTTTTCGGCTCTGTATCCTTTTCAGTGGTGGGGAACCTGTGGCCTCAAGTGCAGCTCTTTGACTGAATCCAAGCTTCACAGAGCAATTCCCCTTAATAAAAGGATTTTTTTTTCTTGTAAAACTTGAACTCAGTCAAAAGGCCACCCACACCCAAGGACCTAAAAAGTCACATATGGCCTCAAGGCTGCAGGTTCCCCACCCCAGGACTATCGTTTTCTTAATTCTTTTTCCACACATTGGTTCCACTTCTTTATTTGTTGTTTTTGTTTATTTTCTTATATTATTATTATTATTATTATAACAACATTAATCAGCTTTAAGGTCTATATTTTTTGTATAAATTTAAGACAATACTGAGAGGAAAGATTATAACTAATTCAACAAAATCTTTCTGAGAGAGCAAAAGGTAAATCAAACGAAATACTGCACAATAAAAAGTTTAAAAGTCATTCTTATTAAACAACACAATGAAATCTGCAATATATAAATTGAAAACTTATGTTATTTGAATTAAAATAAATATTAAGCTGCATATGGTTTATTATAGACATTTATGTAATAGTAAATAGAAACTGCTGGTAGAACAGATTGCAGAATGGGCTTAATTTAGGAAAGATTTCGGCTCAAGCTCTACTTCTACAATACACAGATCATGTAACTGGGGGCAAGTTGTATAACCTCTCAGTGCACCCAGAGAACTCTCTAAAAGTGTAAGCTGCCAAAAGATTACTGCACTACCTTGGTACAGAAGCTTTCCTCTCCTGGAGCCCTATACATCACAGATGTCAAACACCTGACCCATAACACCCCCAGTACAGCCTGAATGAGGTTAAAATGTAATTGGGAAGTAGTGAACAAAATAAATTAAAATGCAGTAAAATATAGGTAAGATTAAACTTTAAAACTAAGTCAACATGAAACCAATGAAAGATCTTTATATATGGATTAGTGACCCACCGTTTTATTTTAGTTGGACACCAAAGATCAACACTAAAAACATCACAAGTGTGTGGCTGTGAAGAGCATACCTTTAAGGGAGCCAAACTATTACCATGTGGGTGATATACCTTTCTCAATTCACATGGGACCTAACCATCTCATGTAGATAAGCATGCATCCTGTCTTTCAACTTAATCAGCACTTAAAGAAAAGGGTCTTGCTGATAGGAAAGTCTTCCACATAACTAGTGTATATATATATATATTCCTTTTTCTATTTTTTCCCTTACTGGAGAGAGAGATCTATTTCATAATTTTATACACTATACATTATCACTGTTTTTGATCTAACTAAGCCTTTCCTTTTGTTTATTTAACCTTTCTATTCTCTTTGAAAGTGCCTTCTAATAGCACTCCTCCATATTCTTTACAGACCCACTTAGTGTTAGAACCCAGTTTCTAGGGGTGGTCTGACTCATGCTGCATACAATGGATAGGTTAACTTATTGTTTGTGAGTAATTCTCCCTCAGTTTTGCATCTGAGGATTGGTCTAGCTTTTTAGAAGCATAGAATTGCATTGCAGAATCACTATTGAAGAGTTATCAAATGTAACTACTAGAGCATCTCCTGCCAGGTTTGTACAATCATTCCTTTTTTACCTGACCACATTATATTTTTAAACCAATTATTCCATTTACTAATGCAATTTAAATGCTTATCCTATCTTTTAAGCAGTTTGCTATACCTATCTCCAGCCTAGTGCCATAGATTCACCATATTCAACCAATTTAATAATGAGTGACCAATGTGGTCTAGTATAACAACTAAGGACAAAGATAACTTGTAGCTATAAAGATGGTCATAGAGCTTTTTAACAGAATTTATTTTATATGAGCTTCATAGCAACCTCTTATGTGCTCGTTCAAGTATTGCCATCCACATTTTTCATATGAAAAAATTTAGACTAAGAAAGTAAGAATAATTCATAATGGCACAACCCTATTAAATGGCAGAGCCAGAACTTGGCCTCAGATCTTTCTACAAGTCCTCTGTGATATCCAGTATTTATTGAATTGAACTGAATTGAAATTACAAAACTCCTCCCTTCAACAGTTTTCAGATTCATTTTTATCAATAACTATAATTTTCTGGTACCATTTATTCATAATTAACTGCTGAGAGTGAATTTGTTGGGATCCCTCTGTTATAAAGATAAAATCCCCATTCTTCTGAAATCAAACATCAAAATGGCCTAATCCAATTAAATATATAACTCCCTAAACTCTCTATCTTGTCAAGTTGACTAAAATCAGCTTTTCCAACCCTGTTCTAGAAAGAACATATTCCTGATATGCTTATGTGATTATCTAATAAATGTTCTCAGTTGAAAAAATGAATAATTATTAGATAAAATTTCAAGATAAAAGTTTAGATTTCACTTGGCACTCCTGAGTGGTTAACCTTAGGAGCAATTTTCCTATTGTGGGCATTATTATCCAATTTCCGGTGCTGTTGGTCACTTTCCTTTTATTTGAAGGAGGCAAGTGGCCAAGCCTGGGTCCAATTAGCAAAAAGTGGGAGGGAACCTGAAAACACCCTTTGAAACTTCAGCTATTGAACTCTATCTCTTCATAGGATCTAATGTGGAAAGAATTCATTGCCCAGTGTAATGCAGAAACTAAACATAGCTCCAATTAATCTGGACTATAGACTTTAAAGCTTCCCAACACACAAAACTGGAAATAGACTTGATTATATAAAAGTGCATTCCTCCTACCACACAGAGCCAAAAGAATATCCAATGCCTTCATCATTTTGCAGTATACATTTAGTAGCTATTTTCAACGAGTGGGTTACCAGATAGAGCACAACATTTTTGTATTTGTGTATATGTATATGTGCCTGTGTGCATGTGTGCGATAATAGAGATTTTGATTTTAACAAGATTGGGTAGTGAGAGGCCTCAGATTATTTCTAAGTAAAATAGCACAGACTAATTTAAAGAGTGTGCTATTATAAAATGCTAACACGCTAATGAGATGTAATCGAAGGAATGTTGCATTTAGAAGTCAAGTTTCTAGTTGTAACTCTGCCACTAACTTGCTTTGTGACATTAAGCAAATTATTAATCTGTGTCTTAACTTCATTAGCTTCAAAATGAGTGTTGGATGCACCCTTTAAATTACACAGCAGCATTAGAATGATATAATTGTGTGTATAATCTCTCTAGTGTACTCATCCCCAAGCAGCTTGCATTCTCAAAGCATATTCTAAGCCTTGCACCACAAGGTCTCTGAGCAAATATATTTTAATTCTAAAGGATGGTAATTAATTGATTCACTTTCACCTTAGAGCAAAGTAGGAACTGCTAAATAGAATTAATAATAGAATCTAAAGAAGGCTGTAAGTTACAGCGTGGTTTCCTGAGGTTAAAACTATATAATTTAAAAGAAAATCTCTGATTTCATTAGTGTAGTAATTTTTAAAATATTTATGAATTCATCTCTACATCTTTGTGGTTTGTCATCTTGAGTTGACATAGTATTAAATAAACATTATCTGGTAGACAGCTATATAGTGATAAGCATGCTGCTAGTTGTTGTAATAGTTATGACATCTACCTGTTCATCAGGAAAACCAGGGTCTCAATTTTACTTCACATACTGATCCTGGGAAAGTCACTTGATCTTTCTTAGTCTCAATCTCCTCATCTGTAAAATGGGCATGATAATAACATCTGTCTCAGTTGTTATAAAGATCAAATGAGATAATATAAAGAACATGTCAATGTTAGTCATTGTCATCATCATCATAATCATCTATGAATTTAACTAGGAATATGACAAATGATCCAACACCAGGTCCATATTCTAAGGCTTTTTAGCTTGGTCAAAATTGCCCTAAACTGCTGTAATTTCACAGTGTCATTTCCACAGCACAATAATGAGTAAGAGTAATACTTTTTAAAGGAGATGATTATAGTCAGCTCAAAAAGAAAATTTAAAAAAGAGATGTTTCTGGGAATTGAAGGGAAAAGGTCTTTTTTGTTGTTTCTTTGGTTTGTTTTTTTACTTTGCCCATTAAAAAACATCCAAAACAACTTATACTACCAAACCCATGCTGCCTTCTAATTTCCCTAGTTATACTAAGGGCATTACCAACCTTCTAGTCACCCAGATTCACAACTTCAAAGTCATTCTTTACCATTACCTTCCTTGGCTCTCATAGTTAGTATGCTGACAAGTTTTAATTCCACCTTCATGACAATACTTTTATTTATCTCTTTCTTTCTGCCTAAATTAACCCTTATCACACCTCTCCAGGACTATAGCAATAATTTGTCTCCTTCCTTCACATCTCTTTTCTCTTGAATTCATCCTTTACAGAGTTGTCAAATTAATTGTTCCTTACTTAAATATCTTCAATGGATCAATATTACTTCTAATATAAAATACAAACTTCTTATCCTAACAGGTAAAACCCTCTTCAATTGGACTCTAATCTACCTTTTATAACAATTTCCTATTATTCCCCTTTACTGATATTCTACATTCCAGCCACCAGCTTCTTCCAGACTTCAAAGTTTACTCCTTTTTCACCTTTGCTTCTTTAAGTCCCTACCTTTGTTCAAGGCTCAACTCCAGTGATACATTTATAAGAGGCCTTTCCTTCCCTGATGTGTTTTTCCCAAGTTTTTCATGCTCTGGTCTTCTCCAGATTGCTTTGTATTTATTTATCTGTAGACATGTATCATATCAGTAAAATGTAAGCCCTGTAAAGGCAGAAAATGTTTTTGTATGTTTATGTTCAGTAATGTCAAGTACAGTGCCTTACATGATAAGTCCTTAATGAAAATTAATTAAAATTAAATTGAATTTTCGTTTATCAGAAGTCAACTAATATTTCACCTTTAAAGGTAGATTTGATTGTCAAAGAAACTGTCTTGTTTTGTGAACACGTTAAAATTCTACATTTCTCATACATAGATACCACATGCAATTGGCATATCAGCCTGCAGATATAATGCATCAGTTCTTCCAACTCAGTGCATTGTTTCATGTTATATATTTAAGCAGTAATCAGATTTACATTTGGCCTTGGCAAAATGCACTAAATCTTAGCAATCAATATGTTAAAGTTACCTCCAATGATCTGCTGCTTATTTTTAGGTTAAATATTATTTTATTTCCTGTAAGAACCCAATTTCACTTTTTTTTTTGAAAAAAAAATCCTTATTTAAAAGTTTCAGCAAAAACAAATGCCTAGTTAGACTATTCCAAAATTTTGTTAATTCCCTAAGCAGCTCTTTACAAAATGATTTGTTCCTTTTGGCAGAGTCTCTGTAGCATTACATTTTCCTGGGTGCCAAGAGGGAGAAGTGACAATTCATTCAGAAACATGGTTGTAATTTCTGTCTCATATCTATATTTTAAGTTATTTTAAGTGCCAGAAAAAGAAAAAAAACATACTATAATAAACAAAATAAGAAAAAATGGAATTGAGGACATTTTATTCACTTTTGGAAATTCTCATTTATGATTAAAATAACACTCAGCTTTATTACTCAGCTTATTCCACATTATAGAGTGTTCAAAGAAAAACTAGCAGACTCTGAAGCTATATATGTGTGTGTGTGTGTGTACACACATATATATTTTTGTATGTGTATATACACGCATGTATGTTTTTCATGTGTGTGAGTATGCACACACATTCATACATACAGATAATGCTTTGGATTGGATATTATACAGGACATCTGACATTACTATTGTTCACATCTCTCCTTGACTTGTATTCATATTAGTCATTTAACTCACATTTTTAAAGTTGTGTCCCTAGCATTTAATAATTCAAGGAAATTAAAAATATATATATCATATGGTCCTGGCAATTGAGACTTACAATTCTAGCTGGTGGGATAGAGATATAATGAATAGATATCAGTCAGCTAGAGAACAATTCATAGAATTTAGAAAGGCAAGTAAATTAGCATATTGGGGCGACTTCATGAGGGAACCTCAAGGTGGGTCTTGAATGAAATATAAGATTTGATTTGGCAGAGAAGAGGGGATCAATTTGTAAGGTATGGTCACTATTCAGTCTAAGCTGTAGTAATGAGTATGAGAGACTATGTGACTATCCCGGTAGTATAAAGTGTTGCATTTGGAGAGTAGTAAGAGACAAAGTTGGATCACTATCTTGAGGAAGTAAGCATGCTATCCATTGATGTACTTTGGGAACTATTTTAATTTTGCACATGCCAAATAGGATTTATTTTTAATTATTTACTCCAGTAACTAAGTCTAGCCTATGGTTTAAAAATAGATTTTTCCAGTGGGGGAAAAAAATGTCAGGAAGAAGTTTCTGGCTGCTTTATGCAGTACTTAAGTGAGAACTGCACCTTGAGGACAACACGTTCCCTGTGAAAAAAAGATGGCATATCCATTTTAGTGGTTCTAACCTTTATAGAGTGCTATTATCAACTCAATTGTATGTTTTTTCCTGTTTCAAAAACATGTTCCCAAATGACTTCTAAAATAGCTTTCTTTCCTGTTAAATCTTTATGCCAAGCACTGGTTTTTTTTCCTAATTCTAAACTGTGGCTAGACCAAGATTTCTTTAAGAAGGAATGCACTGTCATGTTTGACATAGTTTTTAACAGCAATTAATAATACATTTGCCTGACATGATGTTTAACCACTTATCTCTTAAGGCAATGTGGGTTCTTTGAACTACAGACTAACATGAAAAGAGAAGGACAGGGGGTAGCTGCCTTCTAAAGAGTCACAGGTTTCAAATAAGGTCCTCTCATTTTAAAAACTGTATTTATCACAAAAAAGTTTTTGACTTACTGAAGACAGTGATGACCTATCTTGAAAAGATAGGTCACTTATATAGAAAATGACCTATCTTGAAAAGGAAACCTAGTACTCAGGACTATTTTGATACAATCTAAACATCTACTAGAGGAAAAATAGAACTTCCAGATTTTGATGTTTCCCTAAGTAGGTAGCAAGTCAGTTTCTAGTGGTAAACAAACAACTACAGTACATTGTCCTTTAGTATAGTTGTAACTTTCAGCCTACTTACATATATTATTGTACTCCCTTCTCAAAGAACAGTCATAATAGTTCATTCTCTACTTCAAATGAGAAACATTACTTTGGTCCATAGTTTTTTGGTTTTTTTCCCCCTTTTTTCCCTACAAGTAATAAAAATGGCCATCACTGAAAGAAGATGATGAAGTAAAAACTGAACTGATAGATCCTTTGTGGTTGTATTGTGGCTACAAAACCACATGTGACCTTCTAGGGCAGGGGTAAGTGAGATTCTTTGGATAATAACAATCTGTCTGCTGCCTCTGAGAGTACCTAACAGAAGAATGGGCATTCATCTACATCCAGAGAAAGAAATATGGAGTCTGAATGCAGATCAGAATATACTATTTGCTCTTTTTTTGTTTTTTTTCTTTCTTGTGGTTCCTTCCATTCATTCTAATTCTTCTATGCAACATGACTAATGTGAAAATGTGTTTTAATAAGAATGTGTATGTAGAGCCTATATTAGTTTGCACACCATCTTATGGAGGGGGGAGAGGAGAGAGACAGAGAAAATTTAAAATTTATAGAAGTGAATGCTGAAATTAAAAGTAAATTAATAAAAATAATTTCTTACAGAGGAAAAAAAAGAAAGGGAATTAAGAGAAAAAAGAAAGAAATAGAAACAAAGAGCTTTCTATTCTGCTTTAAAATTGCTCTTCTCTGTTCTTGATATCACTGAAGTTTATAGGAACAGCTGAGGAAATGAACATGGCCATCCAGAAGTGCCACCTTCACCAACTACCTTTAGAAAAAGAATCCAGTGGGAAGTTTCCAAGTGCTCTTAGTGAATGAATGGATAAATATGTGAACAGGCAGAGACAATAACTAAAGTTCTTCACGGTAAAAAAAAAAAAAAAAAAAATATATATATATATATATATATATATATACACACACATATGATCATAAGCTCCTAAAGGTATAAAGTTTAATATATCACCAAACTTAAGCTGTTCATTATTTAAAAGTTAGAGAATAAGAGTAATAAAGATTTTGAGCATAATTTTAGGCTTCCAATATACTGGGTTCTAAAATTCACCAATTCCTTATCTGTCAAAAGTTTCTTGTAATTTTTTTTCTATAAAAATATTACTAATGGCCACACTTTAGAATGGAAGATGAATTTTTAAAAATTAGTGCTTAATAATAAATGCTGGTCAAAGTGAATAGAATTGCATTTCACCAAACATTAATATTTGCACATATGCAAATAAAATTAGCAATAGAATATTGATAAAATATGGGCCTTAACCATTAAAAATGAACAATAAAATATTAACAATTTCAGTGCTTTTATAATTTTCATTACATTTTGTCTTCACCCTATGTACTAGAGCTGAAAGTTGCTTTTTTCCCCTGGAATCAGCATTAAAATATAAAGGAGAAGTTGATATAAATTCATTCAGAATTCATGAGAGTTTACTTTTGGTGGAATATTTGAAATTCCTTTTTTCCCCCTATTATCTTCTTTGTATGCTGTGAATTTTATCAACCCTTGTGTGATCACCTCAGTTTTTTTTTATTTAAATTTCTCTAATTGATGCTTTTTACCCAGGAATGATAAAAGCATAAGAAAAAGTATATAAGAACATGTCCCTTCTAGAGGATCTTTTTAAGAAAAGTAATTTTATTTCTGATTCACTGAAAAATCTCAGTAGAATGCCAGAAATTCCCTGAATCATACCTTCCTACCTCCTGTTCTCCACAAATAAAGCCAGTTTGGTGAATGCTAAGATTTTAGGATCCTTAATGTGTGTATATAGCAGGTACATATTCACATATGTATATATGCATATGTTTATCATATATATACACATATATGTATTTTATATATGTACACACATGTATGACCTAATTCCATAGTAAGCCAGTATGGGTTATTATTTATATAAACCTTTGAAGAACATAGGATTCCTATGCAAGCCCACTAAATTCAAATTACGAAATGGTATTGTGGTGTTAATAAAGCCTTAAATTTCCTTCTATGAATTAGCATTTTATTTCCAAACTGTCACCAGTCTCTTTAACCCATATTATAAAGACAAGCATATTTTTCTTAGATTTGAACAAAGATGGCTCAACAATAAAAGGTATTTTAAATAAGTAAATATAAGAGAAAAAGTTGACATAAAAAAGTATCAACTTCATTTCTTAAATCAGATTTGCATTTGTTTATGAGGTTGCAAATCTTAGTTAACAGTTTTCCTCATATGTACTTCCTAAACTGAGATACACAAATATTAAAATATCTAGATTGTGCACTGGGAAAAAGATTTTTAAATACCAAGTTAAGTGAACTAAGAAGTGTCTGAAATATGGCAATATGTTCTTATAATGACACAGATGCCTAAACATCTACATAGAAACCTATATTAGCTGCTAAGTCACGTGGATTGTCTGAATGATTTAACAAAAAATTTTCTGCAACCTAATTTTTTACCCTAATTTTTTTACCTAATTTTTTACCCTAATTTGAACTATTCAGGATTTAAACTACATTAAACAAATATAGGATTGTGACTCCCCAGTGAATGTGCTTTGTAAAGTCAGCAAATATTTCCTCTGAACACATAATTGTGTAGTGGATATTTGATGAATTGAAGTAAGGCTTGTGAGTGATTCTGTTTTTGAAGGAAACTAGAAACTCTGGTTATCTTAAGATATAACCTAAACGGGGTCACCAGGTAGTACAATGGATAGAGCATCCTGGAGGCAGGAGGAACTGAGTTCAAATCTAACCTCAGACACTTACTAGCTGTGTGACCTTAGACACAATAATATACACAATACACACACATGCATGCACACTTGTATACTTGTATGTATATGTGTATGTATGTCCTGAAAAGGGAGATCAGGGATCTCACTCTATGGTCAAAAGAGCATTTATATTCTGCCAAAAAACTACTATACCTCACAAAAATGCTTCTCATTTGTGGGTCAATATGGCAATCACAAGTAGTAGTCTAACAACATATATTCATTAAGCATCTATTGTGCTAAATGCTGTGGGAGAAAATGTGATCTCTGCTTTCAAGGATTCTACAATAATTTGGGGGCAACCAAACCAACCCAGTATAGTGCTAAGTGCTAAACTGTCTGGTAGAAAAGAAGCAGGTGGGTCTTAAAAGATTCTGTACTCTGAATTGGTACTCACAGGTTCTTAAAAGACCTAGAGAGAGAAGTTCAGAGTATTTGATCAGTCCTCTTTGGAGAAATTATAGGAGGCCATGGACAAGAATTACATTGTCTAAGTACAAGAAGACACAGGTGAGTAGCAATCTCTACCACTATGTGATTCCCCACACCCAAGAGATCATACATACTTTGAAATGTCAAAGAATTGAAATGTAGTTTATGAAGGTTCAGCAAAAGGACAATAGCTTATTCATTTATTCAGCAAATATAAGTATCTTCTATATCCAAGGCAGTATATTGGGCCCTGAATATAAAAAAATAAAAATAAAAATGGTAAAGTTCCTGCCCTCAAAAAGTTTATAGTCTAAAAGTAGGTTAGAAGGTATACAGATAATTATAAGTTGGACTGAGATAAACTATCTCTTTCTTTTTAAGATCTTATGAAAGATGGAACTGTCAAGAAAGGCATAATGGGGGAGGTGGCATTGGGGCTGATCAATGAAGAATGAAGATATCCTTGTGCAAAATGAGGCTATTGAGCACCACAGGCCAGTGGGGCTCTGACCCTGATGGCTGAACAAGCCCTCTCAGGGGTTTGGCCTGCTGATGGGCCTGCATGGGTTCCCCATCCCCCAGGCAAATGCACAGGTGTGAGGATTAGGTCCCCAAGATAAGCAAGGCATTTAAGCCAGAGGCCTGGAACAGAGAAGTGAGTGATATCCTCAGGGGAAGACAATTAGGGAGGAAGATTATGGCTCTATAAAGCTGTGCCTGGAAGAATAAACATTGGATCTTTACTTTCACCATTTCAAGAGTCTCTTTTTATGTACCTACAGGCAACCTTTGGGTCTGTGACACTTCCTCAGCCTTCCCTGGGGAGGGCAGGACTCCCACACTTTCTTAGTACTACTGCAGGACAGCAGGGCTCCCCATAACTGGCTGCCCACAGGAGGGAAAGTCTTATGGGTAAGGAAAATAATCTAAATAAACTCATGGAAATGATTGATGCTTAAAATTTTTAAGGTTACACTGGAAGGAAAATGTATTAATATTCATTAGAATAAAAATACCACTTTTTGTAGGGCAATTAAGGGAAGGGATGGTTGGGTTGTTGTGAACCTGTGATTTCATCAGTGTAGGCAACTCCCTATGTGGAAATCCCTTTCCTGATGCAAATTGTTCTCTTGGTTCTAATTTATAATCTTGGAGTGCCAACTGAAACACTGATAGGCTAAGTTATTGTCCCTAGTTATACAGCTAGTGTGTATCTGACCTCATTGCTGTATGCTTGTGAAACCTGGACAGTATATCAGCACCATGCCAAGAAACTGAATTGCTTCCATTTGAATTGTCTTAGGAAGATTCTGAAGATCACCTGGCCAGATAAGGTATCAGACACTGAGGTCCTTACTTGAACTAAACTGCCTAGCATTCAAACTCTGCTTCAGAGAGCACAACTCTCATGGGCTAGCCAACTTTGTTTGAAAGCAAAATATATGCTTGCCAAAAAGACTATTTTATGGAGAACTCACGCAAGGTTAGTGTTCACATGGTGGTCAGAAGAAGACATATATGGACATTCTGGAGGTCTCTCTCAAGAACTTTGGAAGTGAGTGTGTGATATGGGAGACGGTGGCACAGGACCTTTCAGAATGGTGTGCCCACATCAGAGAAGACTATGCTCTATGAGCAAAGCAGAATTGAAACAGCTCAAAAGAAATGCAGGGTGCACAGATTTAGAGTATCCACCCCAAGTGTTCACATGGACTATTTGTGCCCGACCTGTGGTAGAACATTCTGAGCTCATATTGGTCTGATCAGCCACAGTCAGACAAAATGAAACTTGACTCTAGAGTGATGTATTTTGGTCCTCTTTAAGAAGGAAGGACAACAACCAACCATGACAAGATTTGATTCCAGGTATTATCAACTATAAGGATAGCCTCCTATCCACTATGCCATCACATAGATTATAATACTCAACTCAGAGCCGTACACATATGACTTTGAACATTCAGGACTAAGTGTTTTTCTGTGTCATTGTAAAGAGAATACTGACCCTTCTTTAGGAATACTTCCCAATTTTAACATTATTTGTAATGGACCCATTCTCTACCTTCTCCCCCTAGGTGAGAAGGCTCCTGGCTTTCACTCAATGGGCATGATGATGCCCCTGCTTACAACTGCTCTAAAAGGTTGCTCAAAACTCATATATCATGTGCCCTAATACATTGTTGGGACCTGTTCCTAGGGTAGTTTATCTGTGTGGTTAGGCAGAATAACTACACTGATTTTTAATATGGAAGATTACTAATTGTTTTCCCCCAGCAGGAGGGATGGAAAGTACTACATTTAAATTGGGAGCATTGCAAAGCAAATATTTGGCTATCTGCAAAGATTGTAATATCAAATGAATAATCCCATATTCAACCCATGGGAAGAAAGCTGCCCTTTTCCCATAAGCTTTATTAAAATCTAATGCTTAGGGTATAACAATGGGAAAGTTCATTGCATTATATCTGTACTCTGTACTCATGCCCAGAAGCCTAATTAACACTCCTTTGTGTCTAAGCATACTTTTCCACTTCCTCTACATGACTCCACTCAGTCTCATACCTGAACACAGAATCATCTTTGAATGATAAAAGAACAAAGAAATGTTATCTTTTGAAGTTACAGTAGTATACCATTGGAAGCCTCTTTTTACTTATTTGGTATTTAAGTGGTAACCAAAGTCACAAAAACTGCACAATCTTATTGTTTTCCTCAGAATTGGACAAGAGACGCTGGAAGTTAGTGTACCTTGACTTCCCAGTAAGAGAATGAAAACTCAATTCAATATGTATCAACTTCAGAGATTGGCTAGGCAGAGACCTTATTATTTTTTTTTTTTGGAAAAGATAAATAACAATGAACAAAATAAAAAAAAAGGAAAATGCTTATAAAATTATGCTTCTAGACTCTGCAAAACCTATAGTGGAAAATGTTTCATACAATTAAAGAGTGATAAAAATGTTCCCATTTAAGTTAAAAGAATGCATTTACCATAACTCCATGTATCAAAAAGGTAAGGAAGTTGGAGGAAATTTCTAACCACTCATTTGGTAGTAAACATGAGATTTGTGTTTAATGCAACAATTGACCTATCTTTTATAATAAGGTCTTTGTTTTCAATCTTCCTTTCCTTCCTTTTAGAATTATATGTTTCTATTAAAAAGTCCAAGTTTTTGTCTATACAAGGTCAAGAAGCCAATTTAGAGAGGTGCAGACTAATGCAAATGCATATAGTGGGTGGTTTCTAAATTTTCAAGCTTAGCAAGACAGGACAAATATTCTAATGAAATGCATTTTTGGCCTACTTTCTGTCATTCACAGGTAAATGATGAGCTGAAATACCTCCTTAGTGGCTAAACAATCAAGGCACCTTTGTCTGCTAATAATAAGATTCTATTTTCCTGTGTTCTTGTCTCTGTCTCTGCCTGGGAACCAGCAAGCAATTGAGTCAGTCTAAAAACTGAGGACTCTAAACTATCTTAAGACAGCTTGAAACTAGGAGAAAATTTTAGGCTGCTCATTTTTATTGCTCTGGTCAAGTGTTTAGCAAAAACACTTGAGCCTAAGTAAATGTTTGCTTTTTGATGGGAGTTTAAGCATTATGATATAATGGAAAGGAACACTGGATTAATATGCAGTATTTGCTTTTGCCACAAATTAATTATGTGACTGTATCAAGTCTCAGCCTCTCTGGGTCTAAATTCTGCTCCACCTTCCAACCCCATTTTTAAAGTGATGAGCTTAGACCCATAATGAGCAAGCAATTGTTAACTGCCATGTAGTAGGCACTCTGTAATTGGATTAGGATTTTTTGCAGCTCATCAAAAACAACATTCCCTCTATGGGCTCTGGGCATTTTCATCAACTGTCCCAAATGCCTGGAATGCTTTCCTCCTCATCTCTGCCTCCTACATTCCCTACCTTCCTTTAGCCTAAATTTAAATTGCACCTTCTGAAAGAATCCTTTCAATATCTCCCTTAATGCTTGCCCCTTCCCTTTGAGATTTTTCTCCAATTTATCCTGTTTACATCTTGTTTGAACAGAGTTATTTCAGTGTTGTCTCTCCCATCAGATAGGTATACAAAATAGATGTGAGATAATTGAGTAGGGTGGGATGGGGAAATCATCATGCCAAAAGTAACACTTGGGTTGAGCCTTGAAATAAAAAACAAATGATTGAATTTGACACTTCATTATCTGATAGAATCTGTGATCTCATCCATTTAGTATTTCTTTCCAATAATGCAGGTTGCAACCTATCCATGCCTCCTCATCCTCTCTAGCTATGGTCCAGATTCTCTCAAACCTTTGCCATAGGGAATTCATAAAATTCATAATATACGTGGGAGACCTTTCTTGCTTTCTCCACATTCAAAGAAAATGTTAGTGCAGAACTCTGTCCATTCCTCTTTCCCACCTTAAGACCATCCCAACTTTTCCTTCTGCCAAACAACTCCTGGATAATATTTTTTACAAACCTTAAAGTGATATATGAGTGTTATCTGTTACTAGTTACCTGGACTTTTAATAAGGGAAGCAATAATTTTAAGAGACAGGGTTATGGAAGGAGTGCTGTTCTGGCCTAGGTACAGATAGTGCAAAGACAAGGAGATGGGACATATAATGCCATGAATAAGGAATATGTGCCAATTTGGCTCTACCATAATGTGTGTTAACAAGAATAATCTATAAAAGTGAAAAGGTACACTTAAGCTAGGATTTGAAGGATTTTAAATAAATGAAAAGCAGAAGAGCTGCCCTGAGTGGTAATAAGGAACACTGAAGTTTACTCAGTACAGGCTTGTGCTTTAGGAAAATCCTTTGGTAGTTAGGTGAAGGGAGGATTGGAGAGGGGCGAGATGTGAGTCAAGGAGACCAATCAGGAAGCTACTATAATAGTCTAAGAAAGAGGTAATAAAAATCTGGAGTACAGTGGCACCTACCCAACTGGAGAGAAAGATATTATAGAATTAGAAATAGCAATATAGATACTTTCCTCCAAATTTAGTGATTTGGGGGCTTAAGAGAAAAAATGAACTTTTTAATACTGATCAATTCCTCTATACCACATAATAGACAAAATCCGCTGAGAACAAAGGGTGATGTAATGAAAGAAACTCTGGATTCCGAATCTGAGAACCTGGGTTTGAATCAATCTTTGCTAGTTATGACCTATATAATTTGGGTAATTCACATTTAAAGGCTATGGGGCCTCAGTCTCCTAGTGTATAAGAAGAATTGCAGATGACCCCCAGGGTCTTTTCCAGCTTTATGTCTTTGAATATATGATTCAATTCAATCCAATTTAATTCCACAAACATCTATTAAGTATCTAATATGTAAAAGGTCTGGTGACACAAAATCAAAAACAGATGACAGTCTCTTCCCTCAAGCAGCTAATATTCTGCTTAGGGATTGAATCTTATTTCCTGCTATCCTAGTTTGAAATGCTTGAGAAGAGGTTCAATATTTTCATGACTTTGTAGCAATTTAATATGAATATATATATATATATCCATTAAATTATATAAAGTAATAGGCCTGCCCTATAAAATTTCTTAATATCAATACAACAGGGAATTCCTCAGTACTTTCTAGTCAGCATTTCAGTTTATAAATTTTAAGTGTTCATGTTCCAGGGCTTTATGTACTCTCAAACTGCAAAGATTATATTAGCCTATCAGCAGATTATCACAATTTAGCTTACTAGTGTCTTTTTTTTTCCTTTTTGGAGGGCAATTGGGGTTAAGTAACTTGCCCAAGGTCACACGGCTATTTTTTTGTTTTAAGTGTCTGGGGCCAGATCTGAATTCAGGTCCTCCTGACTCCGGGACCAGCACTCTATTCACTGTGTCACCTAGCCACCCCTAGTATCTTCTTTACTTAAGGAAATATATGATGACGGTCCAAATTAATAAATCCAAGTACCAACCAATTCCTGGATACATATAGACTTGCTCTGGTCATTCACATATGTACACAATAACAATGAACCTATTGTTTGTCTGAGATAACACATAGAATCCCTTTACCATAACCTTTTTCAGGAT
This sequence comes from Gymnobelideus leadbeateri, assembly GCA_011680675.1. NCBI lineage: Eukaryota > Metazoa > Chordata > Mammalia > Diprotodontia > Petauridae > Gymnobelideus > Gymnobelideus leadbeateri. Next base: position 267,991 of record WOXC01009207.1, read on the forward strand.
ACTTCTAAGGTTGGGGGAAAAACAGGAGTTTTTAGTAAATTTGGCTTTATTTTCTTTAGTAAGACCTGCCATCCTGACTCAGTTCCATGAGATATTCCTCCATGGCAACATTCAGAAGTTGAGCTAAAAAACCTCATTTCTATATTCTGTAAATTGAGGTAATTGTATAAGATTTTCTCAGAAGTCCCTTCCTGCTCTAAATATGTGATCTCCTGAAATATGATCCAGAAACCTAACACAGAATTTGAGATTAGGCCATTAGAGCAATATACTCTTACTTCTATCTTTGTCTTTCTCTGTGCATGTGTGCATACACATAAAGCATATATATGCATATATAAAATATATTTTACAATGTGTGGTTGTTATTAATTAAAATCTGATTTAATCTCTCATATCTCTCTAATAAATTGTAGATATCTCAGGACAATAACTGAATCTAATTCGTATAAAGTCCATAATAATGCTTACCATATTGCTTTGTGCTCATGCACCACTGACAAGTATTAGAATCACAATGTGAGGGGTCTGACAGAAAGGATTATATTTTTGCTTTCTGATTCATAACTACAACTGGGTCATTTGTTGAGGAAATTTTGCAAGAAGCTACTTTTTCTTCTCCATGCTGCATAAAATTTAGTATTCACATAGCTGATCAAATATTATACAATCTACTTATAAGAAAGTAAAAGAAAGGAGATTCCACAGAATCATAGAATCTCAGATTTGGAAGGGACTTCAGGTCTACACTTAACCTGCATCCATAGAAAAGTATCCCTGTCATAAAATTCATTACAAATTGTCATTCAACTTTTAATGACATCTAGTGAGGGGAAACCCATTTGCTCCTCAGGTAAGCCACTCCACTTTGTAGAGCTTTAATTATTAGAATGTTTTCCTTAAACCAGGGCTAAATTTATCCCTTTGTAACTCCCATCCAGTGCTGTTATATTTGCCCTCTGGAGTCAAGCAGGATCCTAGTCCCTCATTCACATGACAATCTTTTTTTCAAGTACTTGAAGACAGCTACCTTGTTCTTATCAGTTGGGGGAAGGGAGAGGGAGAAGGAAGGAGAGAGGTAAAGAGAGAGAGAGAGAGAGAGAGAGAGAGAGAGAGAGAGAGAGAGAGAGAGAGGAGAAGAGAAAAAGGGAACAGGGGAGAGAGAGGGAGAGAGAAAGAGAGGAGGCAGGGGAAAGGGGAGACAGACACAGACAGAAAGAAACAGAGGGACAGAGGGGAGAAAGGGAGAGAGAGGGAGAGAGGAAAGACTTAGTGTAGCATTATCCAGATTTGGATTCCTAAACTAAACAGCATGTAAACAAAAGTGAAGGTACTGGGGTAAAAAGGTGAGGAGGAGAAGAGCTTTCAATGAGTGGAGGAACAAAATCTGTCAGTGATTCTAGCTTATACATGTAGCCCTGAGACTTTGTTCTAGCTACTGTTTAGCTCAGGATAAAGATGAATATAAAAATGTGTTGAAACTGGGTGAGGGTTCCTGTAGGGTGCTGCCAAAAGGAAGTCAAGAAGGAGTGCATATGGCTTAATTGGGAATCTTATTAAATTCTTGAGGCGATAACATGAGCAAACATTTTAGGAATACAGATTATTATGAGGCTGATGGGACAGCTGCAGGTTGCAAAGTTGCAAAGCAGAAAGGAAGTAATGACTGAAAGTAGGGACAAGAAAATGCAGGTGTTTGTGTGTAGGAAGTGGAGCAGAAGATAGAATAAGAAAAATGCTTTTCAATCTAACCTTTACTAATTAGCAAACTTGGGTAAACAGATACTCTTCTTTAGGTCTTTAAAATATTAAAATACATCCATGATCCAGTCAAGGTGGTTATCCCTTCTAATGATGCCAATCATAACCCATTATTACCTATGCCTTCTGATTGATACACTGTAGTATTGTGAAAATAATGAGCTAATATTTTCAAAGCCTTTGCAAATTCACCTTGAAAAAACACATAGGAGCCTGAATTGTCACTATTATCAGTGGATCTCACAATGTTAGTTTGTCAACTGTGTCAAAAACACCCTACAAGAACTTACACGTTTCTTCTCTTATGTTGAAACACCCCTGCCCGGAATAGAGTAACCCCTGAGGCTAGAGAGAACATACCAAGACCTCCCATGCAGATGGAGCTGTATCCATTTTTTTACACAAGTAAAAATAATAACTTGATATACAATGAAATGAATTTTGCTGGGTCAATTAAGTAATGCATTTTTTAAACAATTTGAAACACACAGATTAATTAATGGTTCTGTACCACTGAAATATTTAAACTAAGAAGGCAATTGTACTACAAATAAGTTACATATAAAGATAAGTGTCTCCATAAAATATTCTGAAATTCCTTGAGGTGCTAATCTGAAATTTCCAATTTAAGTCAAAATTAGGTAGAGAAACAGATGGAAAAGCATATGCTTTAAATTTTTTATAAGATTTGAAATTAGAGGACTACATAAATTAAAGAAGACTTAAGTGTATTTCTATCATATAAAACTATTAGTCATAAATGAACAGACATTTATTGAGCAACTAACATGTGACTGACAATGTATTCTGCTCTGGAGATACACAAAAGAGACATTATCCAGGTCTTCAAGGAATTTATAGCCTACTGGTGAAGTGGGAGCTGGGGGGAGTGGTTAGGGAAGGCACAACTGGATAACAGATAAATAAATACAAAGTGATGGGGGGAGGATTACTAACAACTTAGAATCAGGGAAAGCTTCTCAAAGGCAGTTACATTTGAATTGAAGCATGGACTTGGAGATTCCAAGTGACAGAGCTGGAGAAGGAGAGCACTGAAGGCATGGGGGTGATTTTTTCAGGGCCCAGGGGCAAAAGATAGAATGTCATGTTAGGGTAACAACAAAGATGCCAGTTTAGTTGGAGCTTAGAATCTGTGAGAGCAAATAATATATAATCAGCCTGGGAAGAAAAGCTAGAGGCTAGAGCAAGATTGTGAAGTGTTTTAAATTCCAAACAGAAGAGTAAGTATTTTATCTCCAAAGCTACAGAGATGATCTGGCATCCATGCAGGATACAGGTGTGGCAAAAGGGTGATTCACAACTTCTGTTACTCCATGTAAGGCCTTTCGCTTTTTGCAAAGTACTCATCCCACTCCCCTGCAATGTGGTAGGCTACTCAGTTGGGCTGCCTGCGCCTGCTCTTTTCCTGATTCTGTTGCTAGCTCACTTTTCTGCTGTGAGGGATCATACCCCTTGAAGCTATTTCCTTTTTTAAGAAAATGTCTCTCTGTCTCCATGTCTGTCATTATCTGCTTGTCTCTGCTCTCAGCTAAATGCATTGTCATGACAGAGAACTAAAAGATTTTCCTTATAATCAAGGAGACAAACTTAGTCACAGTAGTAACTGTGTGACCTCTTTCTTCCCACCCACCCCCAGCTCCCCTTCACCATCTATTACATCTTTGGTAGATGCTCAAGGGACTCTGGGATGGGAGAGGGGGTGGGAGTTGAGAAAGTGGGAAGGGAGAGAGTAAGTCCTTTCCTCCCTCCCTCATGATTCAATGCCAACTCTAGATGCTTCAACTGATGAATAACTTGCTGGGAATTTTTTTCTTGTTTTTAATTACATAAAAAAAAAAACATAGGTCCAAAGGGCATGACTGATTCCCTTAGCCAATATCAAGATGTTTCCTGTGTGCTCTCATTTGTCACCAAAGCTCTATCATCTTCTCAAAAAATTTTCTTCAAGAAAGTATTCACAAGTTATTGTAGGATCACAGGAAAGTTAGTTAATACCTAATTTTCACTTGTAATTAAATTCTAGCTTTTTCTTTCATCAGTTGATGCAGAGAATAGAACTCCCTCCCTTAACCTGATTACAATTCTCAGCCTTCTATGACTACCTTATTAGAGGCAGAAGGAAAACTCCTTCTCTTCTATTCACAAATGATTTTAAAGTTCATATGAATTAAAGGAAAGTTATTCTTTGTTCATACTTATACATTCAAGACACAAGGTTCAAGCGGAATAATTTTCAGAAGAGTATGTGCATACCAGGTATCTACTATATGTAAGTAATTTGGATCACTGTTTAACTAATTAGATCAATCAGTGCAAATTTAATTATTCGGAGGAACATTTTCCCTTGAGTTTAGCTTAATCATAGTACTTCACAATTGTATGTAGAATGATTTTAACTATAATGTGTCTTTCAATTGTATTTCAAATTAGAAATGTGAAATTCTTTGGAGGAACCATTATTAGTACCCTAAAGTAACAGTACTCTCTCACACAGAAAAAAAGTAGTTGATTATATCCATACATTATTATTGGTTCTATAGGAAAGACATTCTAACATATGTATGTAGTTTCTATATATATCTACATGTACAAATGTACATGTGTTTATACATATGTATGTGTACATGTATATATACACATATATCTGAATATATGTATATATTATGTAGAGAGGGAGTGATGGTATAGCTGAATATGAGTTAGTTCTTAGTGCAAATCCCACCTCAGCCACTTCCAGGCTATGTGCCCCTGGGTAAGTCATTTAATCTTTCTCAGATTCAATTTTCTCATCTGTAAAATAGGGATAATAGCACCTATCTTACAGAGTTGTGGGAATCAGGGAGATGATATATGTAAATGATTTTGAAAAGCTTAAAGCTCTCTATTTCTCTCTTTCTGTCCCTCTCTATATAGCATACATACACAAAATGAATTGGCATATGCTACAGATTAGGGGGGCTAAAATTTAATGGAAAAGCTTAAATTTCATAAATAAGTATTATATATACATAAATTGAAGCTGCCAACAATATGAATTATATAGTTTGGCTGAATTACTATCTATTGTTATTACTATACTAGTTCTACCTATCTATGTTATATATCTATAAATGTCCATTCTACCCATTACAATATAATGGGTAATACTTGGGGGCAGGGATTATCATCCTTCCCCCCTTTCTCTGTAACTCAAAGCACTTAACACTTAGTGTAGCACATAGAAGTCACTTAATAAATGTTTGTTTTTGTTAATACTCCCATGATTAGGACCCCACCTCTCCTCAAAAATTCCATTTAGCTCCCCAGTTCCATCCTGTTTTTTTTTACCTTTCCCATATTTTTGCTATGCTGAGTGTTTTACAAATATGTCATCTGAGATGAGAAAAAAATACTAAGAGATAGGTGCTATAATTATTTCCACTTTACATTTAGGGGAATTGACACAGTCAGAGATTAAATGACTTGCCCAGGGTCAGCTAGTTAAGTGGTCTGATTTCTACTCAGACATTTCTGACTTCTAGTATGATGACAACTAGCTTTCTAGTCAAAACTTTTTTATACCAAAATTTAACCTGGTTTAGGTTAGATTCCTGAATGCCCAGGTTTCAGATAAGTAACAGCTAACTAATTTAGTAAACTAATTTCTTCTATGTTAATATGTTCATTTTTCCAGGTAGTATGTATATTAACAGAGGCCTTCTGGATTTTGTGCCCCAGTCTGAAGGATTAGTTCAAATAAAGGGCATTTTAGGTACTCTTGGAAATTATAGAGTATGACATTTTTAGGAAGGATGAATTTTATATTCTCTAAAACTGTGCCCCAATTACAGGGAATATGCTATATCTAAGGAAACATTTTTATTATGGATGTCCATATTCAGGTAAACTTATTGAATAAATGAAAAAAATATGCTCTTAAAATATTTCATAATGACAAATGACCATAAAGATTTGGAATGACTACATCCCCACAACAAAAGCAATAAATGCAAAAAACAAAAATTCAATTGAATATTATCAATGGCTCATACAGGAATCAAATAACTATTTCTAATATAAAATCATATTTATTGACTTCTAAAATATACTAAAAACATTTAACTTTAAAACTAATTAGAGTAAAAAAATTATAATATTCTTTGATGGGAACCTATATTTAACCTTCAGATATTCAGGCTTTCTTCAAACAGCTGTTGTAGTATTTAAACACACAAAATAAGTTGTTTTACTCTTTATAATTTAATATTTGCTAACAAACATATTTCCCTTTTCTCATTATGTTCAGACTAAGTATGTTCCTTTAAGTTCCCTCCCAGTGAACAATATCAGCAGCAATGTAGTTAATGAAGTACTTTTTCTAAATGTTCCTCTTTAGAAATTCCTTATCTTTAGCTTAATGACTAAACAATCAGATAATTTGTAATTGTATTTTAATGTGAATAAAGTGCTGCAAATGTGAACTAGTGGAGTCTCTAACATCTATGGTGCATGTACTGGAATTTAAAATAAAATATGGGTTTGAATAATTTTTCTTTTAATTTTATTCTTCTCTATGGAATATTATTTAAATTGTGGGTGTCATTTTAGAAAAGAATGATTGCAGCAATATGACAGCATAGATTAATGAATAAATTATTGTTTTCAGAATCAAAAGCCCTGCCTCTTAGAGATGCTGACTGTGTGACCCTGGGTAAGCTGTGTAACCTCTTAGAGCTCTAGACAACCCTTTAATAATACAAGTTGTGGAGGAGGTGGTACCTTACCCAAGGTGAAGCTTCTTTACTTGGGAGTTCCTGATACCATTAAATCTGAGGTTCTTTCTCTATCCCTTATAATAAAGGAGAGAAGAGAATAAGTCTTTCTATCCAACCTACTATGTGCCAGGGACTGTACTAAGCACTTTTTATAGCTATTTCATTTGATCCTCCTAACAACCCTGTGAGGGAGGGGCTGTTACCATCTCCATTTTACAGTTGAGGAATCTGAGATAGGCAGGGGTGAAATGACTTGCCCAAACTCACACAGCTAATAAATGCCTGAGATAAAATTTGAACTCAGGACTTTCTGATGCCTGGCCTGGCACTGTCTACTAAGCTAGCTGTAACTGCCTCTGTAAGGCACATAGTGATGCTGAATATTTTAACTGACATTTTAAAGTTTGTAAAATGTTTCACATAGGACATGTAATATGGCAAATTCCCTCTATCAGGTCTTTTGAAATGGAATTTATAGATGTTCTGAAACAAAATAACTTTCCTAATGGAACACAAAAGCTGTCAGCCAAAATAAAAGAATCAAATAGTTGAAAAGCAAAAAGGTGAAAATATGGGTTTACAGGGTGGTCACTAATAATTGGCTTTGAAATATCAATTTTAGTGAGAGAAACAAACCCACCGTTAAAATCATTGAGAAAGAAACAAAACAAAATCAGATAGTTTGTTTTAAAGTGTCATTGTAGAAGAAGCTTCAGAGAAAGCTGCTCTAGGGTCAATTGCCAGATACCATTTGTACCAAGCATGGAGAAGTGAGGATGAACATTCAATCATTCAACTTCACTGGGCATTTTTGTTGGTCTGTGTATAAAATTTCACAAATTCAAAATTTCAGAGAGAATTAATATACATTTTTCTTTAACTCAACCAAAGATAACCAATTAGAAAAAGATGCAAACATAGACATTCTCTCTCTCTCTCTCTCTCTCTCTCTCTCTCTCTCTCTCTCTCTCTCTTTCTCTCTCCTGCTTCCAAATCCATCACTCTTTCCATTTTTCCATGTAGTCTTGGCCAAATATCAGAGAAGGGGATATTTCCCCTCTGTTGAATTCTGGTGGTCACTGCTAATCTTTTCATTGTATAGGAATTCCCCGTTTAAAAAAAAAGCCTTGTCATGACACACTATGATAATTTACTATTGTTCCATTCATCTTTATTTGTATTTCCCAAGGCCTTTTGTGGACTTCCGGATTCCTTTTCTACCCTATCTGGTAGTCTCTCAAGGACCATATCAATTTTGACAAAGTCTTTCCTCTTCCTGAAGGATACAAAATAGTAGCAAGGGTCCCAAGTGTGTATTTCTTTAAATCAAAACTTTCTATGAGTTCATAGAAGACTTCAGTCATCTCCATGAATATAATCAGACTACTGAGTCTGATTTTCTTCTCATTGCTTATTCTTTAAATAATATAATTTTCTTTAAAAAATATACTTGTCACAATACAATTGTATCACATAATTTCCCTAATCTCCTCCCACTCTGTTTCACTTCACTATATCAGCTATAGAGTTCTTATTAATGGTCCAATTAACCCCATTTTACTCTACAGTTCTTGTTCTTCTTACATAGCAGTGTGTGACTGGCTACTATTTCTATTTCTTCTCACCTATCTTTACATCCTCTACCCTGGACTAGTTTGTTTTATATATTTTTTCTCCATGTTCTTTCACACACAAACAAAAATATATGCCATTTCCTGACTTTTGTCAAAAATGACGAATTTGCACTGAAATTATTTGGAGAAATGTCTAAGACAAATTAAGAAACAAAGGGAGTGGCTTCTGTAGGAAGGACACTCATTTACTGTATTTTTACAAAGCACTTCCTGCTTGGGGTCTATGTCCTTTGTTCTCTCAGACCATGGTTGGATATAATAAAACAAAGGAAAACCAAGAGCAAATACTTGTAGCATCCAAAATGCTGATGCTGAAGATTTGCTGCCAATGAGAAACAGACCCTTGTTTTATAGGGGAAATAAGACCATGACTCAACAACATTGGCAAATAGATCTGCCAACAATTAGTTAACCCAAGCAAGTCTGTGAATTCACTCTGTTTTTATTTTTTATTTTAAGGTTGCATCTACATGAAACTGAAACACGCAGATGGGAAGTGAGAAATTAGTTCTTCTTCCAGATGTCTTATCTCCTCACTGCCAAACATCTGGACATTTGGAAGTATCTTCTAGGTTTTGTTCTTAGCATCTAGATGGTGAGCCTCATGGAGACAAGACATTCATATGACTGACAATATTTCTTGTTCTTCAACATTGGGTATGATAGAAGGAATACTTGATTTGAAATCGGATGACCTGGGTTTAAAACCTGGATCTGCCAATTAGTGCTTACACTGTAACTTGGGAGGATATTCAACATCTTTGGGCCTCAGTACCTTCTACATCTTTTTTTCAGAGAACATTCCTCGATGCTCAGTCCTTTTTACCCTCCACCCGGCACAAAGAGATTTTTATCCAAAAGGAGAGTCTCTCCATAACAGGAACCAACTAGCCAAAGGATTACTCATCCCAGGTGTCTGTGCAATTCTGGACATCTAAAGGAAAAATAATAATAATTCAAGCTCTTTAAACTTAATAGCTTGAATCAGTATATGACCATGACTATATTTGAGTCACAGATTAGCTAGATGGCCCACTGGACAGAGCACTGAACTTGGAGTTAGGAAGAATTGAGTTCTAATCCTGACTCAGACACCTATTAACTGAACAAGTCACCAACTAAAATTAGCCCCCACATCTCAAGCTTATATTAAGGATCAAATGACAAAAAGTGTTAAGTGCCTTTTCAGACCTTAAAGTGCTATGTACATGTTAGCAATTACTATCTTACTACTTCTTTCTCCAAAAGAACCACCAGGATTTCAGCTCTTACTAATGAGAGTAAAGATCAAATTTTTTTAAATAACCACACAACCCTCTCCCCACTTCAGATTAAAATTCTCTTGGAAAGGTTATGGACAGACATGGAATTTGTGTTGTCCTTGTTTGACATCTAAAAATAAAATCCAAAGTGAGGTGCAGAAGTGAAATAATTTTCACTTTCAACTAATTAAGGACTTTCCAGAATCAAAATTGGAACCCAAATCTGGCTTCAAGTCCAATGCTCTTCTCACTGCAGAAGAATTGTTGTGTTCACTCTTCTAATAGATGGATATATAGTTCTTACTTTAAAAAATTGCACCAACATGAAGATAGGAAGATAAGTGATGTGTAAGGAGGATAAAGTGTAAAAGATACTAAAAAAGGAAAATGAATACTTTCTCAGGTGAGACTGAAAAGAAGACAGGAATGTTATCATGCTGGGGAATGACAATTAAAATAATATAGGAAATAGAATAATATGGAAGTTCATGAGTCTAAAATGCTTTTGTCATATGGTGATCTAATATGGAGAAGGTCTTAAATGTTTTCTAGAGGCTGTATGTATATATATATATATATATATATATACATATATACATATATATATATATAGAGAGAGAGAGAGACAGAGAGAGAGACAGAGACAGAGAGAGAGACAGAGACAGGGAGAGACAGAGGGAGGGAAGGAGGGGGAGGGAGAGAGAGAGAGAGAGAGAGAGAGAGAGAGAGAGAGAGAGAGAGAGAGAGAAGAGCTGTATAATGTAGTGGAAGAAATAATAAATTTAATTGGGCATTGGGTTTTATGTTCTGGTATTTCAATATAACCTCTGCAAGTATCTTCATATCTCTGGGCACAGAAATGAGAAGGCTGGCCTAGCTGATTTCTAAAATCTTTCCCACCTCTTTTCTGTATGTATGCAAATGGAAAATGTTGATCAATAGAATGTAAAACCTATCAGGATAGTCAGATCTCCAGGGCATTGAGGCACAAACTCAATCTTTCAACAATAAAAGTGGCTAAATGGTAAGTTCCAGTTCATTAGTTAGATAAGTAGGAAAGCAAGGTGCTAATGAGGTCAAAGTCCCACATTCTATTTCTCTACAGAGTGGTTAGCTTCCTTTTTGTTCTATGGCAACTGAATGTGACTGATTCCACACATTTGTGTCTCAAATGTTTCTTAGGAAGAATAATCAGTTAAGTCAATGTAGGTTCATTGCAAATTTATCCTATTCCTAGAAAAAAAATAACTCAATTCACATAATTAAATGGGAATAAACAGCTTGATCTCTGTATATAAAGGGTGGAATACTTATTATCATTATTACTGCTATAGATGTATTTATTCATTGGTCAATTTTCTTTTAATAGATCATTCATAAAATTAGAACATCCAAACTCTGGGGACAAGGCAATTTGCCCATGAGAATCAGAGTTGGAAAGGACCTCTGAGGACTTCCAGTTTACTCCACATTCTCTATAGCCTCCCTGATAATAGGTATTCGGCCTGAACTTGAACATAAAGGAGCTTATGACTTCCCCAGATAGCACTCTCTAGAATATCAAGAGATGAAAGGAACTCTGAAGGACAAGAGGGCCCCCTCTAGCCCCAAACAGATATCCTTTCTACGAACCTATAACACATGGTCATTGAGCCTCCATTCCTAGTGATAGGATGCTCATTATCTGCTCAGATTGCTAATTCCATTCCTAGTCACCCTGAATTATAATAAAAGTCTGTCTTTCTTCCCTTCCCTCTCCCCTGTATGAAAAAAGTTAGGATAACTGCTTTTCTACTGCCCAGTATTCCTAGATCTGCCCACTGGAGCTAAGCTTTCAGAGAGAATATAGAGAACACAGCCAGCCCTGTGCCCTTTCCTTGTGCTATGGTATAGTGTTTTCTTTCAAATTTCATATTTAACAAATATCCGAAATTCTAAGTGAAAGGTCACCCACAATACTCATTTCAAAATATAAAACTTTGATTCTTTGAATCAGTTCACAAGTAGCCATGAAATTTCATTTTAAGAATCACCTTTGGAGTGCTCTAGTTATCTAAACTTTCATTGAAGAATCAGATATTTATGGACCTTCTGTTTGACAGCCCTTTCCAAAAGCCATTGATAAATGGATGATTTATTAATTCTTTGTGGGAAAACTAAACAATGAAGAGGGGTGTTAACTTCCTTTTTGAATTCTAATTATGGTCACAGAAGTCTCAGCAATATTAACTGTTTTAATGCTAGAAAAAATATCAGATCCAAATGAGAAACTGTTAAGTCTTCTGGTTTTCCTTTCTAAATTAACTGATCCTTTCTTAGAAAGAGTGGCATACTGAGATAAAGATAATTTAAACATCTTCCAGATTTGGTCCTAATTCTTTAAACAATAAAAGCCTATGTGTCATTGTTAGTAATTTAAATTTCATGCAAATAGCCTTAGGTAGCTCTTTTCTGTAGAAAGTGACCACATGTTTAGGATTCTTTGAAGGGATAATAATCTGGCATAAAAATTTATGAAGTATGTTAAATAGCATCGGAGATACAGCTTCATCAGATTGGCAGGACTGCATTTGTACAATGAATATTTATTGACTTCATATAATCTGCATTACACTGAGACTGGTAATGAATGAGACATAAAAGATTATGAAATGATATTGTCTCTAGCAGTGTTTTAAGGGGAGACAAATGGTTCATTTATGTTTGTAGGAGAGATGAGTGTGTTACCCACAAGCATAGGTGTATCATCTTCTCTTAGTCTATTAATATGACAAGCAGGAGAAGGAGACAGGAATATCTAGGAAGAGAATGGGACTCAGTGGTTAGATATAGGCCATGGAAATACCATAGCCTGTCACATTCTTGTGGGTCAAATGAAATTTCAGAGTAATTTGATACAATGCCTTAGATGGTCAAAGGATACAAAAAGGCAATTCTCAGAAGAAGAAATCAAAGCCATCTATCATCATATTTTTAAAATGCTCTAAATCAGTACTGATTAGAGAAATGCAAATTAAAACAACTCAGTTATCACTTTACACCAATGTCCATCAGATTGGCTAATATGACAGAAAAAGTAAATGATAAATGTTAAAGGGCATGTGGAAAATTTGGGGCACTAATTCAATTCTTCTCTGTGGGAGTTGTGACCTGATCCAACTATTTTGGGGAGCAATTTGGAATTATTCCCTAAGAGCTATAAAACTGTGCATACCCTTTGACCCAGCAATACAACAAAGAAATCAAAGAAAAAGGAAATATGTACACAAATATTTATAGCAGCTTTTTTTGTGGTAGCAAACAATTGAAAATTAAAGGAATGTCCATCAATTGGGGAAATGGCTGAACAAGTTATGGTATACGATTGTGCTGGAATACTAATGCGCTTTAAGAAATGCTGAGCAGGATGCTTTCAGAAAAATCTGGGAAGACTTTTATGAACTGATGCAAAGTGAACTGAACAAAGCCAGGAGATCATTTGTACACAGTAACAGCAATATTGTATGATGATCAACTGTGAATGACTTAGCCAGGGGTGGGTAATCTGCAGCCTTAAGGCCAACTATTGCCTTATATGTCCTAAAGTGCAGCCTTTTGACTGAATCCAAGTTTTACAGAACAAATCCCACCCATGGACTTAACTATTCTCAGCAATACAATAAAGCAAATAATTCTGAAGGACGCATGATGAAAAATGACATCCACATCCAGAAAAAAAAATGATGGAATCTGAATGTAGATCAAAGCATCTTTTTTACTTTTTTTTTGATCTGTGTTTTTGTTCACAATATAGCTAATATGGAAATATTTTTCACATAATTGCAAGTATATAATCTATATCAGAATGACTGTTTTCTCAAAGACAGCAAGGTGAAAAAGAGAAGGGGGGAATTTGGAACTCAAAAATTATTTTAAAATTAAGGGGTTAAGGGGTGGCTACGTGGCATAGTGAATAGAGTACCAGCCCTGGAGTCAGGAGGACCTGAGTTTAAATCCGGCCTCAGACACTTAACACTTACTAGCCATTTGACCTTGGGCAAGTTACTTAACCCCAATTACCCTGCCTTCCCCCCTCCAAAAATAAAAAAATATGAATATTAAAATTGTTTGTACATATAATCAAGAAAAATAAAATAAAACAATTTTAGGAATAAAAAAGAAACAATGCCTTAGTATCTATCAAGGGTATTTGCAGTGGAAGAATTTTAGTTTTGACTTTGTTCTACATTGAGAATTTTGTCATTAGAAATTCATGAACCAAGTATGCTGGCTTACTCCATTTATTCATGAGAATTCATGAAATATCAGTGATTTTGTCAGCCTTAGGCAACTCCCAATGTGGGAACTCCTTCCATTGATAGGTATTACAACCTCTCTCTAACTAACTGTATAGATAAATACTGGGGAGGTGCCTGGAATATACAGCAGTTAAATTCCTTGTCCACAGTCTCAAAGCTAATAAATATCAGGAGCAAGAACTGAGTTCTAATTTTGATGACTAAACAATTGAATGGCAAAGCAAGTAGTGGTCAGTGAATATAGTAGAATATTACTGTTTTATAAGGAATGATGAATGTGGTAAATACAAAGAAACATGTAAGAAATCTAAATGAACTGATACAGAGCCAAGCAAATAATATACACAGGACTACAATGATGCAGAAAGAAAGAACCACAAATTATTTTAAGTTAATGTTGCAGGGGCCAAGATTGAAGAAAAGAAGCAGAAACCCAACCAAATCTTCTAACATTCCTCTCTGAACAATTTTAAAATAATGTGTCAATTGAATTCTGGAACAGCTTATCTCATAAAAGATCAAGATAAAACAATTTTTCCAGCCTAAGACAATTTAATAAGTCAGAAAGAGAGGTCTATGATACCAGGGTAGAGGCCAGTGCAGAGCTAATGTGGCAACAACACCAGCTATGGGCCTTGGATGTGGCTGCCATATCAGCAGCTGCAGAAGAAGAATTGGATAATTGGTCAATTTGCAAGGGACCCTGAGCTGACACTGAGAGAAGGACCTTTGCTGTTTGGTAACTTCATTGCCCATATATAGTTCTGGGTCACAGTTCAAAGGTGGAAAATAGTGCTTGTCATAGGGGAACAGGGTTACAATCCCAGTGCCCAAAAGGATGGCTAGTACTTGTAGCAACAAAGGAATAGGGGACTTTCCTAGTTAAGGATCAGAACAGACCAGAAGAGCAGTGACCACACCTCTCCCTCTTCCCCATTTAGTCAATTCTACTTTGTAAGGAATTCTTTTCTTTAGTGAATTTTTTAGCTTTTATTACCATTTGGACAGATCTGTTTTCTTAAGATTTTGTGCCTTTTTTAAACAAGCTGTTAATCCTCTTTTCATAATTCTTTTGTATCACTCTCATTTCCTTTTCCAAGTTTCTTCTACCACTCTTATCTCCTTCTTTAACACTTCAAGGAATTCTTGTGGGGCTTGTATCTAATTTGTGTTTTTTATTAGGATTTTGTTTGTTATTTTCACATGTTTGACTTCTGAATTTGCTTCTTGATCTTCCTGCCTGCCATCATAGGGGACCAAATGGGGAAAAAAGTTACAAATGCTCTCTCTCTCTCTCTGACACACACACACACACACACACACAGTTTTTAGAATTGGGCAACTGGAAACTAATGATTCCATGAAATAGCCAATAAGACAAAGCTAAAAGAATGGGGAAAAAGAGAAGTATGAAATATCTCATTATAAAAACAACTGACCTGGAAAATAAAGTGAGGATTGATAATTTAAGAACTGTTTCCCTACTTGAAAGCCATAATCAAAGAAGGAACTAGACATTATTTTTCAAGAAATTACAAAACTTCCCTGCTATCTTAGAAACAGAGAGTAAAATAGAACTCCTTGAGGAATTAATCAGTAAATGCTTTCAAGTTCTATTTTCATTCTCAGTGTCTTCATCTATAAAATAGGGACACTAATTGTATCCATCTCCCAGGATTGCTGAAAGTATCAAATTCAATAACTTGTATAAAGTACTGTGCATACTTAAAATGCCTTATAAATTCTAGTTTATTGTTAATCATCATCAACCACTGCCTTTGTTCTTTAATCTCTAACCTGGTAATAATAACCCTTTTTTTTTGGTAGGAAACTCTTCTCTATATTCTCTCAATGATAGGTTTGTAGCAAATGATTTCCCAACCTTTAAATCAATCCATAGAATTCTGAGCTTCAACCTCCCATGACCTATTGTCTATTGGAAATTTTCCACCTAATGTCCCATAAAGCATCTTAAATTCATTTTCAAAAGAGAACTCCTTATCTTTCCCCCCATCCCCAAGTCTATCTATAATTTCTTCTTAACTTTCCATTTCTGTTGAGTTTCCCTATAACTTGTAACCAAAAGCTAAGACATCAGAATCCTCATGACCTTTTTATTGTCTCTCATACCTATTTCCAATTTCCAGGTCAACAATTTTGCCCCTCATCTAATTTCAAATCTTATGTCTCTCATGTGGCTATCACTCCAGTTTGGGGCCTAATGTCCTTTCATCATCACCTCTGAACTATTACAATAGCTCTTAACTGGTATTTGTGACTCATCTATCCCCTCTCCAAACCATCCTCCATAATTCTATTAAATTGATATTGTCCTGACCATGTAAATCTACTCCTCTGGTCTTAAAAAACACAATCTCTCCCAATTACTTCTGGACTAGAATATAAAGTTCTTTGCTTGGTTTTCAGAGTCTTTTACAATATGTCTCCAGACAACGTTTCCAAGTTTATTACATATTGTTTTTCCTTCATGCTTGCCATATGCTGGCCAATGAGACTTTAACTCCCATCTCCATTCCTTTGCACAGTGTGTCTCCCATTTCTGGAACATGCTCCTTCTTAATCTGTCTCTTAGAATCCTATTAAATCCTATTAAAGTTCCTCACCACTCTCATTTTATTGTCTCCTTACTCCTGTAAATATTTGAATTTATCTCGATACCTAAGTTAATGATACTTACAGGGGTATTACGGAAATTAAAGAATCATTTTTAGTACCCAAGTATCTTCCAATGAAAGACATTATCCTGAAAATCCCTATCATGAAGAGGTGGAATGACAGGGAGAAGGGATGGAAGTAAGTATTTATTAGTAACTACTACGTACCAGTCACTATGCTAAAAGCTTTCTATAATTATTATCTCATTTAAACCTCATTAGGTTCTATCATTATTCCCATCTTTCAATTGAGGGAACTGAGAAAAAACAGAAGTGACTTGCCATGGTCACACAACCAATATATCTGAGGCAAGATCTGAACACAGGTCTTACTGACTACAGATCCACTGCTTTATCTACTGTACCACAAGCTGCCTCATATTAACACCCCAATAATGATAAAATACTTTACTTATTTTCCATTTCTCCCACAAATGAAAAGCATGTTAGGTTGTTTACTGATGGCTCTTCATTCTTTTGATTTAGCTAGAGTTTTGTCTTAAACCTATGTGTGTACTGTATCTCTTTTGAAACAAAAGTTAAATCTATGTCTGTTTGAACATACTTTATAAAGACTTAATTTTGACCCAGATTATCATATTAACAAAAATATTCTAGACATTTCATGCATAGTCATACTTGCCAGGGACTCTACTCACTGTCTTCATTATCTTTGGAAAGTATTGAAGTAGACAGAATATTAAGATCTTTGGGTTCCTCAAATGAATGACAATGAAAAAGAAACCAGTAAAGAAAAAGATATACTATGAATCAAAGGTGTACAAGAGAATGCTAGCTCTGGTCTTCTACAGGAAAGGATAGAAATCTGGCAATTGTTATTTTATGGTGACATATTATAAGGCAATTGGGGCTTAATGGAAAAAGCACTGAATTTGGACTTAGGAACTAGGTTTGAAGCTTAGCTCTGCCATTTAGAAACTTCAATATTGAGCAAGTCACTGAACTTCTCAGTGCTTCAGTTTCCTTATCCTCACATGGTCATAGAATAGATGTGCTGTATTGCAACTTGCTGTGGAGAGGAAAGGAGGTAATTTATGGAAAGCACTATGCAAATATCAGCTATCCTTATGTTTATTATGAACTGAGATAATACAGAGCAGATTGTATTCCCAATAGAACTCACCATCCCCATAGGTGTTATGTTTTTTCTTTCTTCTTTCACATCTGGCAAGCATGTGATCACATTAATAAAACACAAAGTGGACAGAAGCTGGAGGGAGTGGTCTGCTCAAAGCTACACAATTCCAGGGTTGGAAAGGTCATATAGCTTAGTTGCTCCACAGACCTTTAGGGCTGGCTATGCCTCAATTATCCAAACTGCTAGTTCTTTATCATTTTGTTTAAGATATGCAAGAAAAGAGATTTTATTACCCACTCTAACATTCAATTATGTTTTACAGTCAATGAGCTTTCTGATGGAACACATGTTGGAATTTAAGACAATTTTCTTTTCTGCTGTCTTCTCTCACTGTAAAGCACAGATAAATAGCTAATATCTTCCTTCCTATACAGACATGTTTGTGTTTACATATATATGTATATACATGTTTGTATGTTTTTGTATATACATATATGTGTCTAAATATACATATATCACTTACACATATGCCAGATGCATTGGGAGCCCTATGAGATCAAACTTGTAAGAAGTTTCTAACGAATTTCTCCCTACACTGCCACTGTAGCTCCTAGAGACCACTAAAAACATTTAAAATAAATTGGGGTCTTAAAGATCTTTATTCCAACTCCATCATTTTATATGTGAGGCAAATGAGTTTCAGTAGGTAGTTGTGTAACTAAGACCCAGAGTGAGAGATTCTGTCTGTGGACTATAACATTCTCATTGAATCTTAAATGAAGCAAGATTATACTCTTGTGAAATTGCATCTGATGCCATTTCATACCCATATGAGTAGAATCGAAACAACTCTAGTTTCCAGGGATAAGTAAGCACTTGGAATTTTCAAGCCTTGTTCCAAGGAAAATTGATTCTAAGAAATGGAAAGCTCATATAAAATACAAAGTGCAAAGGTTTCTGAGCACAGAAAAAACATAGAAGAGGAATGATAAAGTTTCCAAAGGAGGTCAAAGGTTGTGTCCTTAGTCTGACTGACAGCATGGTCTAGGGAAATAAGTGATTGCAAACAATCTAAGAATAAAGGAGTTATTGAGATATGTTACACTATTCACAAGCTATCTTCTCATTAAATAAATTAGACTTAAAAATTTCATATAGTACGTGGACTGTGGCTCACTATCTATCTTTGCCCCACTCTCTAGTGAGACACTACATATCTGTGCTTCATGTATTTTTTAATCCAATCTAATCTTTTACAATTGTAAAAAATATACTAAGGATACTGCCAACTATAATAATTCCACATGTCTATTTTTTTCCTTCAGGATGTTATATACTTCACATATGATACTTAGACTTCTTGTCATTCTCTTCCTCTCTCTCTTTTCTTCTCTTTCTTCCAGATCTGTGAGTTCCCCAATGTAGGGAAACTACAAAATTTTCCAGTATGGAAAATCCAAATACCTTCTCTGAAAACTGGCAATCTTGCTAGAATATATCAGGTCCAAGGGAGTTTTCTAGGGGTAAATTCTAAGTGTTAAATGAGTTGCCCAATGACACACAGTTGGTATGTCCCTAAGGAAGAACTCGAACCCAGCTCTTTTTTTAACTTCAAGATTATTCATCAGTGTACTACTTCACACTATCTAGGATTGTTGTTTAAAATCTGAATAGGTGCCAATATTATGTTACATTCCAAAAGAAGCACTAATGCTACCAGAAATTCGCTATTAATGACTATCATTGCAACCAAAACTGTTGACAGAGAGACCTAATTATATCCATTTTAGTTTGCCCCAGGTTTATAAATAAAATATATTTATATGTTTGGATTTCTTTTTTTTTTTTTTTGCTTTTTGGAGGGCAGTTGGGGTTAAGTAACTTGCCCAAGGTCACATGGCTAGGTTTTTGTTTGTGAGTGTTAAGTGTCTGAGGCCGGATCTGAACTCAGGTCCTTCTGACTTCAGGGCCGGCACTCTACTCACTGTGCCACCTAGCCACCCCTGTTTGGATTTCTTTTAGCACCTCAGTAGACAAGTTGAGATACTTGTCTGTTTTAATTATGGAGAAAGATTTACAGTAGCAAGGAATAAACTACAAATTAGCAATCAACTCTATTGTTTTCTAAGTAAAATAAAAATGATTCTTTGAGAGGCACACTTATTAAATGTCCTGCTAGGTTGATGGCTAGCTTTATAAAGTTGAAAACCCTCAATCCAATTTGATCACCAAGAATAGTCCTCTGCACAAAACAAACAAATATGAGAACTAAGTTAAGAAAGCCTGCTGAATGATTCAAAATTATTTTATAGTAGTTCTACTTGAAACAAAGCTACCACTTTATCAATGTTCAAATTTATCCCTTTCAAAGGACTTTGGAGTTTTTTGAAAAACCACTGTGAGGTTTTTCTTTTATTTTTTTAAATAACCTATCCATTACACTATCTATAAAATTTCTGCATTTCCATTATTCCCTAGGAAATGAAAGTTACTCACTCTTTGGGGATAGTATTGAACCAATTTGCTTCTCTAATGATAGATAAAATTTTTGAAAGTAGGTCCATCATGATGGAGAAGAGAGGCATCGTAATGCCAGGGAAAGGACCTCAGATCTGGGATGAAAAGACCTTGGTTCAAATCCACTACCTATCATTTGCTACTTGTGAGACTTTAGACAGGGTATTTCACCTCCTTCACCTCAGTTTCTCTCCTGTAAGATGAGAAGGTTGACATTTAAGGAAACCTCTAGCTGTAAATTTATGCCCCTATTAGAGACTAAATAGTATTAGAGAGGCCATCAGATATATCATTCCTTCTCAAAAACCAAAGAGGACATGAACACAACTCAATGATGTTTTGGGTGGAGAGTGTCTTTTGTTTTGGGTTCTGTTTGAGTTTTTTTTCGTTGTACAGGCTAGCTCAGATCAGTTCTGACTGATTTAAAATGAAATTTGCTTAGCACTTTAAGATTTAAAAACATATTATATGTATAATCTCCCTTGACCCTCACTAGGAGGTATATACTATAACTATCCCCATTTTGCAAATTAGGAAACAGAAGATATAATGATTATAATGAATTATAGTTTTATTTAAGTATAATGCATTCTATTTATTAGTTATTATGATGTAATATATAATGGTTTAATGATTCTTAATATATGATATATAACAAATATTACATATTATGATTGATAAAGCTATTAACAATAAAAAGTCAGCATTATACAGCATTTTTAACTTTGCAAAATGGTATAAATATGGCATTTTATTTGATCCCCATGGTCCTATGAAGTAGGCACTATAATTATTAAAAAAAACATCAACCAGGAATTCCAATATGACTAAGGGAGAGTCTACCAGGTGAACTTTGGAGTTAGGTGGTTCCAGCTTCAGTGCCAGCCAAAAAAGGTTTAAACAAGACAAAATAATGGTGTCCACTTCTTGCATATGCCAGTGTTACAGGTGCATTGGAGTTTTAAGACCCACTGTGCATGGTCAAGTCTTCTTTCCCAGATTCTCTTTGGTCCCCTCCATTGCATGTTCCTAATATGGCCATGATTCACATGAAGTTCTGCAACATCTATGCAGAGGTATGCAGTTCTTTCTGTAGTGACTGCTAGAAATTTCTGGAACTCAATGATTAAATGCAATTTAATTACGTTACTCAATTTTGCTTCTTAATGTCAACAAACACAAATAATTTTCAGAAACTACCTTATGGAAGAACAGAAGCAGGAGAATTGTACCCTGTTAGAGGGAGGAATAAAAACGCTACTCAATTTTTTATCCTTTAGTCCATGAAATTGTCGGACAGATGAGAAATCATAGCTGGCTAGATAGCGATTTAGAGATGGACATTGATAGCCTATTAAACTATGCTATCATAGACTTTATCAATGATTATCTCATTGAAAGATTGATTGATAAGTATATTTTGATATAATTATTTTGTTTTGTAATATGATGTACTTAATCATTTAAAATGTTATTCTGAGAAGGGATCATTAGGTTTATATCACATTGCCAGAGGGTTCTATGACACAAACTATTATCCCTGGATAATGGTTTAAAAGTTGGAGAGGATGAGAGAGGCTACATCCACTTCAAAATATTCTCCTTGGAACTGGGGAACTCTGGCTCAGGGAAGTTAAATGACTTGTCCATGATTATACATGCTTGCTGTCTTAAGCATAAAGTGCAGGTTTTGGATACAAGTCCTCTGATTCTGAATCCAGTGAGTATTATATCTTGTAATGGAGTTAATATAAGGAATTAGGCAGAAATAAATAGTGGCATACTGGCAAGTACCAGTTATTTTTCCCTTTTTAATAACAGACTGATCATCTACATTATTGAAGAATTTGTTTTTGTCATTCCCTTATTCTTTTTTTTTTTTTAAATAGCTGTTCATTAACACTTTGAAGTCATGGTTCTTATCTCATGATTATATTAAGAAATAGTACACAGAGACTGAAAACACTATTAAGGGTTTATGAAATTAGGTGAGATAACAGCATACTATAAAAGCATAGGATCATAGAGTTAGAAGAGGCCACAGAGATAAGTATGTGAGGCAGCTAGGTGGTGTAGTGGTAAGAGCAGTGAGCCTGGAGTCAGGAAGACCTGAGTTTAAATCTGAGTTCAGATAATTATTAGCTATGTGGCTGTGGGCAAGTCCCTCAGCATTTTGCATCCCAATTTTCTTCATCTACAGAATGGAAATAATAATAGCTTCCTGGGGTTATTGTGAGGACAAAATGAGAAAATATTTGTAAAGCACTTATCACAGTGCCTAATGAATAATAAACACTTAATAAATGCTTATTTCCTTCCTCACTCAACCCTCTCATCTTGCATAAGAAAAAGCTGAGGGTCAAAAAGGTTCAGTGAATTGCTCAAGGATTCAAATCTTCTTCATCCAAATCCAAATCCAACAATCTTTTTACTTTACCATACTCTCTCACTTTATAAATTTCAGCTATTATCTCTTTTTCTTCTCATTTGTAATGGTGTTCAGATAGAACACTTCTGGGTTAAATGACTGTCCTATTTATTATAATATTATGTACAGTATTAAAGTGGTTGATAAATTACCATCATGATCACATTATTATTATTATTATTGGAGCAAGGAAGGCAGGGTAATTAGAGTTAGGTGACTTGCCAAACGTCATACAGCTAGTAAGCATGTCAAGTTGTATGATGTTGGATTTGAACTCAGGTCCTCCTGACTCCAGGGCCAGTGTTCTATTTGCTGCACCACCTAGCTGCCCTGTCAATTATTATTATTTATGTATATGTAATCTTGAGAAGTTTCAAATTATATATATTCTGGGACATCAGTTTCGATTATTGGTGGAAAACTTGAAAATCTTTCTTCTTATCTATTTAATTCAAACTTTGTTGAAGACAAAAAAATAAAAATACAATTAGTTGTGGCCAAGACAATAATCTCAGGATGGATTTGTTTTTAGGTTAAGAATTGTGCAAAACAAAACAAAACAAAACAAAAACAAAAACACATTTTCCCCCCTGAAACTAAGTTCAGAAGCCTATTAAATTTCTTTTGAAAATTTTCTTGAGCAGTGGCATTTCATCACGGTATGAAATTAATTAAGTTGAATATTAGGAAATATTAGGAAAAATCAGGTTGTGAACAAGTAAATGTTTAGTTAAGAGTTTAAAATAGTTCTCCAGCTCCAGCATTATATTGCTTAACACGCTGATTGCTCATGGCATTCACTTAATGAGGAGTGTTTGACATTTTTAAAATATGTTTTAAAGGGAGAGTCTTAATGACATAAAGAAGGCTCATAAGCTACTTGAGAGTATATGGAGATCTCCAGCACCTTGCACAGTGCTGGAAGTGCACTGTATTGAATATAACAAATGTGTAATAAATGCTTCTTGTTTGATTATATGTCTATCTATATAGAAATCTTCTTCCCTCTTAAAGAATTTTATGGCTTTTAATCTTATATATTCTATGCATACATTATCATACTGTGGGTTTAGCATATAGTCAATTTCTCTAGGAAGTAAAATGTAAATGATATAGAGCCAAAAAGAGTCTCTTTAAGAGCTTACAGTGAAACCAAAAGAATGAGCTAATATTTTTTAAGCAGCGCTGCCCGAAGCCATTGGCCAACAAGACATAAACCAACTGCACTAGAAGCAAATCCTGAAACCACATAAGAGAAACATATTTGAGGAAGAACATTATGGTTTCTGTAACAGATAAACTTAGGAGAAATAAATTATATTAAACTAAGGGAAGGAAATCAGATTCTTGAAGAACAAAAAAGAAAAGATGAAACATGAGGGAAATAAATCACAATTGGATATAAGTGAACCTGATGTTTATTTCTAAAAAACAATCGATTCCCACAATATCAAAGTGAGAATTCCGGAAAAGTAAAAACAAACTATTTATCTTTATGATACATTTTTCCCAAACTAGAAACACAGGGAAATGGTTCATTAAACATTAAGTATATTATAGAATAGTGGAAAAAAACTACTAACTTTAGAACAAGAGATTCTGTGTTAGAATTTTAACTCTGCTACTCATTCCCTATATGACTATGAACAAGGGTCTTCCCATCTCTCTACTTGTGTCTTCATTAATAAAATCAAGGAGCTTACTTGCATAACAAATGGATGAATGAAAAAAAAAAACATTTATTAAACCTTATATGCCAAGCCAGTTTCTAAATGATAGGGATATTATTTGTAAATAGAAAAAGTCAAATATCACTGCTTTCAAGGAATTTATGATCTAATTGTAGGTGATAACACATACGAAAAAGTTGAACTACACGGGAGATGTAAAAGCCTGGAATTTCTAAATGTTTAAAGGTTAGGAGTTCTACAAGTCCTTAGATTTACATCAGTAGGTCAGATGATGGTGGAGGGAAAGTTCAGGGGATGGAGGCAAGGCAAATGGTAAGGAAGATGTAAGCAATCAATGACAGAGCAGATGATAAGGCCTAATGGTCCTACATCTCACCAGAAGGAAAAAAGAGGTGATTTTCATCTCAATTAAGCCTTTTGTGTAATTCCGGGAGCCCAGATGGCTTTTGAGCTTCCCACAATTTGGACATCAGGCAAAGAAAAAGGAAGGGAGGGCATCTTTAAAGGTAGCATTCTAGCTCTAAATCCTATGTTCCCGTTATATGTAAACAACTTCTTGAAAAAGAAAAACAACATACAAGAACCCAACCGTATCAATTTTAGAGATGTAGGAGATGTTTCAGAACTGTGGCTGATATTCAGGATAGTGTAACAATTATCAAAAGGATAAATATGGATTCATTATCACCATTAACATGTCTTCATATAACTAAGAAGCAAATTTCTTCCATTCAGAGTTATAAAATGTAGAAAGAAAGGAAATAGTTTGTTCTCCTTTAAAACCAGAGGCATATACTTCACAATAATATCAAAGCATTCAAAAATGTCATAAATCTAGCAACAAATCGGAAACATCAGATTCTTAAGGATAAGCTTAATTAATTTCCCATAACAATTTGCTCCTGGGCCAGAACGCTTAAAAATTCTGAAAATCTATTATAATTGAGAGTAGGGATGCAGTGGGCTTTAAAGTGGGCCAATCTAACTTGAAATCTGGCTTTCTTTTACTGGAGTGTTGGTGAGGTTCATAATTTTATAGTATTTCATAGTCACGTCATAGAAGAATAATTGTAAAAATTAAATAAAAAGTCATTGTTGGTGGGCTTTCATATAGGTCAACCAATTGGACAAATGATTAATTATGCACGAAACAAAAAACGAATATTTGAATTCTGCATAACTCAGAATTGTTATTAGAAATATCTAATATGTTTATCTCAGGTAGCTATGCCAAACTCTAGACTGTTCCAGACATTTGATGTGCATGTTGGGAAGATGAGGAGACCAATAAAGATTAATGAGCTAAGTGACACAGTAGAGTACTATATTTGGAATCAGGGAGACTGGAGTTAAAAACCTGCAAAAAATATTAGCCATGACCCAGGTCAAGTCAATATACTTCTTTCAGACTTAGTTGTCCCATTTGTAAACCAAGGATGGTAATAATACCTACTCAGAGGATTGTCATGAGGATCAAACATTATACCATATACAACATTTACCAACCTTAAAGTGATAAATAAATGCTATATATTGTTGTGGTTGTTATTATAAATTATTGCTAGCACCTTTAAATATTCCTTTCTTGGTTCTGATTCCAAGTCTCCAGATTTCATTCCCATGCCTTCCCTGCCTATTCACCTTGGAATTTCCCTTAGCATTTAAAACATTCTCATCCTGGAACAAACCCCTGTCCCTGGAACTCCCATTGGTGAGTTCCTCCTGGGGTCTTCATTTTGAGGAGGAGCTCAGGACAGCCTTTCTTCATTCCTCTCCTAGTTCTGCTTCTGACTCTCTTGACTGCCATCATGGTAACCTCCCTTCCGTTTAGTTTTCTTTAGGCATTCTTCTCCCTTTAGGATATAAGCTCCTTGAGGGCACAGATTGTCATTCTTTTTATATATTTGTATCTTCAGAGCCTGGCACATAGTAGCTAGAACAGTGATTTGCCAATATTGTTTAATAATGCCTGATGAAAACTTGTTGACTAGATACTAGAGGTTAGACATTGCCAAGAATGGCCGATGTCTTTATGCTGTAACACCGAAAGAAGATACCCTAAGGAAGCATGCTAAATCATATAGAACCAGTATGCCTTAGTTTCTACTGCAGTGAAGAGAAAGCACAACAAACTAGGAGTAAGATATGCAAAGCTATGTGGTATTATGTGGATTTGTTTTCTAGGCTGTCATAGCAGTCTCTGAATAGAATTTTGATCCTCAGATTCTCAGTGGAAGGATTGAACTGGTTGGGAAAGAGGGTTATATCCAGATCTTGGTAAATTAATACTGTCAAATGTTTCTGTTCTTGGTTTCAAACTCTCTTGATTCTTAAAATATAAGGGTTTGTGACTCCTGCTTTTTTAATGCCTTAAAATTAGAAAAGTAGGAAACATATCTTTAGAATGATGAAGTATTATTTCCAATTTTGCTCAGATAGCAGGCAGAATATAAATGTAAATGATATATAATGTAAATGTGAATGTAAAATAATATGCAGTCAAGCGAATTCCTAGAATTTTAAATATAATTAATTATGTTGGTAATGATAATATATAGCAAGAGAATGGAAAGGTGACATGTGCATTGATATCCATAGGTGATTAGGGATTATGTCTTGTGATTTTAGGCCTTCAGCCTCTGATAATAAGGAACGATAATCATAACATAATTTTTAAAGTATAGCAATTCCAATTTCCTATGTAGAAATGATTGCCCAGATATTAATGATTTTCTTTTGAAACAGTGATGAATGTTCTTGTATTAAAATTGCATCTTGTTTTCAAAACTTCTATTTTTTGAAATAAAAAAAAAAAGCTTGGGCAAAGGTTACCTCAGGGGAATAACATATATCATAGAAGATAAATGGAGGATATTTGAAGGATCACGATATGTATGGACAGTGGGTCTATTTTAGGCCAGTAAATATTTTTCACCTATATATGGCAATATAGCTGCATTTAGAAAAAAGTAAATATAAATTTCTTAGTATAACTTTTTTCTAAGCATTGAAATCTTAACAGAAAGTACAAATTCATCTCACTTGGTACTAATCCAAATGAAACTAGCCTAGGGCAACACAGGTATAATCCTCACTGTCCTGGTCAGACTACATTTGGAATATTATTTTCAGACTTGTCTTTATATTTTAGGAGACATATTTATATGGCAGAGATCATCCAGACAAGGGCTAATAAAGTGATGTTTGAGATTTTGCCCAATGAGAATCAGTTGAAACAATCTTAGATGTTTGATCTGGAGAAGAGATTTGTGGGGGATGTGATAGCTGTATGCAATTATTTGAGAGATTATCAAGTAGAAGGTAGATGACACTTATTTTGTTTGGTCACAGAGGGCAGAAGTAACTAATAAAAGAGGTAAAGTTATATTTGCTATAAGAAAAAAATCTTAATAATTAGATATATGTAAAATTGGAATAAGGGCAGCCAGGTGGCTAAGTGGATAGAGGACCAGGATTCCCATCAGGAATACTCTTCTTCCTAAATTCAAATCTGGCCTCAGACACTTACTAGCTAATCCATTAGACTTAGTTTCCTCATCTGTAAAATGAATTGGAGAAGGAAATAGCAAAACACTATGGTATCTTTACCAAGGAAACCCTAAATGGGGTCATGAAAAGTTGGACAAATGGGACAAGACTGAAACAATTGAACAACAACAATTGGAATTGTTAGAATGAACTGACCCATAAAGTAGCAAATTTCTCTTTACTTGAAGACCATAGGCAAAGGCTGGCTGAACATTTGTCAGGAAAGTTGTAAAAGTGATTCTTATTAAGGTACAGGTTTAAGTAAATGGTTTCAGAGGTCTCTTTTAATCTCAAGATTTTATTTATTATTCTATGAAGAGAGGCCTCTGCACTCAAAGTAATCATTCATGAAATGCTCTTATCAACTCCTTTAGGAAAAATCAAATTTTTCAAATTTGTAGCATTTCCATAAGTACACTCTTTCACCAATTTCTGAGCTATTCCAGAATTGAAATATGCCTTTCTTTTATTTTTTCTCTCAAAACTAGTTGGGCAAAATAAACCAGAAAGTGCCAATGTTTCCAAGCTAAGTTGTTTAGGGACTACATACTAGGTTTTTTTAGGAAGCTAACTAGAGTGGTAGTATTTTCTGAGTATCAACATGCCAGAAATAATTCAAGTATAGACTAAGCACTACCATGTATTTTGGGAAAAATAATTTAAATGTTGTACTTCCCTTTTAAGGGATTTACTATTTATTATTTATATAATTTAAGTTTATATAATAATAGTTTTATTTACAGTACATGACTTTTGGTAATTTTCCATCTTGACAGAAGCCAGAATATTTGGGCTGAGAAAAGGTTAGAAGTAAGGAACACAAGTAGATAGAGGAGGGCATGTGAATATTTTAAGTTGGATACTGTTTATTTTGGACAAATTATTGACTATTTTACTCAAATACATTTGTTTCTCATGATTATAATCCTTTCAATTATATTAGCAAAAAATGATATGGTAGCTCCATTAATAGAGTATAGGACAGTATTACATGCTTCCTCTTTCCACTTCCTCTTTTTAAATATTATGGCCAGTTTTGAGATTAAGGATGATAAAAGGACAATGCCCTACCTCAGCATTTCTCTTTGGGAAGAAAACTACCTAAATATATCTCTGGGATAAGAAGGAGGATATTTCTTAATAAGATAGAATATGTTCTATTTTTAAAGAGAAAAGGCCTATAAATGAAAGAGATCTCCACTCTAACGACAGCCATCATGGAGAGATATGTAATACATTAAAACTGGAAAAAGATGTTAAAAATCATCTTTTCTAACTCCATAATTGTATTACTAGACTTGTGACCTCATTGGTATAGAGAATATCTCGTGAAGAAACATTCTATCCATCCAGATCCATACTTTCTTTACAATTTACAGTCAGTTAGAAAGTTGACTGGACTGACAAACTGATTGGCATATTGGTCACATAGCCAATAGAGGTTAGAAATGGGACTTGAACCCACGTCTCCCTATCTCTAAAGCCTGTTCTTGTTACTGTATCATAATGCTTCTCCAACCCTCTCATTTTATTTATTATGTAATTAAAATATTTTGCAACTTCCCCAAGAGAGTGAACATACACTCTAAATAATAAGAATTAATTAGCTACATGGATACTGCACATTACTCTTTGATCCTTAAGTAACATAAATATAACAAACAAGCAATTGCATCATCTCACCTACTTTTTATTAAAGAAAAATATTGCTCTACTCCACTGTAGACTACTTCTGGGGAAGAATGTCTCTAACTCAGTTATTTGCATACTAATAGAAACACATATTCAAAATATTCTTTCAGAAATTATGAACAAATTATGATTATAGACCTATTTAAAAAAAACCAGACATTTCGCAAGTCAACTTAACACCCATAAATCCTGGTAGGGTTTCTGCTCATACCCACTGGTGCTGCAGAAAAGGAAGAGTAAACGGAAGAGGAGGAGGAAGAAGAGGTTTTAGTCACATGATGTTCAGCCTCTTCAAGTTCCCCCTAAATCTAAGCATAGTGAATGTTTCAACAAGGTTGGCCAGCTGGCATTTTAAACTTATTGTCATAAGCTTTCCCTAGCTAAGTGTATTCAACCCTCTCATTTTAAAGTTGAGGGAGCCAAGTCCCAGAATGTAAAATTACTGATCAAAGACTACAAATTTTTTTAGTGACAGAGTCTGAAATAGAAGTTAAATCTCCTGACTCCTATCCTTATAATTCATCTTCTTTCCTCCATATTAGGATCTCAACTTAAAAAATTCCTTAAGGACAAAAGGGAACTATCACTTAATAGTTTATTGTGATTGAGATTATTTATTAAGAAAATTTTCTTACTTAAAATTCCTTTCTCATTTTAGTGGACAAAAGGCATCTTTAAAATATGTGACTATGAAAAATACTATTAATAGTTGATAATCTATTAGTCTAATTCTATATTTAAGTAATGTTCACCCTTCTTTCAGAAATTCTATATTTTTTGATAAATGTATACCAAGTAACTTAGCAAATTATAATGAGGCAAATATGTAACTCATCACTTTGAAGAAGGCAAGGCAGGGTTCTAATGACAAAATGGTTCAATTTGTATTATGTTGCATGAACACTTTAAAAAAATGGCTTGCTAACATTCATAGCTCAGAAGTACATTATTTTTATGTCTGTGGACCCCTTAGTAGTGGGTGCACAGAAAGGCCATAAGGATGGCCTTAAAGTTTTAGTAGGGAGGAAAGAGTTGGCAGTTCTGCCAGTTTCAACAAGCGTCCCTTGCCAATTTAAACCATTGTTCTGCTATATAGGAGAAGGCTTCTGTAGCCTATGTTATATTACTGAGTAACCTTCTCACTTACCCTATTTTGAAAGGTCACTTCTTAGAATTCACTTAGAATTTTTCAGAATTCACTGAAACTAAGGGGAAGCTAGGTGGCACAGTGAATAGAGCACCAGCCCTGGAGTCAGGAGGGCCTGAGTTCAAATCCGGCCTCAGACACTTAACACAAAAACTAGCCATGTGACCTTAGGCAAGTCACTTAATCCTAATTGTTCTACCCACCCCCCTCCAAAAAAATAATTATAGGGGCAGCTAGGTGGCTCAATGAGTAAGAGCTCAGATACTTAACACACACACACACACACACACACACACACACACACACAAAATGGCCATGTAACCTTGGGCAAGTTACTTAACCCTAATTGCTTTAAAAAAAAAGAATTCACTGAAACTGGAATCATGGCTGTATTATGGAAAATATATTTATTTGATTATATATGATAATATATTTGATTATATATAATATGTGAAAGAAATTTAAATATATTAAGAAATTATTGTCAAATATTATTATTAAGATAATATATTACCACCTCTCTCTAATATTTAAGAAATATAAATATGTATTTACATTTAGAGAGAAGAGATAATAATCTGGTCTAAGTATAATGCAATGGTAATGACCATTGCAAATATTTTCTCCCTAGGACTGATCAATTTTTCTTCTACTGATCCTTGCATTTCAAATTTATATGACTACTGTATAAAGACATCTATATCTCATATCAAGGAAAAATACTGTTCAATTTTTAATAGAAATGGTGAAAAGTATATGCCATAATTAAAGTAAATCAACAGATGATTCCAGATCTTTATTTGGACCAATAATTTAAACCTCCCATCAATATTTTTAACAAGATCTACAAAGGAAGGCAAATAATTGCTTTGCCTAAGATTTAAGTTTTCAGAAAAGTTGTAAACTCAAAAAGGTATGAAGAGTACAATTCAAAGTTTAGTTTTGGCAGTCATTCATAACACCAACTAGACAGTGTAGTGGAGAGTGCTGGACTTGGAGAAAGGAAGACTGAAGTCCAAAACCTGCCTCAGATACTAGCTATGCAACTTTGGCAGGACATAAACTCTCTTGCCCTCAGTTACCCTTTCTTCAAAATGGGGATAATAATAGCATTTACCTTACAGAATGGCTGTGAATATCAAATGAGCTAACACATGTTCATTACTTTGTGAACAATAAATAAAAGTGCTATATAAATATTAGCTAGCTATTCGGTGGGGCCTGATTAAAGTATTCTAATGCCTCTTAACAGCATTACGAAAGACTGTGCCAGGTGAAGTAGAAGATAAATTGAAGGCACAGAAGCAGTGCAGTATAAAGGAAAGAGCACTGAATTTGGAGTAAGAAAAATGTGTGTTCAAATCCCACCCCCTAAGCTTACTAGTCCTAACTTGAGCAAATCGTTTATCCTTTCTGAAACTTGGTTTCCCTTAAAATAGGCATGGAGATACCTTTAGTCCCTGCTGCATAGAATTGTGGCCAGGATTGTGACCAGCTAGACAGATAACCACTGAATAAGGAAAAGCTGAATTTAATTTTTAATAGGTAACATTCATTTTTTAGATAAGATTAAAGCTAGCCAACTTAAATTCTGAAATGAACAAGCATCTTTAACTGCTTGCTTGGTAGATAGTACTTTTGGTAAGGTCATCTGCATATCAGCTCTGGTTCTTAATAAATCAGGAGACCTGATAGCATCATTTTGAATAGGGGAGGGGAAAGTCTACAAGTCAACAAATTTGTGCTCCCTGGTAGTCAGAAACAAAAGTTTTTAACCAATGGGTCTGTGGCAGGATTTTGTGAACATGGATGGTAAAAACAAAACAAAACAAAAACAAAAACAAAATTATTCCAACATGATTGGTTTCTTTACAATCCTCTGTATTTAATTTTATGCACTTTAAAATTCTGAGAAGGATTCATAGACTTAACTGGACAGTTAAAGAAGTCCAGGACACATACACAAACACACACTCACACATACAAACACACACACACTCATAGACAAAGGGGAAAAAACCTTAATACAATCAAGAAAATTAATGTGGAAGTACTAACTGGGCATAAACACAAAAGAAGGATATTTGAGCAATATATGCTCTAGAAATGTAGTGCTGTTGTAAAAGAAATATATATGATTTTATTTTGATATGTTTGAGAAATAAACCATGCATAAACTCAGCAAGTATACCTTTGAGTGGTTTAAATCAATCAGAATTCTACAAATTCATTTGCCTAAAACATTATTGAGAAACTGATCTTATGAATGTTTAGAGGGAAATTGTTAGGATGATTAAAATAATGGAAAATGGGACCTATGAGGAAAAGTTTGGGGGATTATTTTTTTCCTATTGAATAGAATATATTGATTCTAATCACACACATTTAGGAGCAGGAAGGGAACGTTGAGAATGCCTCATACAATATTCTCACTTATAGATGAAGAAACTGACTTCCCAAATACCAAAGTAATTAATCTAGATTTACATAGCTAAAAAATATCAGTGAGACTGGAACACAGGTCCTTCATTTTAAAAGTC
Organism: Gymnobelideus leadbeateri; assembly: GCA_011680675.1. Classification (NCBI taxonomy): domain Eukaryota; kingdom Metazoa; phylum Chordata; class Mammalia; order Diprotodontia; family Petauridae; genus Gymnobelideus; species Gymnobelideus leadbeateri. Next base: position 301,059 of record WOXC01009207.1, read on the forward strand.
AACTATAATACATTATTATCCAAGTATGCTAATTATTCTTGTGGGATATAAATAAAATACATAAGTAAAACAATCCATTATAATTTAAAGTCTTAAAATTCTAAATATTCACCACCTGCATTACCATTTTCTTATCTTAACAAAGATGTTTCTAAATTTTCTAGGAAAATACTCTATCACATTACAGCAACAACATTACTCTATCATCTAAAAATAATGAAATCTGAGTACTATATTATGAGACCTCCCAAATTCCCCCAGTCATTGAGATTTTCTCTGGTTATATTTTAGTCTGAGTTTTCTACCCAACTGTTTTAATTTTTCTCATCTGCTTATAAATTGTATGTATGTGCATACATAGAGAGACACAAACATACACATGTGAACGTATTTCTTTTTTTTCCATAATAGGACTTTTAAAACACATTACTGTATTTTCTGCAATCAGAGGTTCTACAGTGATATGTAAAAAGGATCAGAATAAAAATGGAAAAGATACATATTGGCTTTCTGGTTATTTCAATTCCCTTAAAGAATAGCTACCTTTTGAAATCACATATTTATAATGAATTGCATCATTGTTTCTACAAATAAGCCAACTAATATATGATAGACTATTTTTTGTTTAAAAACAAATTTTATCATTTTTACTACAGTTACTTCAATCTCACAACTTTACTGTGATATACTAGCCCAATATCTTGTTGCTTTTATAGAATTGGTTCCCTTCCAAACACATTATCTCAAATACTTACTCCTGGAAAGAAAATGCTCTTCAAAATATCACTTAATCATAGAGCTCAAAGTAGGTGTTAACAATCTGTCATTAAAACAAGGGTTTGCCCAGCTTTAAAACTCCAGCATCCCTTATAAACTTGTGCCACGTTGAGTTCCATTTTATATTCACACTAAATAAAATGTTTTGGCTCTCCCCACACTGTATCCTTTTAGTCAAAAGTTACACACCTAGGGAATTTTCTTTAATTCTTTCAAAAGATAGAAAAACTATACTTGCCAGAATACTGTTCCATGCAGGTCCTTCAGGTGTTCCATGTCTAATTTCACATCAACTTATGCCTTAAATAATCTTGCCTTATAAAAACAAACATTTTATTCATCATTGTGCTTATAAAATTATGAATTTAAAATAATAATATGAAGGACTTTGGAGGAATTTTTTTTTACAACATTGGGAAGAGCAAAGTCAACTCTTTATTAAATATGTGCAGTACTAGAGAGTAGGCTAAAATTTTATTGAAGTGTGGAACTATGTTCGTTTTCCTACCTAAAAGTACCAACAGAAATCATGGTGACTGCTGATACACCACTCATGTGCTATAGTGAGCTTCAGAAAATGCAAGAGATGTAGAAGATGGGCCCAAGTACACTGGTTCCTACCCCCCACCTCCAGGAAGATTTACAAAACACCATGAACAAATGTCACTGAAGAAAGGAATAGTCTGGTCAGCATTAACTCTAAAAGTTCCACTCTATCTATCATCTTGACAATGCTTCTGCCTTTTCAGAGAAATCACTGTAAGCCTACCAAGTGACAATTTCCTAGATGAAATGAAGCCAGAAGATATTAGTATCACTTCCCCCCAAACATTTTTTAAAAGGCAATGGTTTTTACTAGATTATTTAAAATGCCGTAGATATCCCCAGTGAATTGTGAATAGATTTTTATATGGGTTGTAGACATGGTACCTAAAAGGCACTTTATTTTATCCATTTGCCTTCAGTAAGAACTGTTTCTCCATTTTAAAATGATTAGATAATTCTTGACTTCCTTCGTAAATTCCCCACTTGTCACACTGAATATCTGTAAGTTTCTTTTAATTGTGGAAGTACACTGGGAAGGGTCAGAAAAAAGATGGGAATCATACTGGTTATGAAGAATGGTTTTAGAATGATTAATTATGGAGGGTGTTGCTCTTCAATCTCACAAGTACGTATTAAGTGTTTTCTATGTGTAAGGCAGTATGTTAGGTGTTGGTGGATACAAAGTCAAGATTTTGCTGGCAAAGGCACTTCAAATTCAAAGATAATTTCTACAGAAAATATTAAAATCTAGAAGTCTTGTCCCTTATTTGGGCCAGAATTACCTGGATTTTTATTTCAATTTTCCATCTTGTATAGTTAATAAAGACTTAGTTTTAAATGAACACTTAGGAGTTATTTGTGGAATATGTGAATAAACTATTTGATTATCTCAGGTATTTAGCTTCTATTTAAATGATAGAAACAGAGGCTAAAAATGTGTGTTAATTGCTCAACTATATAAACTCTGGTAATAATTTATGAATTTCTGCTAACTGCATTTACTATTTCTGTTTCTTGGGAAACCGTTTCATGCACTAAAACAATGATACATGTTTATAATTCCATCAGATTCTCTGACCCATAGACATAAGGTTAATTTTGCATATACCTGTCCTAAGACCACTTCTTGTGGCTTCTACAAGAGTGGAAAATGTTGGTTAATTAGGTGTTCTATTTCCATAAATGCAACATTACAAGAAATGTTTTCCTTAAGGTCATAGAAAGTAAGTCTTTTTTGTTTGAGATTATCATTGCTTCAGCAATTTTACAAAAAAGCTAGCAGAAGACTAAAGAACTACTTAAAAATCTTAAGTTTTGCATAAAAGTTGACTGATTAGTGAATGTAGGCTAATTTGTTTTTTATGACTTCCACCATTCTGAGCACAAAGAAATCATTTGTATGTATCATTACTTCTATGTCATATAACTAAATATATATATATATATATATATATATATATATATATATATATATTGATCTGTTTTTATATATACTGATCAAATTTACAGGTAAAGATTTATATATGAATTGATAACTATACATATATTTGTATATCTATATGCATTTTCTGTACATATATACTGTATGTATAGATGTATGTTTCTATATTTAGATATAGGTCTATATTGAGAACTATTTCATATCATAGTTGTAGTAGAGCATACTATTTCAAACTTCTCACATTTAGAAGACAGAGATTGGTGTAATTAATATGAACATCTTTTTCTTCTAAGACCTAAAGGACCATTTTAATTTTAGTTACACAAAATTGTATCAAGTTATCTCAATTACTTTCCTAAATAACCATTAAAACTACACACACCATCACCATCACCATCCCACCCCATATTCAAACACAGGAAAGCAAACAAATGAAGAGATGAGTTTAAAATATAGATAAAATGAGCCTAAATATTGCCAGTAAGGAGAGAGTTGGGGGAGGGGAGGGGAAGGGAAGGATTATAGACATAGGTTTTTCACTTAAATGAATTATATGAATAACTTTGCAACTTTACTTCAGTTTCATAGCTATATAGATACAACTTATTTCTGTTGACTTTTGCTTTCTAAAGTTGAGCAGAATACTTTTATATATTAATAATATAAGACAACACTAATGGAGATAGATTATTTCTGCTGGTATATGTGATAGCAGGGACATAGTAAGGTAGTAAGACGAGCTTTTCTGGGAAAACAGAAACATTCAAGATACTCTAAGGAGATTGATACCAGACTTGAGGAAAAATTTATTTTACTACACAGATTCTTCGTTTTTAATATTGACTGAAAGTTTGCTTCTGGTTATGTAATACCACTAAGGGAACACACTACCACCTTTGGTCACTAAGGGAAGCTTTCACACCAGCTTAAAATGGAACAGTTTATCTTAACTGACAGGGGAGTTTCTTATTCTCCTAAACAAAGATTAGATAAAGGATAAAACTAGTGCCTGCAAATATCTTCAACATGCCTTTATTCAAAACAATTTTCTAGGAAATCAGATTTTTTTTACCTTAAAATCTTTATAAAATTGTGGTCATAATGTGAAAAATCAAATTCAAGGTTTTAGATACATCAACAGGATATTGGGTGGCCTATGTCAGCTAATATATGAAAAGGTAACAACTGTATGTTTTCAGTCAGTGTCACCAATTCTTTCCCAAGTTGCTTAAAATATATTTACATTTACACAATGGTCGTTGCATTCCCCAGGAAGCAAATTAGTTTGTCAAAATGAATTAAATAATAAATTCTAAATTGGAATCATTCATTTAGTTTATTGCCTATGCCACTTTTCCCCTTCAAAGTTCCTTTTGGGAAGTTTCCAATTAAGTCCTAGGAACATTCTTAAAGACCAAATTATGACCAAGCTTTAACTCTCCTTGACATTTTTATAGCAAAATAGTAAATCCAATGGGCACTCTAAATTTTGGTTTATTGATTTTAAATATGGTTAGGTAATCAAGAAATTGTTTAGTAAACAATGTGACAGTAATATGGGATAATTTGCTGTTAAGTATGGATTTCTATTTTTCACAGAAAAGTCTACTCATCTTGAGAATAGTCATGCAGCTCTTCAAAATTTAATATTAAATGTATTTGCTCAAGTGAAATTGTTACACAATGGTGAATAATATTGTTCTAGAACTTTGATAACCTTTAATATACTTTAACAAAAGCTGAGCAATCTTCTATTGGGAAAACTGCAAAGCAAATATGCTCTAAAGATGTTCATATTGGGACCAGAAATCTGGGCTAGTCAAGTAAAGGATGTTTTTTGAAGTTATGAATTATAGTTTACATGTTTACAATTCAATTTACATCATTTTTTCTGCTCCAAAATTAATTCAAGTTATTTAATAGGTACAAAATAATGTACTTTTTAATATGTATTTTACATAGCATCACTACTTCTTAACAGAGTACCATGGTTAAGAAAACAGAATAAATAAATCCCAGCATTTTCACAAGTCAAGAAATATATTGGAAAATGAAGGAAAATTTGAGGAATTATCCCAATGATACATTTTTATTCAATAGTTTAAATATTTTCGGCAAGAGTGCTTTTTGTTTTTTGGCTTAAACCATCCATGCCCTTACATTGCCTTAATGTCCCATTTCATCATACATGTGTAAACCTGACTTAGGCATACATGATGATTCCATGCAGTCAACGGGGAAGATAGCATGAGGAACAAATATATTTGAGAAAGTAAATAATTACCTCAGTACCACCATTATGAATGGATTCATGCAAGCTATTGATTTTTAAAGGAAACCATTTCAGAGTAGTATGTGTGTGACAGTGTGTGTATGTGTGTGTGTGCATGCATACACATTCATATGTATGTGGTCCAAGTTATTTTAACTCTTGCTTCAGTCTTTCGCTCTAGAAAGTCAGTATTGCTTGGTTCTTTCTCTACAATTTATTTTTAGAGATCAAATTTATAAGCCATTTCAATTTATAGAAATTTAGTGAACAAATATTGGATAAATACTTTCCCTCCTCCCAACAATTAATTAGGTATTTGTCACTTTTTAGTGCATGTCTTCAATCTTTATTGTTGTAATGCGGTATATTTGGTTAAACACAGTTTCCCAGAGAGGGATATAATCTTTAAGTATCATTGGAAATAAAATTTATTAATATCTATTCTAAACAAAAAATCAAAACTAAAACAAATATGATTTCAACTCTGTCTTTCCTAATCCCCATGCCAGACTTCAAGAGGCTTTTAAAAGTAACCAAGAAACCCCCTCCTGCCATTTTTTTTGCATTTGTGTACCTCTCATGACTAAATAATCTAAAGTATAAGTAATATGGAAATTAAAAGAACAAGAGAATCACAGCTGCACTCTTGTGAAAAGTTATTTAGAAGCATCTGTTGTATTGAAAATCCAGGGCAAAAGTGCCAAGGAGTTGTACCGGATAAGAAAATAGTCCCTTGTAATGTGTTAAATTTATGGGTGATTAAATTGAGGGTGCCCATAATGGAAGCAAAAAACAATAACAAAAAAGACATAATGTAATTGAAATTAAAACCCATCTTGATCAATAGTGGCTTCTTCAACATCAATCAAGCACAACTTTGATATCTAACTTCCCCAAAATAAAAAAAAAATAGTATTTACCAATCTATGAATTCTCTTTATTTACAAATTTTGTGAATACTAAATTGTTTAATTTATTAAGCTAATTTGTCTTGCCTGAAGGATCATTAATTCACTCAGAAAATTAATTGTCACCATAACCAGGAATGAGTATGAATCTAATAGCTATTCTCTCTCTCTCTCTCTCTCTCTCTCTCTCTCTCTCTCTCTCTCTCTGTATATATATATATATATATATATATATATATATATATACACATATATATTTATTTAAATTCTTATTAACCCATGGTAACTCCCATATATATATATATATATATATATTTCTTTCTTTCTTTCTTTCTTTCTTTCTTTCTTTCTTTCTTTTTTCTGGATATGCCAATGTGTCAATTTCCCTCGACCCCCTCCCAAAACACATGCACAGAGAAACAAGTCAGCAGACTACAAGTAGCACAATAGGAGGCAATGTTGTATTTGCTATGAAATAATATTAACAATAAAAATGTACTTATCTTCAGACTTTAAATTATATACTGTCCTGATCCATTTTCCAATCTCCCAATGACTTTCCACCTTGAGTTCCACTCTATAATCTACTATAATGCAAATATTTGGAGTTTTATGAAGGGATTGTTTGAAAGCACACAAAAATGAAGTGATGCTATTAGAATTGGTTAAATATATGTGAGTTGAAGTGAACTTCTAGTAGAAGCAAGTATGATCAATGAAAAACTAGTGTTTTGCCCTTAATTGCCTGTTCAATAACAGTGCTAGTGATAATAGGAGATCTCAGGAGTAGAGAGCTGGTAGAGTTTTTCATTTATTCTTTCTCTTTCCTTAGAGTCCCAATTGTGCTGAGAGAGTTTAGAGACCTTTTTTTTCTGCAACAATTGCTTTAATGTTTTCCAGCTGGCAAGAATAAAACTTTTTTTTAATATTAGGGTTATAAGAAAATATAGCATTACCCATAACTGGTTTTGGAGTTCTATTCCTACAAAAGCTCCTTTCAAGTCATTCAACTTTTATTTCTTGCCCCCCCCCCCAAAAAAAAAAAACAACAACCCTGGAATATTAGTCTAAATTATAGGGATATTTAGTAGTTAACAAGATTTCTACTTTTGCTGTTGCACTCTATAGCTTATCTAACATACACAGATGAGAATGTTTAAAGCTTCTTCCAATGTTAATAACTAAAGCCCACAAAACAATCTCAAGTCAAATGACAGTATCATTTACAATTCTTAGATATGCTTTAATATGTACTCACCCAGCACAGTTCCTGAGGAATTTTTTTTTGTAAAATAGTCTTGGATACAATTTGATTTTTCTGAGATTCTGCAGAAGAGATTCTCCCCCTCAGGCAAGGTGGGGAAACAGCAAAAGATTTGCAATTTGATCCTGCAGTCTGGTTGTAATCCAGTTATCAGAGCCTGGTGATCTTAATGGAAGAGGTTACACAGCTCTACTGTGGAGACAGAGCTTGTTCTGAGTAGAATTGGAAGTGTTGTCAGATTGTAAGTGATCAGCAGCAGAAGGGAAACATCAGAGCTTCCTGTTACATCACTCTGACCCCGCCTGCATTTAGTGTTAGATTACTTTCTTGCTCAAATAGCACACCCCAGGAAATCTGTGCTCCTCTAATTCTCAGGCAGGAGCAAGAAGCAGCCTGAGCAGAAACAGTTCCTAAAGTCATGACTACATTGTTGCCAGTAAAGACTGGCTGGCTTGCATCTTCCCTGTGTTCTGTTACGACTTGTCAAGCAGATACCACAGTAACTTGAATGAAGTTGATCTGGAAAATAATACTCTATTTAAAGGAGCTGAACTAGGCACGTGGGTTTGGGGTGCCTATTGATATGAACACTCACAATGGGACATGCAACACTTTAAAGAGTTTCCAGAATGGGGAGAAAACAAACTCTACTCAGATTTTACTCAAAAGTGAACAATGAGAAAGATTAGCTGCATTCCTCTATACTAATTCTGTAATCTGACTCCAGCCCATATGAATCCTGATAATACATGCATGTCCCAGACTATGCTTTATAGAGTTAGAGAAATATTGCCTTTATGATCTTCCCTTTGAAGCATATTATATATTGATGACCAGTTTAAAAGGAACTGGTTTTAAATAATTTAGAGGAAGGATAGTTTGCAAATGGAATGCTGTCTTTCTCAAAACTCCAAGTGAATTTATTAGTCAGTTAACAAGCAGTTATTGAGAACTCACAGGTGTCAGGGCAGTTCTCTAACTGCATGGAGTATCCACAGTAGACAGACTCAGCTTCTGACCTTATGGATCTTTGGGCCGAAGTGTTACAGATGGCTTACATTTTCCACAGTCCAAGGCTACATGGAAATCTTTAGCTAGATAAAATGTGAAGCTAGGCCTAGGGTATCTAGGACTGAAATCTAGGCTCATCATTAGCTCTGTGTTTGAATTAATATATCACCAACTCCTATAAATAAACTATAAATGAAAATGTCGCATTGCTTAAACTTACAACTAAATAAATCAGAACAAAATGAAAAGAGGGAAAGTGGTAGAAAACTTTTATTGCTCTCTCTCTCTCTCTCTCTCTCTCTCTCTCTCTCAATTCAGGCTTTGTTTAGATGACTTTATACCAAGTATGTAGATGAAAACTAAAAAAAGTCAATCAGTCATCCAAGGTGTTTTCAATTGGTTTGACTAAGATTTTTGTAGTCAGAATATTCAGATGATTCATGAGGTTTTTCATTTTCACTGAAGTAATTGGTGTGATATGATCTCAGCCCAAACCTAATTATGGCCACCTAGTTTCTAAATTTTGGTAACTGCATACATATAAATATTTGATTAATTATGAAATGTTGTGACCTGAAAAAAAATGAAAAAAATATTTGAGGAAAAGATTCATTCTCATAAAGTATCTAATTCATTAGACCACCATTTCTCTTAATTAGTAGATTGAACAATAAAATAGTATATCTATGGCTTCTTGATATATTTTAAAATTAAAGGATCTAATTTTGCCTAAAGAAAATATTCCTTTGATATGAATTCAGTATTTTTATCATTGGAGTCAATTATCTAGAATTTTCTTATGTATATTTTTGAAAAGCTTTATCAAAACATAAAAGAATTTTCCCAGATATTTTATAAACATTGAAAAGTTCCAAAAAATAATGTGGCTATAAATGGAAAGTATGTTAAATCCATGACTCAGAACATTCATGTCACTATAATTACTAGAACTTGAAAATAGCTTGAACTTATTGAGCCATAGTTTTTTTTTTCATTTCATAGTCTTTATAAAATAAGAGTGACTAAACTAGGGGACTTCTAGAGGTCCCCTTGAGTCAGAACTACTTTTCTATTATTCTAAGAGTTTGGTTAAGTTCAACAATGAATATCAGGCCATTTTAAGAGGTAGCATAGTGGATTTGTCCCAATGTAATCTGAGATTGTGGGAATGGAGGACTAGGTGAGCTTTCCAAATTAAGGAACAATTCGAGAGTTTTAAATTCCTTGTCTTAGATACATGGCATCCTGTGAAACATCAGCCCCTGCAAATAAATCATGAAGAACTGAATTGCTAAAGGATGCTCATGAATCTATATATAAGGAACTGAAATGAATCCTGTACAGTGTCAGCAATAGGTCCAAATCTCATGAACTTTTGACCCTAGTTGATTCACACACATACATATACAAACATAGTTCACTAAAGATATAAAAGAAAGTACATATGAGAAGTAGGACATGCAATGACCCCTACAAATTTTAAATCATGGAAGAGACAGCTGTCAGAAACTGAATTACATCAAGTTTAAGTATTGAAAAATAGCATGTATTCTAAAGGGGAGCTTTCCTTGTTTTAGAATGTGGTATTTAGGAACAAATGGTCAGTTCTGCTGTTCTCCATTTGTCTGCTAGGGGACAACCATAGCAGGCTAATCAACTTCTGATGAAAGGATCCTTTCAATCTCCAGGGTAAAGAGGATATAGCTACGGTCTCCACAGAGAGTGGCCATGGAACTTGTTGACTAGACTTTATCCTAGAATTGGGAAGAATTTTGAATTGGGATAAAACATAAATCATGGAATCCAAACATATGGGTTCTTATTCCAGCTTCCATTGAGGAAATTATTTAACTTCTCATGGCTTCCCATTCCTCTGTCTATAAGAAGAGGCAATTGAACTAAATGATTTCAAAGGTTTCTTCTGGCTTTGACATTCTTTGCATCCATGGAATGGGAAATTGAATAACAGTAACATTTCTTTTAGGGCATGAAGAAAGAAACAAATAATAGAAAGGTGTCATATTAAAAAAATTCTTTTTCTGGTGTGGAGGACACTTTACAGTTCACAAAATGCTTTCACGAACAAAATCTCATTTGATTCAAAAAACTCATCTATGAGGTTGGATGGGATTATCATCTCCATTTTAGCAATATGGAAAATGGCTTTCAAGGAGGTAATGTAATATACATTACAGAAAGTAATAGCAGAACACTCATTGAAATTTAGGTCTTCTGGTGGCTTTTTCCTCTACACCCAAAAGGGTGCTAGTAAAGACTGAACAACTGGATCTCACAGAAAACATACCTACACACACAGATACACATACAGAAAGAGACACAGATACAGACACATACACAGACAGACAGAAGCATGGATATATTATACTTTAAAGAGTTTCCAGAATGGGGAGAAAACAAACCAGTGCCTACCTCAAATATTACTAGAAATTGAACAATGAGAAAAATTAGTTGCATTCCTCCATACTAATTCTATAATTCAACTCCAACTCCATATGAATTTTGATAATACATGGATATCCCAGGTCATGCTTTATCAATAGAGCCAGAGAAATTTTTTTCCTTATGATTGATCTTCCCTTTGAAACATGTTATATACTGTATGACTGGTTTATAAGTTAACTGGTTTTAAATATTTTACACTGCATTTATTAATATTTTCTTTATGACTTTCTTAAGTCTAGGCAATCCATAAAACAGTCAATCATGCTTGATTTGTAGCATTTGATGATTTCCAAGGTACAAACACTCTCATTGGATATTTAACAATTGGCTCTTACAAGCCAATATGAGCTGGTTCCAGCACAACCCTGACTACATCATAGATGTAGTTCTTTAATAGTACAATCCTAAGGAGTTTTCTAGTTTTAGCTCTCTATTTGCTGGTAAGAACCTACAGTCATAAAGTTCCCTTATAGAATTTGGAGATGGAAATGACATTTCATTCAGTTTCATGAAAAGTTTTGAAAATGTCATCTACAAGTTCGCCGAATGTCAAAAAGTGAACCTAATAACCAGGCATTTTCACACTTTCCACTATTAGCAACAAAGCAGCATTGTCTGTGAAATGATTCTGCTAAGGAGCCACATGTGTAGAAACTAGATTACAGCAGGATATCTAATTTGGGGCTTTAAAGTGATTTCAACAAACTGGGCAAAAGAAATTCTTTAAGGACACACTGAGCCCCAGGTACAAACAAAAAACTGAAGAAAAGCTGGAGTAGAAGATATCCAGAGAGGGGATGATTCCTGGAAGGAGAAAAATATCTTACTAGCCATGAGTGATGACTTAGTTGCCAAGAGTGCAGGTAACAATTAGAATTGCAAACCTAGTGATAGTAACTCATATTTGTAGAGTATTAAAAAATTTACAAAATTGCTTTTCCTACAACTACCCTGAAACATAGGTAACACAAGTATTAGAGAAAACAGTGGATAGAGAACACCGAATTCGGAGTCAGGAAGATATGAATTCAAATCTTGTCCTAGTCACTTAGTTGATCTGCGACCTAGGGCCAGTCATTTAACCTCCCTCTGCCTCAGTGTTCTCATCTCCAAAATATGGATACTAGCACCTACCTCATAGGAGTTTTGTGAGGATCAAATGAAATGACATATGTAAAGCATTTTACAAACTTTGAAAATGTTATGAAAATGCTAACTATTTTTATTAGCTCAGAAAAATTACCTTGTGTGGGGTCATTTAGCTAGTTTATTTCAGAGCCAAATCCTGAAACTAAGCTTCCTGACTCTAAGCCTCACTCCCTTTTTAATGTATCACGCAGTTTTTTTCAATCGGATGCATTTAATAATAATAATAATAATAAGCTAATTTTATGTAGTACTTTAAAGCTTACACATATCTTTATATATATTATATATATATATACATATATATATTTTTTCATTTGACCCTCACAAGTTATAAGGCAGGTACCATTATTATTTCTATTTTATAAATGAGAAACCTGATGGTGAAAGAAGATATATGACATATGTAGCCATATGTATGTACACATATATGTGCACATATGCTTTTATAGAAATATGCATGTATTTTTCATGTGGAATATATGTCCAATCATATATGAGTTCTTTCAGGTGTATGTACACATACAGATATCTATCTATATATCTAACTATCTATCTATCTATCATACACAAAAGTAGCCTTCTATTCAGATGAGAGTGATGCTTCTTATGGAAAGAACCTCACCATACACTGTGGTTGTCTCTTCCACAGCAATACAAAATTACATCCTTACATAAAGAATGATATGGTGCTAGTAATGTGACATTAGTAGATAACTCATTTAAAGTATATTTGCAAGAAATTATGCTAGATTTCTCTTTGATTAGTTCCTGGAGTCACATGGGGTTGGACTCAATAACAGTACTTGGTGTGACAATTTTTTTCACCATTGAATTTACTGAATAGAGCAGTTGTTCTGGTTTTAAATTGCTATAACATTAGTTGAATTCAATTGGATAAACATTTATAAGACATTTCTTATGAGTAAGAGGTTTTTCTCAGTGTTCAGTATATGAAGACAATAATTAAACAGTCCTACCCTCAAGAAGCTTATATTATGCAATATTATATTAAGTTCACAATACTGCCAACAATGAATTATCATTTTTACTAGTACTGTGTGACAAGTAACAATGTTACAGATCAGTTGTCTGTCTACATTGATGAAAGCAGTTTCCAGAGTGGGAGCTCCCCCACATCAGTTAAATTGCATGTTGTCTTCTAAAATTCCCCTCCTCAAATAATCATAACTTACATACTGGAAGAAATTTACTAACTCAACGAAATCTTATTTCATCTTTAAAATATATCAGTATTATTTACAGAAACAAAATGTTGGAACTTCTACTTTTATTTCTTTACTGAATAAATTAGTGTACTTAAAGAGTCTTTAAAATCTTTACCCAAGTATGTGGTTCTTTTCAAGTTATTCCTCTAAAGCTCAGATTGACAGCCTGTGGAAAAGTTTTTATTCAATTGCGGGGCTGCTGAAACTTAGACTGTCCTTTTAGAATATTCAGTTAATTGTTTAGCTAAATGAGCCATCTTTTCAATCTAATTAAGTATATAATCTACCAATCATCCTAATGGGAATCATTATGTCCCTCTAAAGTAATTTACTATCCTTCTAAAAATATTCGAAGATGAAAATACCTAAACTTAAAATATCCATGCATAATTTTGATGTATTTCTGAAGAAAATACTGTTTTTTGTAACATATGTATTAGGTTGATAATTTGCATCCATGATGCAAATTAGACTGTTCCTTCCAACCAAGGCCTAAAGAAATCTGCCAGTGCTCAAAGAGAATTCAACAAGAGACCTAAAACAAAATGACCACAATCTGCCTATCCCTTCAATCATCTTTTGTTTAATTCTGATGGGAACTTGTATCTGTGGGGGAACTCAGGGTATTTGTTACAGGAAGCCAAGTGCATTCCAATAGTAGAGTAAGGCTAGAAGGAGGCTGACTGTGGCTAGAACAGGAAGTGACAATTATATTCAATAAGAGTAGGACCAATCTAAATGGTGTGGACATGTGAAAATGAGACATTTTCATTCCTAATTGCAAAGCTGAGTATGTGATGAAAAGCTTCATATTTGCATAAGAGAGCAATGTTGGCTATAGAATGATTGTCATGAGCACAGATGTTCTAAGACAATGATGTGGTCTTTCTTGACAAATTTTACCCTTCCTGTCTCTGAAAGCTATTTAAAAAAATACTTGCTCTTCTTTCTGTGATGTATTCTTTTCAAATAGCATGGTTCAATTTTTGAATGCCCTTCTCTATTGTGTAATTATTTTATATACATAAAAATGTCCTGATTGTGTACTTTGAAGTTTATTTTTTTAGTTGTTGATTATTATGGATAACACTAGAACTGGGATCAGAGAACTCATGCAAAAATTCCAATGCTGTAGGAAGGTCTCACTAGTGAAGAGGCTGGTGAGCTCATCCAGCACACTCCCTTCACTTTTATAGTTGAGAAAACTGAAGCTTATGTTGTAAAGTGACTTTCTCAGGGTCTTACAAATAATGTTACTCTTCCAGTTCTAAATTCATATTATGATTCTAGGTAAAAGCATGAGGATTTGAACACAGTATGTCTGATTTCAGTTCTGGTGCTTTCTATGATATTTAGCAAATAGTGGACTGGAAGATTCCTATGGTCCCTTTCAGCTCTAGAATTCCATAATTCTATAAATATTAATGTCATGGAAGGAATGATTTCAATTATGTAATTGTTAGGTTGTGTATAAATGAACATTTTAAATATAATTGAGTAAAGCAATTATGTCATAATATAGAAAGGCCATGTGTTATTTACTTATTTTTAAATTATAGGACTATTTTAAGCAGAAATCATCTGTTTGTAAAAAAAACAAAAACAAAACGACAAAGTGGTAAAAAAGTGTGCTGATATTTTTGTGTTTAACATAAATTCACGTTTTTACACAAAAGTATATGCTATATAACAAGATAAGATGGTTACACAAACATAAATACATGTCATAATTAATCCATTGTTTAAGTGTGAATGTATAAAATTCTTCCATTTTAATGACCAATTACAGACCTTTATAGCACACATTGTAGTATTATATGAGTAGTCTTATGCTGCCATCTAGTGTGAAACACTTTCTGACTTTCAACAAAATCTCTTTTCTAACATGAATAAGAAATGAAAGTTGTATTTGTTTCATTCTCAAGATTTCATTCTGATCCACAGTACCACTAGGCTTTGAATGTGCACATATTTGAGCATAAGCACCAAGAAACAACCATTTAGAAAACAGGAATTATGAATTCTTTGTCTCCCTCTGTCTCTCTTTGTCTCTCTTTCTCTTTCTTCTCCCTCACTCTCTCTCCCCCCTTTCCTGTTTCTGTCTTTCTGCATGTCTGTGATTCCCTTTGTCTTAGTTGAAGTTTATCTCTGTATTTTGCTTTGTCTTTATTTCTATCTGTTTCTCTGTCTTTCTGTGATTCTGTCTCTCTCTCCTCTTTTCTCTCTCCCTGTCTCTGTCAATCTATCTCTTTTAGTCTCTGTCTCTGTTTCTATGTCTATCTCTCTGTCTGTGTCTCTCTAAGATTATAGTCTCTGGTAGACAAGAATATGACAGCCACATCTGTGTCTAAAGGCTGTTTCTCTATAATGCCTAAACATCTAGTTAGTCCAGTCCAAAATGCAGTCAGTTTATTAGAAAAGATCAGACAAAAAGAAAATTTTGTATACTCATAGCTGTATTAATTTAATGACATTTTTTTGCTTAAAAAGGTTGGTTATTAAAATATTTTTTAAAATTTCAAAACCTTTTTTAAGTGTGTGTGTGTGTGTGTGTGGGTAACCCTTGCCAAATAATTTACCCTAAGTACCTTGCTAGATGGAGTTCTTTTTGTTGTTGTTGTTGTTGTTTTTGTTGCCTTTTGGAGGGGGGAAGGCAGTGCAATTGGGTTTAAATGACTTCCCCAAGGTCACAGGGCTAGTAAGTGTTAAATGTCTGAATCCAGATTTGAACTCAGGTCCTCATGACTCCAGGACTGGTTCTCTATTTACTGCACCATTCCCAGATGTAGGTCTTTTAAAATGGACTCCAAATGTGGCCTACCCTACCACTAAAATGGGAAATACTTTATTACCCACTAATTTTGGGCTGATCTGTCAGGTAGATGTGCATTAAAACTCTCTAGAATCTGCAAACCTTTTCCCCAAGATGCTGTCTTATATGTAGCTCAAACAAGATTCAGAGAGAATTATTCTCCTTTTTACCACCAATCAATCAATAAACATTTATTAAGTGTCTACTACTTAATAGACTATGGGTTAAGAGCTAAGGATGCAAAGAGAGGCAGAAAGTCCTTGCCCTTGAGGAATTTACATCTAATGAGGGAAATAATATGCAAACAAACGGATATAAAGCAAGTTGTATACAGAAAAAAAATAGGAAATAATTATCAGAGGAATGGCATGAGAATTAAGAGGGTTTGGAAAAGACTTCTTACAAAGGAAATGATTTCAGTTGTTTACCATCTGCTCCTACACATCAGAAAAACATCAGTTAATTTGTTGTATTTATGTATCCATCCTGATTTATTCATTCAACAGTTGAATGTGGGCAGCTAGGTAGTACAGTGGATAGAATGCCGGGTCTGTAGTGAAGATAGACTGTAGTCCAAATCCAACCTCAGACATTTACTAGTTGTGTAATCCTGGATAAGTCACTTAACTCTTGGTTACTTCAGTTCTCTCAATTGTAAAATGGGGCTAATAATAGCACCTACCTCCCAGGGTTGTTGTAAGTATCAAATGAGGTAAAAATTGTAAAGCTCTTAGTAGATAGTAGGTGCTATATAAATGTTAACAATTATTATTACTATTGATCCAAAGAACTTTTAGGCTCAACTGCTCAGTAGAGGAAATACATGTAATTCTTTATGGATCCTAATATTAAACAATGACTTTTTATGCAGCACATTATAGTTTGTAAAGCTATCCCATTTGACCCTCTCAAACTATTAGGTAGATAGGAGCTACAGGTAATTTTTGTCCTAGTTTTATACGTAAGGAAGAACTCTTAGACTTGGCGAGGTTAACTGATTTGCTAATGACCATACAGTTAGTAAGTATGAGATGGAGTATTTGAACTTTGTAATTCCAAAGCTAGTAAACTATCATGTAGTTTTTTTTCAAACCCCAATTTTAAAAATATACTGCTAAAAGCAGAACTATCATATTTGATACAAATATTTTTTCTTTCAAAACTTACATCATTTGCATTGATTATGTTCATGGAAAAATGTTTCTTTTACGTAGCTGCTGAAATCTGTTAGTTACATCTGTCCATTTCTCTCTCTTTTTTTTTCTGTTAAGAATCAACCCCATGTTCTCTCCCCTAGCCATGTACTTTATTTGCTTTTCTGTGTCTGTCTATGTCTGTGGCTGTGTCTCTCTGTATCTCTCTGTCTCTCTATCTCTCCCTGTCTCTCTCTCCTCCCTTTAATGTTAAGTTGCATAATTATTTACTCCTTTTTTAAAGCTTATTTTGATGTGTGATATAAAATGTAAGCCTAAAACTAGTGTCTTCCAGATTACTTTATAGTTTTCCCTGTAGGTCTGCAGTTCTTGTCAAATATGAATTTTTTCCCTAAGTAATTTATGTTCTTAGTATTACTAAATACTGAGTTAAAGGGTTCATTTGGTTTGTATTCTTTTTTTTTTATCTTTTCTAAGTGATCTTAAGGATGTAAATTGGAGTGAGGGACAAATTTAGAGACAAGTAATAGCCTTGCGGCTCTGAACGCAGGAGTGGAACACTGTCCCAATTCCATCTCCTATCCTACTCTGAAGTCTGAAGAGAAATAACCAAGGCAGTAATCCCAGAAAAAGGGAAGCCTACAATTCTGTAATTCTCAAAGAACAGAGCTTTCCAGCCTGTTGATACTGGTGGAGATCTGTAGTAGTCTATTGAAACACCAAAGGAGGAAAGCCCACAAGCCTGTTGCTCAGACCCAAACCTAGGTAGACAATTTAAAGAGCTCAGACTAAGTGTCAATAATTAGATTAGACTATTTTGGGAAAACTGAAAGATTGTAGGTCCCTAGCCTGGCCTGTCTATGATATCTTCGAATAACACAATACCCAATACCCCCAAGAAAGTAGCAACAAAGTTACCCAAGCATTCTCTCTACAAGTACACACAACCTGACCATAATACAAAGTCAAAATTTAGGAAGTAAGCTGGAAGAATAAGTAAACTAAACAAAATAAAATCCTTCTATAAAAAAAACTACTGCAATGACAGAGATGCTCAAGAAACGAATGGAGAAAAATAGAATTACTTCAATTCACTTACAGACGAAGCCTTAAAATACAGTTTTAACTCAAATTGAATTTCATCTCTTCCTAGAAGAAAGAAAGCAACAGTTTTAAAATTTTTATATAAATAAAATGAAAGCACTAGAGGAAAAATGGGAAAGAAATGAAAGTTATCAAAGGAAGAATTGGAAAAAGAATGAACAGTTTGGCACAATTTTGCATATGTAACCTACTCCAAAAACATTAGAATAGGCCAAATAAAAATTAATGATTTCATGAAACACAGAGGAATATCTAAATAAAATCATAGGTGTGAAAATAGAAGAACATGTAGAGTATCATTTCATAGCAAAATCAACTAACCTGGAAAACAGAGGAGAAAAGTTTGAAAGAATCATTGGACTACCTAAAAATTATGACCAAAGAGTCCTAGACTCTTAGAAACAGAAAGGAATGTAGAAATAGAAAGAATCCCCTATTCACTTAATGAAGGAAGCCCTAAAATAACTCCCAAGAACATTATAGCCAACATTTGGAGCTTCCATATCAAAGAAAAATTACTATAGTCAGAAAGAAGAAAAAATCAAATACCAAGAGCCACAATAAATTCACATGCTATTAAAGAAATTAACCACTCTAAAGGTTCAGAGAACTTAGAATACATTATTTCAGAAGGGAAAGGATATAGGTTTACAACAACAAAGCCTTTACACAAACCTTTCCCTAAAAGGGGAAAAAATCGATCTTTAATGAAATAAAGGACTTGTAAATGGTTGTGGTTATAAGATCAGAGTTACATAGCAACTTTGAAATGTAAAAACTTAAGAAAAACATAAAATGGCAAACATTAATGAAAAATCTTAAGAGACAAAGATAAACTACTTTATTTTTATATGGAGAAATGATGTATCTTCCCTAAACCTTATAACAATCGGAAATCATAGTGAGAATAATTAGACAGAAGGCCTGAGAGTGCTTCTGCTATATTTTAAGGTTTAAAGAAGAATTGCAAGGGAAGGGAAGAGAAATATACTGGATTGAGGTGGTGAAGGAATATAAAATGGAAGATTATGTCATATAATGGGGTACATAAGTAGAAGTCTATAAAATATGGAAGAAGTGTTGGGGGAAATCACAAGATATTTGAATATTATTCTCATTTGAACTGGTTAAATGAAAGAAGAATATGCACACCTTTGATTACAGAAATATATATCAGTCAATGGGGAAATAGGAGGAAATAGGGAGAAGAAAGAATGGGGAAATAGGAGAGGTCAAATTAACGAAGTGATTAGTTCTAATCAAAACAAATTCTAAATATGAAGAAACTTTTTGCAGTGGCAAAGAATTAGAAAATGAAGTGATGCTCATCAAGTGGGGAATTGCTGAACAAGTATGTGAAAGTGACAGAAAATTTTAAAAGAGAAACCTGAGAAAAAATGTATGAAATGATGAGTGAAATGAGCAGAAACAGTGGACAATTTATACAAAGACAGCAATATTGTAAAGTCAGACACCTAACAGCTCTTCAGCATATTGACCACCCCTGACTCCATGGTATTAATAGTGAAGCATGCTAAATAACTCTTAATGGTGAAGTGTTAGACTCAAAGCAGAAAATGAACCTTTTTTTTAATATGTCCAGTGTGGAAATTTATTTTGTGTGACTATACAAAACTGTAAGAGGTGTTCTGTTTTTCTTTCTTTCCCAGTTGAGAAGCAGGGTATGTTGAGTGAAGAGAAAAATAAATTTTTGCTGAAAAATGTAATAATAATCAAATGAGAATATTAAAGAAGAAATTGGCTTTTGGATCTATAAAGAAGAAGATTTCATGATCAAAGAAATGACAAACATAATCAGTCAACAAACATTTATTAAGTACCTGTGTTATGCCAGATACTGTGCTTAGCGATGGAATCATATGAGATAAAATGGACAATTTTGGCTATGCAAACTTAAAAATAGGTTTTGCACAAACAAACCCAATGCAGCAAAATTTAGAGGAAAAATAGGAAAGTGGGGGGAAATCTTTGCCTCAACTTTGTCTATATTCACATTTTCATGACATATAACTGATTCAAATATGCATGAGTAAAAGCCATTTCCCAACCCCACGAAGTATGTGTTTTAATTATTCCCATTTTACAGTCAATGAAACTGTGACAAAAAGTGGAGAAGTGATTTGTCCAGGGTCACACTGCTAGTGCCTGAGATTGGATTTGCACTCAAGCCTTCTTCATTCCAGGTTCTCTATCTACTGTACCATCTAACTGTCCCAATACAATACATTGAACAGTTATTAATGCCTACTATGTGTTAAGTGCTTTGCTAAGTACTGGGGATACACATAAGGGAAAGAAAGATAGCCCCTGTCCTGAAGGAGCTTATAATTTAATGAAGGAAGGAAATAAAGGAAGCTGAGAAGGTAGGTACACTGGAAGAGGGTATCTAGTGCAAGTAAATGAGATTGGTGGAATTGAGAAGCAATAGAACAGTAGTTCGTAGATGAAGAAGTGACTTGAAATTCCAAGATTTTATCCTCTTTAGGGAAGCATAATGACAATGGAATAAAATGGAAAAGCATGGAAGATAAAGAGATTTTCATTTCTTGTATTATTAATGTTTTGAAGAATTCTTTCATGAGCTTGCTAATTTTTCAATGTTTCTATTGAGATGATTTTTTTCACATATTTTTACTAAATATCTTTTGAGAAATGGCTTTTGGTAGTGTAAAAAAGATGTTTCCCAATAGATAATTTGGGAAACCATATATATAATATATATATGGAAACCATATATATAATACATACATACATATGTATAAATGCATATATAACACATAATATACAAGTTAGCATATATGTAACATATAACACAATATACATATTCCCTTTGTGTGTATAAGCATACAATATACATTGAATGCATATATAATGCATAAACATATGGGCATTCATAGAAATATACATATGCATTACAATATATATATATATATGTGTAGGAATCCATGAGTATTTATGCATATACATGTGCACATAAGTATACATACTTATAACACTACAGATAGATGTAGATTGATAGATAACAATTATAAATTATAATTATATATCTATTACATAATTATAAATTAGATAGATGGATAGAAACATAGTTATGTACATATGCAAACATATAGTCTCAATTTCTTTTGTACCATCAAACTCTACTTCCAAGGAATTACAGTATTTTCTTTTACCTAGGAGGTCTAGACATTGACTATGAGTTTTCATTTTATTTCTTTCTGGAAATGATAGGTGTTTTTTTTTTTTCAATTTTCACTTTGTTCTCTTTATTTTAATATGTCCTGTCAGTTTTCTAGCATGATTTTTTGAAATATTCAGGATTCTTTTTCGGTCATGACTTTCTCAGAGTTCAGTAATCCTTAAATTGCCTCTACCTGATTTACTTTTTAGCTCAGTTGTTTTTATATGAAATATCTTACATATTTTTCCTATGTTAAAAATTATTTGACTTTTAATATTTCTCATTCATTACTCATTTGATTCATAGAATTTTTAACTTCTTTTTGGTCCTTTCTGGTTTTCAAGAATTTTGTTATTTGGATAAGGTTTTGTACCTCCTATGCTATGTTATCAATTCTCTGTACAAGTGTCTCCATTTCTTTTCTTACTCTTTCCTCTTTCTTTCTCATTTCATTTATGTTATAAGGTTTGTCTCTTATTAAAACTTTTCTTAAGATCTCATTCACAGCTCTATTGACAATGAACTACTGTGCCTATCTTCCCAAAGCACTACAAAAAAAGACTATTCACATCTTTGCTATTTGAATTTCAGAGTTGTATTGATTTGCAATTTTCTTATTATTTGTCATTTGAAGAATTCTTTCACATAGTTTTTAGTAGTTTACAATTATTTTGAGAACCATTTATTTATATCCTTCGACTACTTGCCTACTGGGGAATGGCTTCTGATTTTATATGCCCTAACACACTATATACATATATACATATATATACATATGCACACACACACACACATATATATATATACATGTATATACATATGTAGGTACCATGGGTATGTGTATATGTGGATATATGTGCATATATGCACAAATTTGTGCGTTTATATATACATACAGATAAGGATATCCTCTTTCTACTCTGTGTATATATACCCATATATGTATATCCTCACACTTACATAGATGTCTATGTAAATGCACATTTTTACATGCATGTATGTGTGTATAAATATATAAATATATATATATACAAATATATATATATATATATATAACACATATAGATATGTGTCTATCTAATATTTATCTTATATCTGTCTTGGACACTATGCCTTTATTAGAGAAATTTAATAAAAATATTTTTTTCTCATTGACCACTTCACTTTATGTCTTAGGTGCATTTTGTTTTTGCAAAGGCTTTTCAGTTCCATATAATAAAAGTATCTGAAGTTTGTATTTGGTTCTATCCTTTGTTCAGTTAAAAATACATTTTCCACCCATAGCTGTGAAAGGTATATGATTTCTCTAATCTTCTAAATTTTTCATAATGTGTCATTATTATTAAACTCACATATTCATGAAGAATATATTGTGGAATATGGCATAATATGTTGACTTAAGTCAAATTTCTTCCAAACTACTTTTCTGATTTCCTAGTAGTTTTCCCCCCTCAAATGGGGAGTTGTTTTTTAGATAATTTTTTCTACCTTATGGAATACAGTATTATTGAGTTCCATGGTTTCTAATTCTCCTTAGTCCACTTTTTTTTTTAGTGACCTATATTTGTAAACTAAGAGCAAATTGTTTTGATGACTTCTGCTTTATAAAATATTTTGAGGTCTGAAAGTGATATCATATAACTTTTATCTTCCAAAAATGAATTATATCAATTTGTATAAAATATCCTTCTGATAACCCAATTTATGTCATTATAAACATAAGTTAAAGTTTCAAACTATTGCCATTTTTATTATATCAGTTTGACCAAGCCATGAGCACTGATTACTCTTCCAGGAATTTAAGATATTTTTTTTTATTTCTTAATTAAATTTGTTATATTTTGTATACATTTGGCAGAATGTTACCAAGATACTTGATGAATTTTCTAGTTATTTATAACTGAACTTACCTCTTATTGTATCTCAGATATTGTTATTATATGGGAATGCTATTTGTTTTTGAGATTTATTTTTGTAGCTGGTCACTTTGTAAATCTATTGTCTTAATTAGTATCTTTGTTGACATTAGGTCACTGAAAAAAAAGTGGAGTAAGGAGAATTAGAAACCATGGAACTCAATAATACCATATTCCATAATCTTCCAGAAGCAGGAGACTCTTTCCTACCTTCCCACCTGTCTTCTTTGGTAATACCTTAATAGGAAATTAATTATGTGTGTGTGTGTGTGTGTGTGTGTGTGTGTGTGTGTGTAGGTATAGATATAGTTTTGTTAGGATATAACTGTAGATACGTTATCATAAATCATTTTATTTCTAGTTTTGTTGAAATTTCATTTTTTGTTCACTATTTTGCTTATTTGATTTTACACCTTTTTAATCAGATTGCTTAATAGATTTTTTCCTTCAATTCCATAAATCTTTTCAAATAATTCATTGATATTTTGATTTATCTTTTTAATGCTTTGGGGAGATTTATCTGTTTCTCCTGAAAATTTTTAGTATATCCTCTTTTGTGCCTATTTTAGTTTGATATATTTTTTGACTTTCTAATTTTAAAAAGTAACTATTCAGTCAATTAACATTTAAAATATTTTTACTGTGTCTGTAGGGATATATATGTGTGTATATACATGCATATATTATATAGACATAAGGATATACATATATAAACATATATCTGCATATGCACACATATATCTCCCTGAGGATTATTTTAACTGCATCCCAGAAATTATGATTTGTATTTTCATTATGATTTTTCTGTCATATATTTATTATTATTTATGATTTATTCTGTGACCCACCCATATTTTTAGTATTCCTTTATTAATCTCCTGCTCTTCCCCTCCATTGTAATAGTTTTCTGTTGCCTCTTTTATATGAGATAATTTACCCTATTCTATCTCCCCCTTTCTCCTCCAAATACATTCCTCTCTCACCGCTTAATTTTACTTTTTAGATATCATCCCCTCATGTTCATATCATCCTTTGCCCTCTGTCTATGTATACATGTACACACATATACACATACTCACATATATATTTATAAATGCATACACCCTCCTATACATACATATATGTGTGTATACACACATGCAGACACACATATATTTGATTTCTCATATACACATATATATTTCCTTCAACTTTCCTCATACAGAGAAATGTCACATGAAATACAATTATTGTTTTTAAATGAGATACAATTATTGTTTTTCCATGAAGGAATGTAAATAGTTCAACATTAATGAATTCCTTATGATTTTTTTTTCCTGTTTACCTTCTCATGCTTCTCTTGCTTCTTGTATTTTAAAGACAAATTCTCTGTTCAGCTCTGGTTTTTTCATCAAGGATGCTTGAAAGTCCTCCATTTCATTGAATGACAATATTTTCCCCTGAAGCATTATACTTAGTTTTGCTGGGTAACTGATTCTTGGTTTTAATCCTAGCTCCTTTAACCTCCAGAATATTATATGCCAAGCCCTTCAATCCCTTAATGTACAAGCTGCTAGATCTTCTGTTATCCTGATTGTGTTTCCACAACATGGGGAGCTCTGGAATTTGGCTAAAATATTTCTAGGAGTTTTATTTTTGAGATCTTTTTCAAAAAGTGATCAGTGAATTCTTTCAATTTCTATTTTGCCCTCTGTTTCTAGAATATCAGGGAAATTTTCCTTGAGAATTACTTGAATGATGATTTCTAGGCTATTTTTCTGATCATGGCTTTCAGATAGTCCAATAATTTTTAAATTATCTCTCCTGTATCGATTTTCCAGGTCAATGATTTTTTTCCAGTGAGATATTTCATATTGCCCTCTATTTTTTCATTTGGAACTGTTTTTATAATATCTTGATTTCTCATAAAGTCATTAGCTTCCATTTGCTCCAATCTAATGTTTATTTTTTTTATTTTACATGCATTCACATATGTATTCATATGAACATACACCTTTCTTCCATTATTTTCATACTGAGAAAGATTTAATCAGTCACAGTTATTGTTTTTCCATATAGGAATGTAAATAGTTCAACTTTGATAAGTTCCTTTTGATTTCTTTTCCCTGATTACCTTCTCAGGCATCTCTTGCTTCTTGCATCTGGATGTCAAATTTTCTATTCAACTCAGTTTTTTTTTTTCCTTAAGAAAGCTTGAAAGTCCTCTATTCCACTGAATGACCATATTTTCCCCTGAAACAACATACTCAGTTTTGCTGGGTAGGTGACCCTTGGGTTCAGTCCCAGCTCTTTGCCCTCTGGAATATCATATTCCATGCCCTTCTATCCCTCAGTGTAGAAACTGCCAGGTCCTGTGCTATTCTGATTATGTTTCCACAATATTGAAATTGTTTCCTCCTGGCTGCTTGTAGTATTTTCTCCTCGATCTGGGGATTCTGGAACCTGGCTATAATATTCCTGGGAGTTTTCTTTTTGGGATCTTTTTCAGGAGGTGGTCTGTGTATTCTTTCAACCTCTATTTTGCCCTCTGGATCTAAAACATCAGGGCAGTTTTCCTTGAGAATTTCTTGAAGGGTGGTTTCTAGGTTCTTTCTTTGATCATGGCTTTCAGGTAGTCCAATAATTTTTAAATTGTCTCTCCTAGATCTATTTTCCAGGTCAGTGGTTTTTCCCATGAGATATTTCCCATTGCCTTCTACTCTTTCATTTGTTTGGATCTGCTTAACAGCATCTTGATTTCTCATAAAGTCACTAGCTTCCATTTGCTCCAGTCTAACTCTGAAGGAATGAATCTCCTCAATGAGCTTTTGAGATTCTTTTTCCATCTGGCAAATTTGACTTTTTAAGGCATTCTTCTCCTCATTGCCCTTTTGGGCCTCCTTTGCCATTTGAATTAGTCTATTTTTAAGGAGTTCTTTTCCTCAGTCAGGCTGTTGACCCTCATTTCATACTTTTCCTGCATCCTTCTCATTTCTCTTCCCAGTTTTTCCTCCACTTCTCTTATTTGATTTTTAAAGTCCTTCTTAAGGTCCTCTATGGCCTATGACCCACTCCTGTTTTCCTTTGGGGCTTTTGCAGGAGGATTTCTGACCTCACAGTCTTCTGACTGTTCTATGCTTTGATCCTCTTTGCCCCCAAAGTAGGAGTCTAAGGTTGCATTTTTCTGTTTAATTTGTTTCCTTTGCCTTGGCATGTTGCCACTTAATTACTTGACTTTTGGGCTTGTTACCACACAATGGGTCTGCCTCCAGACAGGGGAACTTTCATCCCGAATGTGTGGGGGGACAACTTCCATTTCTGGCAAGCTGGAAACCCACCCACAACCTCCACCCCAGATCACAATCCAGATCCAGGGAGGTTAAATCATGAGCAATTACCCCCCAAGACTGATCACTGGATCTCCCTACATTTCGCAGGCCAGGAGCTGGAGCTGCCTCTGAAAACTACAAAATGGCGTGTCTCCTCATTGGCTTCTAGGCCCCAGGGGAGGAAGCCGACGCATTCCCCAAATACTGGGCCCAACCTCCATAGGGCACTAACCTCTCACTTTGTCCTAGACATGTCTATGTTGATAATTCTGTAATCACCACAGCTGCTGGTGTTCTGGGGTCCCTCCAGCCGGCTGCTGGCCTGGCCGCCCTGGGGCTAAAACTGAGACTCAGGTGGACCTGTACTCAGTTCCCCGTGCACTGTAAGCTGTGCTGCCGGCTCCCAGAGTGATGCGCTGGTCCTTCATGCAGGGCTGCTGGGCTGTCCTCAGCAGGAGGTTAGCTCCTCTGTTGTTCTGTGGGTGCTGGGGCTCCAGAAGTTTTTCAGAGTCCCCTTTTACATAGTTTGGAGGTGATTTGAGGGGAGAGTGGCTTGGACACGCTGTTTCTACTCCACGATCTTGGCTCTGCCCCTCCAATCTAATTTTGTATTAATTATCCTCTTCAGTAAGTTTTTAAAATTCCTTTTACATCTGGGCAATTCGACTTTTTTAAGGCATTCTTCTCCTCAGTGGCTCTTTGGGGCTCTTTTGCCATTTCAGTTAGTCTATTTTTAAGGTGTTATTTTCTTTAGTCAGGCTGTTGACTTGCTTTTCATGCTTTTCTTGCATCATTCTCATTTCTTTTCCCAATTTTTCCTCCATTTCTCTTATTTCATTTTCAAAATGGCCTGACACAAGTTTGTATTTTTCTTTGAAGCTTTTCATGTAGGAGTTTTGACTGAGTTGTCTTCTTCTGCTTCCATATTTTGATACTTTGTGTCCCCAAAAAGGGATTCTATGGTTTGATTGTGCTTCCTTTGTTTGCTCATCTTGCCAGCCAATTACTTGACCTTTGAGTTCCTTGCCAGGGTAGAACTCTCCTTCCAGAGTGGATAGAGCTGTATCTCAAATTGCTGGGGTTTTTGCAGTTGTTGTCAGAGCTGTTGTTATAACTGTGAAGAGGGCACCCTTTCTACAGCCACCACAAGCTCTGGCACACTAGCATTCCTCACCTCAGGACCACCACCCAGGACTATGACCCAGATCCAAGCAGGTCAAAGCAAGAACAATTACCCTCTGAATGGTTACTTGGTTCCTCTACAGTCTGCAGGCCAGGAACTCTAGAGGCAGTCATGTGGCACCAGCTGCTGCTGCCATGCTGCTGCCACCTCTTGCCCTGGGGGCAGGGGGCAGACCATGCTCTTTTCTCACCCTGTTCCAACAGAGTTCCCTACTGATCTTTTCCTTTCTCTTTGGTGTTTGTGGGTCTGGAAATTGCCACAACTGCCAGTGATTCACTCTCCTGAAGTCTGTTCTGCCCTATCTGTGCCAGTGCTCAAAAGTACTGTGCTTGGCTCCGAGCATGGTGTGATGGACTCTTCATGTTGGCCTGCAAGGCTGCCTTCATTGGGAGATTTGTTTCTCTCTGCCACTTTGTGGGTTCTGTAGCTCTAAAGTTTATTGTGAGTCATTTTTTTTTACAAGTATTGGAGGTGGTTGGATTGGAGGCTCAAGCAAATTCCTGCTTTTACTCCACCATCTTGGCTCCAACCCCCTGACAATTTCCCTTTTTAAGTCCATGGATGCCATGGACTTACACCATGCCCATCTTAATTGCTATTACCAATTGATCTACCATCTTCTTGTCTCTATTATGATCTTCCTCTGCATTCCAATTCCATTCTATAATTATTTATTACTTCAATATTCACATTGATGACTCTAGTCAGGCTGGAAATCTTGAACCATGAAATGCTTGTCTCTGAGCTTCAATTCATACTCTTATAGATCTCCCTCTAATTTACTACTATTAAATATGTTCTTATAACCTCCAATTTGTTGAATTCTTGCTACTATTGAAATCAATCAATACCTTCTTGTTTTACATGCCTGTATTTTCTAAAATCCCTCATTTTTCTGACTTGCCTGAGATTCTTCATAGACAACTTAATATTTCCATATTTTAAGTCCCTAACTTCTGAGCAGTGCTGAAAAATAATAAATCTATTTAACTTTAGTATAATTTACACTGTCTAACTCCAATTAGGTCTTCTTTTGGAGATAGATGGACAATAATTTCATCTGCATTTTTCCTGTTTCCTCTAACCTTCCTTATAATGTCTGTGAAGGGACAATTTTTTAACCTTTTGCAAATTACTGAAACTATCTATGCCCATCAAACTCAGTAGGAGATTCCAATTTCCCATTTACCAAATATTCTAGAATGCCTGAAATTGAAATAGTTAAACATTGCTCTTCTTAATTATTTCTTTCCGCATCTTTTGTTCCCCAAGTAAGCATTCTCTTTTTTGCCAAGTCTGATTCCAGTATATATCCTCTTGATTCCACTCTTTACTTTTGTTCAAAGATTTTCCTCCATCAATCATCCTTTCTCTTCCTTCCTTCTTGTATTTTTAATCCCATTTCTCATAATGGACTCCTTCATCTCTGTCCACAGTCATGATAGTCATTTCCCCTTTTCTCAAAGCCCTCTTTTTTTCCTTAATTTTCTTGATATTTCTCTAGTACTCCAATGGATCTATTATTTCATTGAATTATTTATCCACTATTGATGCAGATTATAACCCAGCTCTGATTCACCAATCTGTTTTACCTTTATCTACAACCTCCAATAAATGAACATAGTGGTGTATACCTACAGAGCTGGTTCCTTTTTCAAATTCACCTTATTTTACATGGAAACCAACACAACTTGTGGACTGCCTTTGATTTTCCTTATTTTTACTATAGTAGAAGGAGAACAGGATTGTACTAAGGCTGGAGATTAAATTATATGAGAGTAAGTTAAAAGAATTGGGAATTATTAGTGTGGAAAAGATATGACTTGGGTATGGAGAGGAAGAATGATAGTCATCTTAATTTTTTGAAGGACTATCCTTTATAAGAGGAATTAGACTCATGCTATTTGTTTCCTAATGGCAGAAGTGGGAACAATGAATTAAATTTGGGTTTGTAAAAGGAAAAAACTTCCTTATAATTAAAATTATCAAAAAGTAAAATGGGTTAGTGTAGGTAATAATTTTTCTTTCACTAAAGCTACTCAAGCAAAGCTAGAGTAGAGTGTTTTTATAGTTTGTTTTATAGGATATGTTTTACAGGATACGTATACCTAGGTTTGAATTGGTCAAGATTATCTCTCAGGTATCTTTCAAGTTTGAAATTGTTATTCTGCGTTGTGTTTGGTTTGGGTTGTCAACTTTTAAGAAATGCATTGACAGACCAGAACATAACCAGTGGAAATAACTAGGATAATGACAGAACTGAGAAAGTGAAGGGATCAATTTAGAGTGCGGTGTTGGTTTGCCTTAGACTTGAGGGGACATATTCAAATAACCCAATGAATGGTATATTAAAGACTCATCTCTTTCTGCTTAGTGATTGGTTGGCTCTTTAGTACTAAACTTGGATTAATGAGTGAAAGTTGAAGAAGGGCAGATATGTGTTTGATATAATGATAACCATCTCAACAATTATAGATATACAACAATTGAATGAACTGCTTTGTGTGATAGTTCCCTTCTACTACTTTTTTAAAAGTGAAAGCTAAATATCTACTTCTTAGATACACAGTTTAAGGGATTCTTAGTATGATCTTAATTGGATGAGATGATAGCTGAAGTCTCTTCCAACTCTGAAATTATATGCTGCTAAAAATGACATTTTTCATTACAACCTTATTTACTCAATATACTTCCTAGTGGACCTAAAATAAAATTCCTACTCTTCTAGCAACAATATTCATTGCTTTTGATATTGGCATTCTGGCCTCTTTCAGAGTATTGTGTGGCCACCTCATAGGTCTATCTCCCACTTTGAGTTTAGAGTCCTTTTTTACATAGTTTGTGGAGAGTCTGGGGGCAGAGAGGCTTAGATGAGCTGTTTCTACTCCGCCATCTTGGCTCCACCAGCCCACTTTGAGTTTAGGATGCCCCCAGTTGTGGGGGAAATCACATGAATTTTGTTGATTTTCCCATTATATAATCTATGTGTCATTATTACTTTTTCATATCCTATGGGGAAAAGATATGTTTTCTGTTTTAGGGATGAATAAATGGTCTACCTCTATATCAGCAATCTTGTCAAGTGATTTGAATTTATTAATATTTATGCTATGAAATTTTGCATAGAATATTTTCAATTTCATGAAAAATAAGCCATAGTGAAACTCTTGATTTAATGAGAATACATAGTAAATGATTGTAATGGAAATGCAAATTTAAAGATCTTCCTTGCCCTAGGCCCTTTGATAGGCTGAAGAGACTCTGAGAACCTTCCTTGATTTGAAAATATGCTCTGCCTCCTAATAGGCTGAATGTGGTCACATGGAGCCTGTGGCAGGAGGCTTGGTTTTCAGGAATGCCTACACCTTGATGCTGTGTGGTTGGGCAGTGGGTGAAGAGGGTTGTGACATTCTCTCAGGCAGGAGAAGGCTATACAATCCCTTATATTAGGCTTTGCTTTGGGGCTCACTTTGAGAAGTGTTGTGTGACTTGACCAGATGAGACTCTGGGCAGCCGTTGAGAGCCCCCCAGCTTTGATAACCCAAATGTTGATGCTTCCCTCTCTGGTAACTGTGATTTGATATTGATAATGGTTGGACAGTTTGGAAGCCTGTCTGCTTGATCTATTTGTTTCTCTGTCTTGTAAGTTCTGTCTGTATACTTTGAAGTTTGGGGTGCTAACCTTTTCCCCCTGAACTAGGTAAACAATCTATGTTTGATAGATTAAAGTAAGCTTGTTAACCCATTTTGAGTTGCTTTCCTTAAGAAAAGCAGATCTAAGAACCTGTGTTGGTAGCCACTCTGGGCATGCTGGGGTGCTTGCTGCTACAATGATGCCACTCATTTTTCCAACTCCCACACTGGAAGAATTGGTCTAAAGGAAATACAGGTTCAACTATCCGCTACTCCAAGGAAGCAAAGTAGGAGTTGGATGTATAGTTTAGAGTCATTGTGTTATTCATTGTATTATTTTTGAGGTTCTGATTTATGATACATTCGAAATTCCTGTGCATTTAGGATAACTGATTCTCTAGAACAAATATTGGGAATTATAAAAATTAAATTAATAATACTCTAAAACTCCAATTACATTCATTGCATGAGATTCATGTAAATGTCCCTTTGTTTTATTAAACTGAATAACTTTCAGAGTTATAGCATAATTAATTACATCTAAATGGAGGAAGGTTATCTTTATTCTTTATAATGAAACTTTATAAAATTTAATTTGAAATATTAGAAAGTATTTTACTTGAATATAAATACATGCAAAAAGAAATAAAAAAGAGAATTTCTTTGGGGACAAGAAAAAACTCTTGGTGAATAAGGGAGTATTATTTGTTTTTGTTTTATTTCAGGGTTTGTGTTTCAGCTGCAAAACTTTAATATTTATTGATTTATTTTTATTATGGACTAAACAGAAGATTCACAGGGAAAACCGTTTATAGATTAATATATTTTTCTTACATGTAAATAAAATACTCACATTTTATTTAATGAAAGACGTAAATGGTGAACATGCAAATCATTATCTAGTTTAAATGTTATAACCTTTAGAAATTCACAGTTAAATTTATTTAGATAATATAAAATGAATCAGAACAAAAACTAGACAATTTTGGAAAAATACTAGAGTAAAAACACAGTGGTAGAAATCTGAGTATAAGTGAATCACTTCAGTGTACATATATTTGTATATATAACAAACACATGCACAAAGTTCTTGAGTAGGCTCCATTCCAACATGCTCATTAAGAATTTGAGGCCCATGGAGGTAAATTGACTAGTCTTAAAGTCAGTGTCAGAGGCAGCATTTAAATCCAGGTTTTTTGATTCCATAAATAGGATTTTGAATCACACTATTTCCTCACCTTATATTGCTGAAGACAAATTAATTGTTGAAATTATGAAGGACATTTAGTGAAGGATAACATGCATTCTCTATTTTGTAGGCTAGTCATTTGTTTTATGTTAATTTTTTTTCATTGTAGTCATTAATGGTCATTAGTAAGTGGCAGTGTGTTCAATTTCTGCAATTGAGTTCTAATTTGAAATGTTCCTAATTGTTCCAAAGAAACTTAAAGTAACAATCATTTTATGTGTTGATTTAAAAAAAAAAAGGAATGAATGGTGTCTTAGTCACAGAGATGAATTATCTCTTGCAATTGAAATGTAAGCATAACTTTGATCAATTAAAAATATCTATATGGAAATTACTGTTCTAGACACTGCTTAAGATAAAAGAAGTATCAATTTTAATTTCACCTCACTGTGGGTGTGTATTATGTGGTTATCTATGAAATATATGTGTTCATTATTGTAATATATGCATATTATAGATGATTAGTGCTATATGGATGAGGTAAAAAAAAATTCAAGATTGATTCTGTGTCTTGACACAGCTTCAAATGATTTTGGATCTTGATTCTTTTTTTTTTATTGAACCAAAATTAAAAAATATACAGGTGCAAGTACATTTGGTAAAAATCTATCACCACCGACTCTGTTCAAATGTACAAGACAACTGGTTATTCTCTTGAGGGCAAAGTATAAAGGCAATTATTTGATAGCAAAATTTAGATCTTGAGGAAGCTTAATTCTTGTTGCTTGATATCAAAAGCCTTAACACAATTAAAGGCTAAAAGGAAGAGCTAATAGCTGAAAACTATGCCATAAATGGATTATTAACAAAAGCATAGATCACTTTGAATTTTATGTACTGGAAAACACAGTAATTTGGTAATGATTTGTGAATTAGTAAATATATATATGTATACATACATATATATGCAAAAAGAGTAGAGTATGAAAAGTGAAATAACAAGGTCATGAAACGTGGTTAATTAGCCTGTGAATAACTTCGCTGATCAAATAGGGAAGAGGAACTATGTCACATTAATGGAAAATAAGGTTATACTATTCCTAGATATCCAATATACATTTCACCAAGTCATTTACTGAGATATGAATAAAAAAATTTCAAGACTCTAATCAAGAAATTATTTCTTCAGGTAATTTGTTTGTCTAAATTGCAATCCATTATACATTTTGCAAGCAAAATCTCATGTGATGGGTTGCCTTGAATTTCAGGTTATTTTGTAAAGCAGCTACATCTTTTCAACAATGATTTCTTCATATATTATCCTCATTGGCTGTTTCTTTCGTTTTCTCCTGGTTTTGATTAATCCACCTTTAGCTCGTCTACTGAAACCTATACGAAGGGAAAAAAAAAACAGTGCTGGTTATATAAGGCTTATCACTTTAAGTTAAAGTATTAAAAAAAAACTACATGTCACTGGTTGAATTATCTAATGATCATCTATAATTATCTATAATTAATGACTAATTATACAAATAATCGCTATTATTGTTGAAGAGATGGATAGCTAGATTTTCAAAGTGTTATGACTACCACTTGTGTCTACTCATGGACAAAAAGGATTTCATGGTCATTATTCTGAATTAAATAAACATAACATTCTATAGAGATTAGGGAAAGTTTTACTGACTTTTATACTTTCTTCATCTCCCGAGCGAAATTAATGCATATTTTGTGAAAATTTAAGAAAGAAAAAAGAATAATCTTTGATATATTAATTTGAACTTGAATTTTTAAAAGCCAGAAACTATTAGAAAACCATTTAAAACAACTGATTATCATTTTGTAAGCTCCATGTTTTCCCCAAAATACTCATGTTTTCTATGTGACAATAATTCCAGTTAGTCATAACAGATATTTCCTTAAATAAGAATAGAATGAAAAGTAGCTTTTTTTTAAAAAAAAAGAATAAAGCTTCAACTTCTAAATTTTGTTTGTCTATGTAATAACATAAAAAGTTTAGTTTTTTTCTGTTTTCTCACTTAAAATCTGCTTATAATATATGCACAATTCTTTGGATATTTGCAGTTTATTTTAGAGAGGGATTTTCATACCTTTTTTACAAGTCCTGAGACATGATTTTTTAGAAGTGAAATTGTTTTCATTCCCACCACATCCACTGTAGTTAAAAGGACGACATTTTCCAATAGCAGAATTAAAATAAAATCTTTTCTCATTGGCCCTGCAAAGTCCTCTATCTGCAGGAGTCAGACACCAAGAAGGGCCATAGAATTCTAAGAATATTAAACAAAATGGTTAGAATGATATAACACATAATAAAGCTTGTATCTTCCTATTACAATAAACTGATTTAAAGATCACATGTTGCTTGTACATTTTCTAATAGATTGTCTAGGAATAACTTCAAAAGAATTATTTATAATTGAGAGATGAACTGCATTTTAGCACATTAAAAATTGATTCAACATCCATATAAAGGTTTCAAACTGGAAGTCTTCTTTTTTTTTTTAAACCAGGCTTTCCATTTTAAAAACATGCGATAGAAATTAAAGTTATAAAATATACTACTATGATTATACTTCCAAAAACTAGCCAATATTAATACAAGGAACCACTAATATGATCTATTAAAAGTTATACAACAGAATGTGAGAAGTTAGCAAAAGACCACTATCCCAGTTCTTTCTCACTCACAAAAATTGGTTGATAATACAAAACTGAAGTGATTTCCTAATGTTCAAAACAGGATGATAGAGAACAAAGACTAAAATCTATATTCGCGGTATGCCATAAACATTTTAATGTGTCTGAGAATATTCTGACTTGTGCATAAGGATTTCAAAAATCAGCAAGGAGTAATACGGAATGAGGTTTGCCTTTTGGTTCTTCAAAACAGGACATAATGAAAAGATTACTGGCTTTGTTGGTAGTTTTTTCACATAAAGCAGG
The DNA here is from genome assembly GCA_011680675.1 of Gymnobelideus leadbeateri. Classification (NCBI taxonomy): domain Eukaryota; kingdom Metazoa; phylum Chordata; class Mammalia; order Diprotodontia; family Petauridae; genus Gymnobelideus; species Gymnobelideus leadbeateri. The sequence goes on from WOXC01009207.1 coordinate 336,584, forward strand.
AAGGAACTGAAGTCTCGAGTCTGGATAATGGTTAGATGTTCGGCAGAAGAGAAGGCAATGCTAAAGCTGCTGCCATCAGAAATCCTGGGTCTGCGAAGGAACATGGACCTTCTTTAGAATCAGAAGAGAAAATTGTGCCAAAGTGTAAAACAGAGATACCCTTATTCCATGAACAGGGGAATAAGAGTCTCAGTTTAATGAGGGCAGATAAATCTCTTGAAGAAGTCTTTACTTCAGAGGAAACATGTACTTTCTTTGAAGAAAGTTAAAATGTCCATCAAAAGTGAAGGAAACAAGCTGCACAGAGAGGATGGAAGGTGGGGAAATTTCAGAGGTCTCCCCATGGATGAGCTACAGCATAGCAAATGCAAATGAAGAGGGTTTGTCAAGTTGTCAGTAATGATGGGACTTAGAACTTGAGGGTCCAATAGCCAAAGAGGTTCAGAAAGCAAGAGGGTGCCTGATGGGGAGAAAACCCCAAGGGATTAGTCTGCAAGAGAAAAGAAAAAAAAATGAGACAATTCTGAAACTGACTTGCAAATATTTCTCAATCTTCCCTTTATAGCAATCTATAGAGTTTTAAATAATAGGGACAATTTTGATATAGCTTTAAGATATGCAAAACATTTTTTTGCAAAACATAAGACAAATTCAGTGTTCAAAAATTTTAGTATAGTTTGAAGCTATAACTGAACCAAGACTTTGGGGTACCTTGTATAACTTACTTGATCCTCAAAAGAACCCTGTGAGGTATGTGCTACCTCATCTATCACCATTTCACAGGCAAGAAAATCAAGGTTCAGAAATTTTGGCCAAGTTGACCTGTCACACAGCTCATAAATATCAGAAACACAATATATGAGCACATGTTCTCCAAGAATAGCACTTTACTATTGTGCTGAACCTTATTTAACTATCTTTTCTGTACCTTCTCCCTTTTACTCTAGAATATATTGATATGAAATGCTAGATGTTCTGATATAAAAGCTAATTTATTATGCACTCCTATGTTCTTCTGGGATATTTTCAGTAAAAAGGTGGGGGGGGGGATTATTCTCTGGGCAGAAATCAAGGAAAATTATTAGCAAATTACTATTACATTAGACCAAAGTAATTCAATTTAAATATAGAAGGAATCTCAAGTTCTATTTAAAATCTATAGAATATGAGATGAAAAGGCACTCCTGAGTTTAAGAAACAATTTAAAGGACAGCTAGGTCATGCCGTGAACAAAGCACAGTCCTGGAGTCAAGAGGACATGAGTTCAAGTCCAGCCTCAGACACTTGACACACTTAATAGCTGTGTGACCTTGGGCAAGTCACTTAACCCCAACTGCCTTGTCTTCCCTCTCATTAAAAAACAAACAAACAATCAAACAACCAAACAACAAAGAAACAATCTGAGATTGTGTATGTCTATTTGCACCTCTTCTTATTTAGAAAGAGTAAGATAGTGAATTGCAAGAAAAGTTATGGCAATTTTTGGCAGCATAAATTTCTAATGAAAGTAAACATACTTCTGCATATATCCCCTAAGTTCTTTGTCACCTCTTTTTTATAAGATCAATATATGTTTCAATGATCTATGATTGCAATAGTGTACATATTCCTTCCACTAATTTGGGTCACAATATGTCCACACCTTAATGAGTTCTGTGATGTGCAGCTGTGGAATAAAAAAAATCACCACTATGAACTTAGCTGGGTTTGGTCTTAAAGCAAGAATGTCATGGTATATTATGGGGCCTGGGGTTTGTCAGAGTTTGTGTTCCCTTAAAGTAGCCTTTGAAAACCCATTTCCCAATTCTCAGAATATCTTCTTTTGCCTTAAATCCAACTCTGTTTCCTCATTTTGTTATAGAGGTGGCCCCATTATTTTAAATATGACAAATCTAATGCCTGGGCAAGCTAGCTAATTTACCCAATGTCATACAATTAGTATGTCAGAGGGAGGATCTGAACCCACATTTAAAAGAATCAGTGCTTTTTCCATTAAGGAAAGGCAGAACCAAAGTGCCTTCAACTGGAAGGACACATCTTAGAACCTATCTGGGATCTCTACAGATTTGTTTTGCAAATAATCCTATAGGCTGATTAGGCTCAAGATCTGCTTATCATTGACCAGTTTGAAGCCTTTTATGAGCTTAATACCTTGGCATCTCTATCCTACTATGGGCAAATCTTTGTTTTAAAACATCAGGGGAGACAGATATAGAAAATAAATTGTTATTTCATCATATTTACATGGTCCTAATGCCAAGGTAGCTGGTAAATCTAGTGTGAAAATGGAGCTAGTAATTTTCTCTTGCTTTATCTACTTCTATTCCTTTCAGTTCTGAGTAAGAGTAAGACAGGGTATCAATGAGGCCAGAGGCAGAGGTAGTCCATATCCTTTTCAGCTTACCAGTGTTCACTAAAGAACAAATAATATCACTTATAGACACAATGAACTTCTACCACTTTGGAAATTCTGCAAAGTAGCACAGACCGATGGAATCCTCCTTTTACCACCTGATGGGCACTAATATGGGTTATCACTAATGTAGTCATACTGTGAATGTGACTAAAGATGTGTGGCAGACACTTTAGGGTTTGCAAAGTGCTTTATACACATTATCTCATTTGAGTCTCATAACAATCCTGTGAGGAAGGCTATTATTAACCTCTTGCTAGAGATGAAGAAACGGAGGTAAACAGAGGTAGGGTAGCATTAGCTAGTAAGGTACCAATAGACCAGCTCTTCCTGATTCCAAGTCTAAGACTATAATCTAAGCCACCTAACTTCTTTTCCAAAACTATATGATACACTTTATTCTATAAGAGTTATCACCTAATTAGTACCAATATCAACCCCCATCTAACCTTCACCTACTTGTGTATTATGACTATTTTAGTAGAATTCCATTAAGAGGATCCTTCAGATAATTTAAAGATTAAATAATTCTATGAGCTTTATAGAAGAGTGTCAATGACTTCTGAATAATTAACTCCTTAGACATGAACTATTGTTTTTATGTGTTTGTTTATCTTTTTGTGAGGAACTGTTTTTTCTTGCTCAATGTTTGGGGCATTAGCTTGGTTCTAGAGGAACACATGAACTTACCTTTTTAACATCAAGACTATAGTATCTACAAAGAAAAAAAAACACAGAAAGGTCTTTAAGTATCACATAAGTGTGAATTTGGTGTCTATCTTAACATTTCATAGAAAAAAAGGCACTAACCTGGTGTTGCTTTGTTCTTCAAGGAAGAATACAAAGCCAAATAGCTTATCATCTTTAGGTGACATCATGCTCATTAACTTGTTTCTGGAGAAGCTTTGTTGATAAAGTTAAACAAATTCAATCAACATTGCTAAGGTGTCTGATAAATAGAGCATATTGCCAGGGACCAAGAACAGACAAGTCCAAGATAGTTCCTAGTTTCTGGCAGCTCATAACATAGCAAGAGTTGAAAATTCTATTTGTGGAAACATTTTGCCAACAAGTTACTTCAATGGTCTAACAAAAATAAAGAACTGGAACACAGTTCCAGTATTGAACAGTATTCAAAACTCAGTTCAATTATGAAGAAGACTTTTTATATCCTTAATGTTTACTCTACAACTTTGTAGTAATAGTAGCAATAAAAGTATTATTATTATTATTTATAGTTGCAATAGCAATAGTAGTAGTGGTGGTGATGGTAGTAGTAGTAGTAATAGTAGTATAGAAGAAGAAGATAAAGAAGAAAAGAAGAAGGAAGAGGAGAAAGAAGAGGAGGAAAGTAGGATATCCTATGATTTCATTGGTATAGGGAACTCCCAATGAGAAGACATTCTGTACCAATATAGAATAGCACTCTGAAATTTATAATTTCATGGCTCTTCTTGGGGCACCAAGAAATAAAGTGACTTACCCAGAGTCCCAGAGCCAGTATATCTCAAAAGCAGGATTTATAATCCAGGTTATTTTGACACCACAGCTATCTATCTGCTATACCATGCAGTTACTCTTGTCATTTTAATTTAAAAATTAATTTTTAATTGTACTATATTTAGTATCACAAAAAAAACAATTTAAATCAAGTCAACTTTGAATTGACAAATTGTGAAGTAGTTGACTTGATTTAGACATCATACAATAAATACATCACTATGTTCTTGCTTTTTCCATCATCACACAAAAATATGCTGTGTTGAGGGATGTAGAGAGGGGAAAGGCAAGTTAGTTAAATCAGGAATATTTTTTTAAAATTTACTAATATTCTGGGAAATATTATCCTAATTATAATTTGATAAAACAATAACAGTGATACATTATATTTAGATGATTTGCAAAACACACTAAATCAGAAAGACACATCCTTGCTTGGAAGGCAGCAGAAAATGGGGAGATATTTTGAGGGACTCATTTCTGTGCCTTTTGAACCACTTAGCTAGAATTGCAGATGAAACTCTAAGCAGTTTGCTAAGTTTCCAGTCTTTGTAAAACTGTCACAAATAAGGCATGTAGGAATTATTTCCCAGTAGGGAGAGAATATTTAAACTCAACTAGGGAATAGAGAATCTGGGTATCTGAGCAAGTTTGCCTATGGTATGAAACAGCACTACTGATAAAATTGTTAGGATTCTGAAAATTGGAAAGAATTGTGGAATAGTATTCCTAATCAATATGATTACTTAGGAGCTATCTTCAAACCCATGACAGAACTAAGGAAAACAAAGGGGGAAAACCAAACCAAACCAAACCAAACCTTAAGGCAGAACTTTTCAAAATCATAATAAATGTTTTCTTTCCCACATGATAGAAATTTTCTCTGCTGTCCATGAATAGAATAGAACACCTACAAAATATTCCATGTCAAGAGGTGAAAATTAACATTTTTTCTCTGGACTCCTTTAAAGTGATAAAAAAAATCAATTCAGAGGGCAGTTTCCTTTTGGAGAGTTAATGACTTTCTTTCAGCTAGTAATGATCCCAAGTTTCATGCTCAGCAGGACAGCTGTGTTGAGTGTTGGTGAGAGTGCTTTCCATTCTGCCTTCATTCCAGGACACCAGCCTCACCTCTATAGAGGCACAGTTAAGATTCCAAATGTTTGTTTCTACTTCAGTGGATGGCAACGAAGCACATAGTAATGTTATCTTTTGGTACAGAATTAAAAAACAAAACAAAACAATCTTTCTTGGGTTTTATTAGTAAAAAATAAAACCGGTCTACTTTTGTAGTGGATCTTAAGAAATTGTATACATGATAACAGTAAGGGTGACGATGGCCAAAGTAATGGCTAACATTTGCAATAGGGAAAAACAATTGGCAAATAATCTCTCTAGTCTGCTAGTATAGTAATTTAATAACATTCTTCTAAAATTGAGTTTATTTTGAGTTTGTTTTTTTTTTTTGCATATGCCTATGATTTCATCAGTTTACAGAATTCAAAATGTATAATTTACTCTACCAACACAATAAATTCATCAGGGTCACTTAGCTAGTAGTGTCAATGTCAGGTCTTCCTGGTTTCCCTCATACAAATTTCCTTTCTATCCATTTTAACACTTTACTTTTCAATTAGGATCCTCAGGAAATGGGCTTACATTTCACACACACACACACACACACACACACACACACACACACACACACACATACTATTAGAAAAGGACATTGGCCAATCATCCCTACTGGTAATCAGCAGACACTTGAATTGATCGATCAATTAGAAAACATTTATTAAGTACCTACTTTATGCCAGGCACTGTGTTAGGCACTGGGGATACAAGTACAAGTAATGAAATAATTCCTATCCTAAAAAAGAGTTTATATTCTATTGGAGAAGATAACAAATACATATACTTATATACATCTACATGTGTATATATGTGTGTATATATATATATATAATGTGTTCATAAATTATTTAAATTTATATGGCATATATAATCATTTTCTTAGGTATTATGTGCACAAGCATTTCTATATTATTTCAACATATTGTATATTTATCTATTTTGTATTTATTTTGTATATAAATATATATATGCATAATATATACATGTATATAATATATAAATATATGAATTTTATTATATACACATATACACACAAGTATATTAATCTACACACATTTATTTAGGTATACACACTTGTAGACATACATATATGTATATTATTTGCTGTCTTCACCAATAGAATTTTCTGTGTATACACACATACATAAATAAAATGTTGTTAAACACATGGTAATTTGAGGGGGGGACTCACTAGCATTTGGGAGGAGGGACTAGGGAAGGCTTTATGCAGAAGATTTTGCTGGTGTTGCATCTTAAAAGAAGAGAGGATGCTATAAAGTGGAATAAGAAAGGAATGTACTCTAAGCAAGTGGGATGACCAACACAAAGACCTGGAGAAAGGAAGTGGGGATATCCTTTATGAGGAAAAGACATGTAGCCAGTTTGGTTAGTCTTCAGAGTGTGGGAGATATTGATATAAAAAGATAGATTGAATAAAGTTTGTGAAGGGCCTTTAAATGACACAAGGGAGTTTATATTTTATTCTAGAGGGAATGAGACAATTGAAGTTGATTGAATAGGAGAGGCAAATGGTTAGATCTCCATTTTATTTAATTTTAAGGAAAATTGATTTAATAGCAGTGTGTAGAAAAGTTGATGGAGCAGTTAAAGACTTGAGACAAGGAGAGCAGTTTAAATAATATTTCGCAATAATATAGGCAAAAGGTAATGAAGGCCTGAATAGTAGCTAGCATTTTTATTGTACTGTGAGTTTAACAAACCCCTATGATAATGTGAAATCCTTGAGAGCAGGAAGCTACTTACTTTGCTACTTGTATCTCCAGTGCTTAGTATGGTGCTTTGTACAAAGCAAGTGCTTAAAATACTTCACTCTTTTGTTTATTCACCTCATTTGATTTTCACAACAATTATGAAAAGTATGTGATTATTCTTATCGTTACCATTTTAGAGATGGAAGAAACTGAGGCTGAGAGATTAAACAATTTGTCCCAGGTCACACAGTCAGTATTTATCTAAGGCAGGATTCAAACTCAGGTCTTTCTCCTTGACTCCAAATCCAGTCCTCTATCCACTGTGGCACATAGCAGCCTAGACTTAGATATTAGCTGTGAGATTAGAGAGAAATGCTGCAGAACTAGAAATTTCAAGATCTGTGACTTGGTTGTATATTTAAAGTAAACTAGTATAGAGCAGAGGACTATACTGAAGTTATGAACAACCAGGAAGGCTGGAATGATGGAGTTGTCTTCAAAAGAAATAGTGGAATTTAGAAGATGTAAATTAGGTTTGGGGTCAAGACAAAGGCTTTTGGACATGTTGAGTTTTGAAAATCTCTAGGAAATTCAGTTTTAAATGTCCAACACAACTGTCAATTAAAGACTTAGCTCAGAGGACAGATTTGATTTGATACACAGAATTATGAATCATCTGCATGGAGATGATAATTAAATCCATGGAAGCTGATGACTTTACCCAAAGTGTAGAGGGTAAAGAGGTCAAATCTGAGGTAAAACCACAGTGAAAGGAGTATGTAATATAAATGGTAAATGAAAATTTCTCTATTGTATTTAATAGCTAATTATTGTATGAGGACCAGGGTTTACCCCCTTTTCTACTTCCTCACCCATAATCCAACCAGGGTGGTTTATCTCTTTAGAGATTTATCCAGGCCAAGATCTAATCAGACAGTAAAAGAAATTCTAAGTTTGGGCTAATGGGTGTATTCTTGCTCATTGTGTTTGCTCAGATATGTCTGGGGAAATGTGGAACCTCTCTTTTGCCAGAAAGATGATATGGAGGCAGAAGGAGGAAAACTTCATGGCTCCCCACCCCCATAACCACCTCAAATACCTATAAAATATGACCCTAAACAAATTTTAGAGCTACAGAACCCACAAAGTGACAGAAAAAAACAAATCTTCCGCTCAACACAGCCTAGCAAGTGGAGAGGACAGGTTCATTGCAGAATGCTGGGAGCCAAGCCCAGCCCCACATGAGCCTACAGTTTTAGCCCCAGGGCAGCCCTGACCAGTGACTGCAGCAGACTTTTTGGAGAGTGGATCACCAGCAGCAATGGTGGTTTCCAGAATTATCAATCCATAAATGCCAAAGAAAAAATGAGAGAGCAGTGTAGAGCTCTGTTGGAACTGGGGGGCACAGAGGAACAAGTCTGGCCCCTGTCCCCAGAGCTGGAAGTGGCAGAGGTGCAGCGACTGTACAGCTGCCCCCACATGGCTGCTTCAGAGCTCCTGGCCTACAGATTGGAGGAGGGGCAAGTGTCTAGTCAGAGGGTAATCACTCTTGCTTTAACATGCCTGGATCTGGATTGTTATCTTGGGTGGCGGTCCTGAGGTGGGTGACCAGTGAACCAGAGTGTGTTTGGGCTGTGGAGACAGCACTCTCCTAATAACTCCGGGAGCTATGAAAACTGAAGTGATTTGGGACAAAGCTCTCCCCTCTGGAAGGAGAGTTCTGCTGTGGCAAAGAGCTCAAAAGTAAAATAATTGAGTGTCACATGAGCAAGCAAAGGAAGCAAAGCAAGCACAGAAATTCAGCTTTATATTCCATTTTTGGGGACAAAAAGGATCAAAGCATGGAATGGGAGGAAGAAAACAAAGTCAGAACTCCTGAACCAAAAGCTTCCAAGAAAAACATGAATTGGTTACAGGCCATGGAGGAGCTCAAGAAGGATTTTGAAAATCAAGTAAGAGAAGTGGAGAAAAAATTGGGAAGAGAAATGAGAATGATGCAGGAAAATCATGAAAAGAGAGTCAACAACCTGACTGAAGAAAATAACACCTTAAAATAGATTAGGATTAAAGCCAAGTATCACCTACCCAGCAAAACTGAGGAACATGTTTCAGGGGGAAAATATGGTCATTCAATGAAATAGAGGACTTTCAAGCATTCTTGATGAAAAAAACAGAGTTGAATAGAAAATTTTTCATTCAAATACAAGAAGCAAGAGAAGCATGAGAGATAAACAGGGAAGAGAAATAATAAGGAACTTTTCAAAGTTGAACTATTTACATGCCTACATGGAAAAATTATAACTTATGGAATTTTCTCAGTATGAGAATAGTTAAAAGGAATATAAATGTGTGTATGTATATATATATATATATATATATATATATATATGTGTGTGTGTGTGTGTGTATACATATATATGTCTATATAGGAGGGCATATGTGAGTATGAATATATATGTGAGTGTGTGTATATATGTTTATAGGTGTACATAGACAGAGGGCACAGGATCAATTGAAAAGAAGGGATGATATTTAAAAGGTGAAATTGAGAGGTGAGTAAGGAATATAATGAGAGTTGATGGGGAGAGACAGAATGGGGTAAATTATCTCATATAGAAGGGGCAAGGGATAACTGTTACAATGGAGGAGAACAACAGAAAGGCAAAAGGGAATGGGTCAACCTTACTCTCATTGAATATGGCTTAGGGAGGGAATGACATAAATATTAAATTGGGTATTTTGACCTATAGGAGAGTAGAGGGGAAGGGGATGAGAAGAGGGATGATGGAGCAGAGGGCAAGTTGGTGGGGGGAGTGGTTAGAAGCAAACACTTTTGAAGAGGGACATGGTCAAAGTAGAGAATAGAACAAGTAGGGGGCAGGATAGGATAGAGGGGAATATAGTCAGTCTCACAATATATCCACTATGGAAATGTTTTGCCTAACTACACATGCACAACCTATATTGAATTATTTATCTTCCCAGTAAGGGTGGGCGACAAGGGAGGAAGGGAAAGAGTCTGGAATTCAAAGTTGCAAAATCAAATGTTTAAATAATATATTATTATTATTATTTTTCTTTTTACATGCAACTGGGAAATAAGATACACAGGGACTGGGGTATGGAGATCCATCTTGCCCTACTGGAAAGTTGGAGGCAGGGGAGGATATAGGAGAGAGCAGAATGGGGAAGGGGGTATATAGTGGGATCGCTGTTTTAGGGTGGTAGGTAGGGGAATGATGAGGAGAAAATGTGTAACTCAAAATCTTGTGGAAAGGAATGATGTAAACTACAAATAAACATAAAGTTTAATTTTAAAAAAAGAAAGGTGATATGGAAATTGCTATATTTCATGCCAAGATTTGGGTGACACAGATCATGTAACCCAAGATCCTCATATTAATATAGCTCCCTTCCATTCTGTTAATCAGAGTTGATTGCTTCCCCTCCAGAAACACCTCTTCTTTGAAGGACATATAAACTATGACTTCACCACCATCATGGATCTTTGGCCCAAGAGAGATGGCCAGCTGATTATCTGTTTATTAATAATGTGCTGGCCTCATTAATAAAATGATTAAATTACTCAGAAACTATGTCTCTTGAATTTTTTTTAAGCAATTGGGGTTAAGTAACTTGCTCAAGGTTACACGGCTAGTCATTATTTATGTGTGGGTGCTCATTTTCTGAGGCTGGATTTGATCTCGGGTCATCCCAACTCCGAGGCCGGCGCTCTTACTCACTGCGCCACCTAGCCACCCCTTTTAGGGCAATTGGGGTTAAGTAACTTGCCCAAGGTCACACGGCTAGGTTTTTGTTTGTGTGGGTTAAGTGTCTGAAGCCGGATCCAAACTCAGGTCCTTCTGACTCCAGGGCCAGTGCTCTACTCACTGCGCCACCTAGCCGCCCCTCTTGAATTTTTTTAATCATCACAGATAATAAACCAGAAAATGAGACCGAGAGAGATCAGAGAGGTGTGAGAAGAACCAAGAAATTGGAACCTCATGAAAACTCAGAGAAGAGAGGGTATACAGAAAAAAAGGTAAATCACCAGTGTCAAATGCACTGGATAAATAAATTAAAAAGGATGCAGATTGAGAAAAGACCATTATATCTGGCAATTAAGAAATAATTGGTAACTTTGGTGAAAGCAGTTTCACTTAAGTGATAAGGTATAAACCAAGATTGGAAAGGGTCGAAAAGTGAGTGAAGGCTAGAACATTAATATGCTCTCTTGAACATAAATTTTGAAAGAACACCTATAGATATATACATAGAAACAGCATATATTTTCATTCATGTGTATGCTATAATGATTTCTGAATTAGATCACTTTCTCAATTAATTTATTTCAAAATTATTTGTATGAGACTTTCCACTTAATTTTTTATTAGTAACAAAATCAAAAACAACAATAGCAAAACACTCACTATTTATATAGTGAGGCAGTTTGACATATAAAGAGAGCAATGAACTCTCTTGTGAGAGAAGTGAGGGAAGTCTGTGTTCAAACTTCAGATTCTTACTTTGTGACCCTGGGCAAGTTACTTAACCTTTTTCAGCTCAGCTAATTCTTCATTTGCAAAATGGATATAATAATCACTGCTCTCTCACAGGATTGTTGTGAAGGTCAAATGAGAAAATATTTATAATGTACTTTGCAGACCTTGAAGTGCTATGTTATATAAAAGTTATTTATTTTTATTATAATTGTTATTGTAAAGTACTTTTGGCCTTACAAAGTACTTTGCTTCCAACAATCCTTTAAGGTGGAAGATGAAGTTATCATTATCCTCACTGTAAAGATGGATAAACCAAAGATTAAAAGTATTACACAATATGTACTTAGTTATGTGGCTAATCAGTATTAGAGTCAAAGCTAGATGGTGTGTCCTCTTATTCCAAATACTTCTCATACCATACATATATTGCAACAATTCAAATAATATTTATAAATATCCAGTTACAGCTCTATCAATTTTCATAGAATCATTGTTAATTCAGGGTATATGCTTGGCTACTATGGGACACAAATGAATGAAGAATATTCATATGTTAGCAAATATCAAAACTTTATTAATGAGACAATACTGGAAATACATTAAATCTACTAAGGACAATGAAAGTACTGAAAGCATGGACTTTTGTGTGTCCATAAACTACCACCCAATTGTTCTAATAAGTATAAATATCTGCAATTTAATTGGATTCCTCACGAGGTAGTTACTTCCCTTTCAATGAAGATGCTCAAGAAGAGGCAGCATGAGGATGTTCCAGAGAAGATCTTGTATTGGATAGAGTAGAGGGATTTCTATCCATTTAGGAACCTTCAAATTCTATCATTTTACATGATTCCTAAGAAGAATAATTGTATGCAACTGCAGAAGGCCATCAGAAAGACTTGGCAAAAGTGATCGGCATTCTTCCAACCATCATTTGATGTCTTTGTTTTAACTGTGGATCACAAAATCAATCAAGATTTGCTGAATGCCTACTCTGTAAACGCAGAGGATATAGTAATAAAAAAACAAAAGATGAAGTCTCTGGCCTCAAGTAGCTCTTAGTCCAGTTGGGGAGACAAAATTAGCAATCATGAAAAGAATAGCAAGTAAAAACAAGATACTATATGATTATACCATAGAGAATGGGGTACAAATTATTCATTTTATGAAAGACCACACAAAAGAGAAATTAGTGAGAGTAGCAGCAGTGAAGAAAGATTTCATGGAAGAAGTAGGCCTGGAATTATATGTTGAAAGGATGGTCAGGAATTGAATTGGGAATAGACAGAGAAAGACATTTCACTTGATTTTAATAGCATGAGTGAAAGCATGGAGATAGTAATGGACATGGTGCTCATAAGCTTGTGAAGGGACTGGATCACTGCTGGTTTTTGGAAAATAGAAATAAAGTTAGATAAAAACTGTGGTGACAGATTATAGAGCAGCTTGAAAGGCAGACAAATACTTGGTTTTTTTTGCAACACACTAGAAAATAAGGAGTCATCGAAGGGTTTTGAGCTGAAGAATGGCCAAATGAAAGCAATGTTTATGATCATTTATATAACAGTGCTCAGGATGAATTAATAAGGGAAAAACTAAAATTAAAGAGGTCAGCTAGGATGCTATTAAAGCAATCAAGTATGAGAATAAAGAAGGTATGAATTAGAACAGTGAAAGTAGGTATTTAAAGGAAACAAGAACCCCCAAATGCATTTTCTAACTGGATGTGCTAGTTAAATGTTTCTTATTCCAAAAGGGAGAGTAGAGTACAATATTTGGCATAATTTACATGGCCCATTAAAATAGGAACCCTATAAACCCCATAGGGAAAAGCATCTTTTCTCCATTTGTGTAGAAATAAATAGGCTTTTCACATGGTTTTTGTCATGTGGTCTACCAAGCAAGAAAAAATTTTATTTTTAAATTTTGATACCTCAGAGCACTTTACCCACGATAGAATTAAAAAAAAAATTAGGGCAATGAAAAAGGATTTTCAACAAATTAGCTACCAATATATTCTGATAATATTCAAAGCTGCTTCATTATTTAAAATATTTTATACTGTTGTGACTCAAGAAAAGACTTAAGAATTCTACTTCCTTGTCTTTGCCCCAGTGAATTACAAAGTATTTAAATTCACTTCTGGATGTTAAACACTATTTTGGACTCATTTCAAGAAGGATGATATCTAATTTATCCTCATTGGGTAAATTATTGCTCCCTGAGGAACAAAACAGCAAAATACCTTAGAGAAAGCGTTAACATATTGCCTAATAGGGCAGAATTCCAGGGCATGCCTTGAAGATCTGCTTTAATATTTTTGTGAAAAAGCACTAAATTCTAAATTCTAAACTGAGATATATCAAACTATTGTTAATGACCTTATACCTACATAGAATGCATCTTTTGTTTTCTAGTATTAAACCATGCATTATTTTTCACTAACAAATGGCAGTTCGATGGTATAGGTCTGAATAGTTCAGAGCCCAAGAGAGAAACAAGAAAAAGACAAGCCCTCTCTCTTTTCTTCTCCTGTTTTCTACTCCTTTGTAGTGTGGAACATGGATTCCTCTCCTCTTTGCATCCATTTAGTGAAGATGTTGTCTCAAAGTAAAAGGTAAGAAACAGAGTATCCCAAAAGATTCATAATTTTTTTTTGTTTGTTTTCAATCAAAGAACGGTAAAGGGGAGAGATATATCAGAATCTCCCAACTTTATTGTGAATATTTTTTAAAGGGGCAGAATTATTTAGGGAGAAAAATATTGGTTTGGAAGCACCAAAACACAATTTAAAATAGTTTCATAATCCAATCAACAAGAATATGCAAGTATTGCTTCAATTTATATTCTATTTGCATTAACAGGTTCAACAGATATTAAGTCCTTACTTTGGAGGAGATGAATAATTACATGTAGTCATTGAAAGCAATTCCTTTAGCCATCTATGGTTTTATTTTGAAATATTTTTACTTTTATATTTTCTGGTACTAGCAAAAAATTCAGCAGTGAATACTCACCAAAAAGTTTTCGCACTTCAGTTGGCTTGGTTGTTGACGAGTTATTGTTTTCTGGAACAGCTACTTTTTCACCATGGTCTGCTTGTACTGCATCCACTAGGAAAATTCCACACATGAATGAAAGGTTAGTCATCATCCCAGCCTATTAGAATAAGTATAAAATTAGAAATTCATAGCACTAATGAGAAGTAACCACTCAGGTTTTATTTTTTTTGTTGTTGTTTGTTTGTTTTTACTTGAAAACTTCTTTATTCAGATCTTAAGACATGTCAGCAAATTTTCTATGACTGAATTACCTCAGGGGTAAATGAGGACTAGTTAGCTAGTTGATCTTCTGGATTCTTTTTACCTCTAAATTGATGACCCTATATTATAAATTTCTTGTTAACAGGGTTTTATGTAGTTTCATCTGACTCAATAATTATCAGTAACCTGAAAATGTATATTACAAATATCATGGGGACAATTTAACAAATATTTAATAAGCAGTTATTTTGTAAAGGGAACTCTACTAGGTAATTGTATACAAGGACACAATATAACACTACATAAACTCAAAGAGTTTACAATTTGTGTAGGGGACAAAACATTCAGAGTTAAGTAAAAATAAAATTTATATGAACGTATACAATTAATTTCAAGATGGAGTGAGACCAGGGTGGCTAGGTGGCACAGTGAATAGAGGACAAAAGAAATTTAAATGAAGCAAAGAAAAGATGGATGGCTTAGAACACAATGTGCAGTACTTATTACATAGGCTTTTTTGGAAATGGAAATTTATTGCTGTATATTTTGAATGGTCTCTTATATTCCACTGTGCATATGACATTTTTTTGTTTTCTTATTTTGTATTTAAGCTTTAGTATTTAAGTTCATAATGTTTCCTTTCCTTTTCTTTTCTTTTCTTGTAGTGTATTTAAGTTTAAAATAAATTAATAATAATAAAAAAGAAGAGCCTTTTTTGGAAATGATACCTGCATTACTTTTGGAAGGAATACAGGACTTATAAAAGGTAAAGATAAGGAGGGAGACATGGAGAACCACCTGGTCTTACAAGCTGAATTTATGATCTTACAGATAAAAATAGATAACAAGACAATTTGACTGGAATAAATGGTGTGTGAAATGAAGTAATGTGAAATTAGCCTGGAAAGATAAATGGGAGTCATATTGTGGAGATTTTTAAATACTAGAAGGAAGAGTTTTTATTTTTTCCTAAAAGCAATATGGATCTACTCGACTTTTTTTTTATAAAGTCTAATTTGCTCAAGATAAACTACAGGTCCAAATTTTCTAGCCTAGCTTGACCAGAAATAAGAGTCTTATAAAATTGTTTTTGATTTCTGCCAATGTCTTCAATATGTTTAAAAATAAAGTATAGCAAAATATAAAACCAACTTACATTCATCCTCACAGATATCCTTGCATTCTTCCAAAGATTCGAAGTTGTTGGCATTGCCTAGGCACCCGCCATACTTGAAAGGTTCACAGTGTTTTGATTGATTATTATAGAAATACCTGGGAAGTAATCCTCGACAAATTCCAGAATCTTGTTCCAAAAAGCAAATTTCAGGCTTTTCTAAAATAATGATGATGATAATAATAAAAGCATTGGATTCATTTATCACAACATCACTAGTTTTGAAGGAAAAATGATAACATTTTAAAGTTGAAAATATAGTTTACATATCTGGCTTTGAATTCTGACTCTATTGAACTTTAAATGATCCTTTCTCTTGGGATAATGCTCTCTGATTTATAGACATTAGATTATAGACAACATTAGATAAGGCATCAGGCAACTTAAATTTGCAAATTTAGCTGTTACCAAAGTAGTTGTGTGACCTGCATTGTTAGCACATCTGGGCTTCAATTTCTGCATTTGTAACAGGTCTCATCTATCACAACACTCTCATTTTATACATGACTATACTAAAGCCCAGGGAAGAGAAATGATATGTTCAAGATTACACTGGAAATACACGGCAAAGGAATTCCATTGGATACAAATTTGAATTCAAATCCAAAGCCAGGTCTCCTGACTATATTACTGTATCAATCATATCTCTATTATTATCTCTAAGTATTCTTCTATATGTATTACATACACATGTTTAGACACAAAATGGGAATGTATTCATAAATACATATGTACTTATGTATATATAGGTATATGGTAATATGGGCACATATTGAAACAGATATTTACATATATTATATACATGGTTATTCAGAATACCAATTTTATATTTCAACCTTGTTATATCAAATCAATTAGTCTTTGTCCTAAAAATGTTAATTGATTTAAGAAACAAGGTATTTAGGGTTATATTGACATTGGTATTTGATATTCTACCATGGAATTTCCCAACACTGAAAGGATAAAATATGTGGATGGAAGAAAAGTTACAGATGAAAAATTATCTGATTGATTGACCTCCTTCACACTCTATTCTTGAATTCTCTTTTCATTCTGTCCCTTTGCCCATTAGTAGTTGAGGCAGCATTTTACCAGATTTTATATTATAAAACATATACTGAAGGTATTGTATGTTAAGGTGGAGAGAAGGAAGAAAACAGACAAGTTTTTCCTTGGGAGATATTACTTAGTCCATGACTCAGCAATTCCTTTTCCATCATAACTTTGATAGTTTGTGAGATACTTAGAATGCTGGTTTGTGTTGGAATATCACTAGCAGTCTGCAGTGGAAAGGATAACTTGGGAGGAGTTTGCTCCTTATAAAATACTAGTGTGTCTGATATTTATCAAGAACATTGTGGAGGGAATGAATGAATTAGAATGGGAAGGAATTCCCATAATTGCATTTATCTGATAAAATCTGATACCTGACTATGCCAAGTACGAGATTTTCCTACATATATGCAACACTTACTGTCCTGGTACCTGACTAAGCCCCAGGTAGAAGCACAGAATTATAAGGACAGCAAAGTTTCCCTGAGGTGCTGAGCAATAACTAAATGGCAGTGATATCCATTTTGTAATCCAAACCAGGCAGGCCAATGATTGTCAAAGCAGTGGCCAAGGAATCTGAATTTCTGACTTTGTTTTTTTTTCAACAGAGTATTAGTGACATAATGAAGCAATTATCTGACTAAAAGTATCTTTAGTTTTAGTCACTATGTAGTTGTACCACTTCATTATGTATATTTTACCTCTGTCTTTCTCTTCTTTCCCTTCTCTCCTTTCTTTTCTTCCCTTTTTTCATTTCTTTCTTCATTTATCTTTTCCTTTTTCTTTGTAATATAGTTTTAAATTTGGTGGGCTATTCATTTTCCTTCATATTTTTTTTTCATTGATTCTCTTGATATTCTCCAACTTTTATTCTTCCAGATTATTTGTTATTGGGACTTTTCTTATTACTATAAAATGGTTATTTTATAGTTTAATTAATATGGTACCAAATAGGTAAATTAATTAATTTAGGTAGAATTGTCACTTTTATTATATTGACTTGGTTCTATCCATAAGCAATTAACATTTTTCCAATTGTTTAGATCAGTCTTTATGTGAAAAATGTTTTGTAATTGTATTTGTAGAGTTACTGAATGTATGTTGGATTGTAGACTACCAAGAATTTATTTTGTCTTGTAGCGGCAAGCACCCCAATATCCCCAGGGTGACTGCCAACACAGGTTCTTAGATCTGCTCTTCAAAAGGAAAGCAACTCAAAATGGGTTAACAAGCTTACTTTAATCAAATAAACACACATTACCTAGTTCAGGGGAAAAAGGTCAGCACCCCGAACTTCAGAGTTACAGAACTTACAGATCAAACAGACAGGCTTCCAAACTGTCCAACCATTATATCTATACCAAATCACAGTTACCAGAGAGGGAAGCATCAACATCTGGGTTTTCAAAGCCGGGGGGCTCTCAACAACGGCTTCCCAGAGTCTCATCTGGTCAAATCACACAATACTTCTCAAAGTGAGCCCCAAAGCAAAGCCTCTCCTCAAGGTTTATATAGCCTTCTCCTGGCTCAGAGAATGTAACAACCTTCTGGACCCACTGCCCAATCACAAAGTATCAAGGTGTGGGCTTTCCTGAAAAACAAGCCTCCCACCACAAGCTCCAGGTGCACTTAAGCTAGGGGCAGGGAAGATCTTTAAATTTGCATTTCCATTACATGTCTACAGTTATCTTAAATGGAATTTCTATATCTCTTTCTACTATTTTTGGGGGCAATATATAGAAATGCTGATGATTTATGTGGGTTTATTTTATATTCTGCTGTTTTGCTAAAGTTGTTATTTTGATTAGTTTTTTTAGTTGATTCTCTAAGGTTTTCTAAATATACCATCATATCATCTACAAAGAGTGATAGTTTTGTTTCCCCATTGCAGATGTTTGTTCCTTCAATTTCTTTTTTTTTTCTCTTATTACTTTGTATCTGTAGTACAATATTGAATGGTAATGGTGATAATGGACATGCTTCTTTCACCTCTGATCTTATTGGGAAAGTTTCTAGTTTATCTTAATTATACATACGATTGCTCTTGGTATAAATAGATACTACTTATCAAAAAGCTCAATTTATTCCTATGTTTTTTATTGATTTTAATAGGAATATATGTATTTTGTGAAAAGCTTTTTCTTCATCTATTGATGTGATCATATGATTTTAATTTTTTTAATTGATGTGGTCATTTATACTTACAGTTTTCTAATATTGAACAAGTCCTGCATTGCTGGTACATATCTCAACTGGTCATGTATGATCTTTGTGGCTTATTACTATAGTCTACTTTCTAGTATTTAATTTAGAACTTCATCAGTATTCATTGGGAAAAATGATATGCCATATTCTTCCTCTGTTTTTGCTGTCCTTGTTTTATGTATCAAGATTATAGATGTTTTATATGAGGAATTTAGTAGCATTCATTCTTTACCTAGATTTTTTCAAGTAAACTTACAAAGTCTTGGAATTAATTGTCCTTTAAATATTTGGTAAAATTTGCTTTTAAATCCATCTGTTCCTGAAGATATTTATCTTAGGGTTATTTAAGTATTCTAATTCCTCTTATGTTAATATGTACAATATATATTTTGATAAATTTTCATTCATTTCACTTAGGTTATTAATTTTGTTGGCGTATAATTGAGCAAAATAGCTCCTAATGATTAATTTTGTCTTCGTTGGTGTTATATTTATCTTTTATTTTTGATACTGGTAATTTGGTTTTCTTCTCTTTTAAAAATCAAATTAAACAATGGCTATATTTTTGTTTTTTATTTTATTTATATTTTGTTGTTTTTTTTTTTGTTTTCTTAGAAAACTAACACCTAGCTCATAGATTATTAGGCCAATTGGGTTTTTGTCAATTTTATTAATATCTCTTGATTTTCAGGATTTTTTGGTTACTTTTGAATAAGGAGATTTTGATTTTTCTTTTCTAGTTTTTATTTAGTTGCATGACCAATTAATTGATGTTCTCTTTCTCTATTTTACTGATGTGCATGTTTAAATATAAATTTTCCCCTTAGCAGTGCTTTGACTACATTTGACAAATTTTGATTATTGACTGTTGTTATTCTCTTTAATGAAATTTTTAATTGTTTCTATGAGTTGTTCTCTACCCATTCATTCATTGATAAGATTATTTGGTTTTGAATTAATTTTGTTCTCTCCTTCTGTAGCCTTTTAATGTTTTATTGCATTATGGTCAGGAAACTGTGCTTTCTTGCTTTTTCTGCATTTTTTTGAGATTTTTATGTCTTAATAGATGGTAGCTTTTTGTGAAGATGCAACGTACAACTTTCTATTCCCATTCTTTTTACTCCAGGGTTCATCATATGTAAATTTTCTAAAATCCCCTTCATTTCTTTCACATCTTTCCTATTCAGTTTAGGGTTAGCTATCTGGTTCTGAGAGGGATACTCTACAACCACCACTTGTAGTTTTATTATCTATTTCCTCCTGTAACTCATTTAACTTTTCCTTTAAGAATTTGGATGTTATGTCTTTTTGGTGCATATATGTTTAATATAGGTAACTTCACTGATGCCTTTTAGCAAAATGTAGTTTCCCTGATTATCTCTTTTAATTAAATTTATTTTTACTTTGGTTTTATTTGGCACTGTGGTTCCCACCCCTGACAGCTTTACTTTAGCTGAAGTGTAATAGATTCTGCTTCAACCTATTATTTTAAGACTGTGTGTCTTTCTTTTCCAAGTATGTTTCTCATAAATAGAATATTGTTGGATTCTTTTCATCAGCAAGGAGTGCTTGAGAGACTCTCTTTCATGGTGTCCATTTTCTCCCCTGAAGGATTATATTCACTTTTGCTGGGTAGGTTATTTTTGGCTGTAATCCCAACTCTTTTTCCTCTTCTTTTTTTTAAGCCTATTTCTTTACTTTGAACTTTATGGTAGAGTTGGGGGAGGGAAAATGAACTATCTCAAGCTTCAGGCTTTTTTGTGCTGCTGTTTTCACAGCAAGTTCTGAGGGTAAGTTGTTGGTGCTTCCAAGGCAATATGACCTATTGGTCACTGTTCACCTCATCTGTATTCTAGTCCTTACCCAAGAATGGTCCTGCTTTCTTGGACCATAAATGCTAGCAAACCTTCTTCTGCCCTTTAACTGGTACCAGGAACTAAGGCCTCTGTTCTCTCCACCCTGGAACTGGGACTAGGGTTTTTGCTCCCTTATGACTGAAAGCATTCCGCTATGACTGAAAGCATTCCGCTCTGCCCTAGAAATACCATCTGGAATTGGGTCATAAATTGCTAAGTGGCACTCAGTCCTGTACAGTGGCTTCACATGGGTCCCCTGTGACCTCTTTATGAATAAGGGTCCAATTATTTTACCGGCTCTGAGTGGTAAGAGCTCCATGAACTGTTGCTGCTGCAGCCTCCAAGGGCTACAGATGGTATTGTTGCTGCACTGTTCTTCAGGCCAGTCCCCAGCCAAGTGTCATAGACATCTTCTTCTGACCTCCTAAATAATCTTGAACTGAAAAAAAAACTTTTATCCTGAACTTTTGCTGGTTCTGCTATTCCAGAATTTGATTTGATGTATTATTTTAAAGTTGTTTGGAGGGGAATGTTGGGAGATTTCAGCTGGCATGCTCTCTTTACTCTGCCATCTTACTCTGCCCCTCCTCACAGATATGTTAAACTTAACATGTCCCAAATTCAACTATTTTCCCCCTCCCGACCTCTTCTTTTCCTTATTTCCCCATTATTAATAGTATTTTCTCTATTCTGTGTTAAGGGACAGTTAGAACTCATTTCCCTATTATTATTGAGGGTATCACCCTGATGTTACCGAGGCTCACAAATTAGCTCTCATCCTCAGTGACTTTTGCCACCCTCCTATGCCTCTTCTATCCAATAAACTGACATGTCCTTCATAATTACTCTTCTAAATGCCCTCCTCTCCTCTAATGATCTCTTTTTTTTGGAGGGCAATTGGGGTTAAGTAACCCTCCTCTCCTCTAATGTTGGTACCATCCTGGTATAAATCCTTATTACCTCATGCCTAGACTACCACAATAGCCTATTGGTTGACCTTTTGGCCTCTAGTCTCTCCCCATTTCAGCTCACACTCCCCTAGGCTGTCAAAATTATCTTCCTAAAGTGCAAGTTTGGTCATGTCTCACAATTTAATTAACTGTGGCAGCACTTGTTACCCCCCAAGGTGAAATGTAATATCTTTTAGCTTTTAAAGCATTTAAAAAGGAAGCTAAGGAATCCAGGAATCAGAGATATGGAGTAAGATATTTCCAGGGAGGACAAATAGGCACAGAAAATAACCAGAGTTGGGAGATTGAAGGAACATGTTAGATGAATAGCAAGGATCCCAGTGTCACTGGATTGCAGAATATTTACAGGTGAGTAAGATGTAAGCAAATAACAAAACTAGGAACAAGGCAAGTTGTAAAAGTTTTAAGATCACCTTCAAGCTTTCTGCTTTATATTTGATCCTGGAGATAACAGTGAGGTAATGTTTTTATCAGGTAGGGGTGGACAACAGCTAGTATTTATA
This sequence comes from Gymnobelideus leadbeateri, assembly GCA_011680675.1. Classification (NCBI taxonomy): domain Eukaryota; kingdom Metazoa; phylum Chordata; class Mammalia; order Diprotodontia; family Petauridae; genus Gymnobelideus; species Gymnobelideus leadbeateri. Next base: position 358,870 of record WOXC01009207.1, read on the forward strand.
TGGTGCTTAAAGATTTACAAAGTACTTTACATAAATGGTCTTGATTGATCCTCCTGCCAAATCTATGGAAGAAACTTTTAAAGGCATGATTAGTATCCTAGTTTTACAGATGAGAAAACTTAGGTTCAGAGATACTGTGTTTGCTCAAGGCCATATACCTGGGGCAGCTAGGTGGCAGATGGATGGATCATTGAACTGGGAACCAGGAAAACTCATCTCAAACTCATGGGGAGTTTGGATCTGGCCTCAGACACTTATTAGTTATGTGACCCTGGGCAAGTCACTTAATTCTTTTTTGCCTCACTTCCTCAGTTGTAAAATGAGTTGGAGAAAGAAATGGCAAACAACTGCAGCATCTTTGTCAGGAAAACCCTGCATGGAATCACAGAAAGTGAAACAACTGAACAACAACAAAAACAACTGTTAGGTATTTGATGCAGATTTTGAAACCAGGTCTCTTCTAAGCCTTTATTTTATTTTATTTTTAAAATTTGTAATCAAATGTCTTGCACTTATTTAAATTTAGAGCTTCTGCTCTCATTTCAAAGTGAAATGCCAATTGGAATAACAATTAGCTTTTTGATAAGGGAAATTCAGAAAGGTAGTTTTCTGTGTTAACCATTTTAAATAACCCAAGAAAGTTAATTTACCTTGTTGAAATTTTGTCTTTGTAGTCTTCCATGGATATTCTATGAAATAAAGCAAATTTACAAATTATGATGTAATGCACATATATTACTATTAATTAATTTTATTTTATTTATTTTTCAGTTTTTTTTTTTTTAATTTTGAATCATTTTAATCCAAAGATCTCAGCAGGCTATTTATAATTCCATATGTATGCCTTTTTGACAACAGGGTACCATTCTAGAGCAGCAATACATATTTTAAAATATAAAGATGCAGTATCATTTCTCTGATATAAACCAACTTTCTTGTTTAAGCCAAGTTTTCAGGGAATTCTGTAATCTAACAGGAAATAACTTTATTTCTATTAATTTTATGTGCACATAATTATCAAATTCTAGTACATTAAAATAGTTGTAAATGCCAATAAACTATACAAAATTAACATCCAGAATTTTAAAAAGTGTTCAAAACCACCCTCCCTCCCCGAAGAATATACAAAATCTAGGTTACAATGTTAACAATGCATGCACAAAATTCTAGAATGTTTTCCAAAGTCTGAACTCTAATCCTATCTGGACACTGCAAGTAATGATGGTTTGGGGAATATAGCATATAAATGTATTAAATTATTATTTACCATGCTTTTTAAGTATTCAGAGCTTTCTATAAATAAGGGAAAACAAATGAAACTAAATAGAATGAAAATGGGAACCATTTTGTTCAAATCAAAAGTATTTTGGAAAGACTGTTCTAATTGAAAGATTTAAAAGGGAACATGAAGCATCATTTCCTTTGTACGTGGCTTGGCCACTTTGATTCCCACATTATTTGCAGCATTGTTTTCATAGCAGACAGCACTAGAGAATAGAAAACATACAGTTATCATTAATTCTATTTGGGAGGGAGGAGCAAAGGGGAAGAGAGATAAGGAACCTTTCAACAACCCTGAGGGACATACTTTAAAAATCTGTTATTTATATTAATTAATTTTAAATAATTTAATACCTTACATTTGTAGGTTAGTTTAATGTTTATGTTTCAATTTTGTCCTTTCATTTTATCCTCATTACAGTCTAATGAGGTAGACAGAGCCATTTTTAAAAAAAGGCTAGTTGGAAATTAATGCTCAGAGATTACTTGTGATTAAAGAGATTAAAGTGAATGCCTCAGGGAACAGAACTAATTTAGAATACCCATATAGTTACATACAAACTAACATTCTTAGAACTGGAAGGTAAATGAGATCTTGTCTAATACAATGTGATTTTTGGTAACCAATTGTTATGTCATAAAGGTTAAATGACTCACCAAAGTTCTCTCAACTAGCTATTGATAAAGCAGAGTTTGGGACTCAATTCTTAGATTCCAGACTAAATGACTTTTCTATTCCCCTATATAGAATTGTGAGGTTTGCTATGTCCCTTTGGTCCTATATAGTATATAGTGCCATTTCTCTAGAGAAGTTTAAATTTTAAAAATAAATGATGTAAATTAAAAGCCTTTATCCTCTCAATAGTGTAAGGGTTCTTGTTATAGACCCCTTTGGCCATGGTCTGATGAAGCCTATATACAATCTTGTCAGAATAATTTTTCAAATGGGAAAAATTAAGTAAATATGATCACAAAGGAAGCCAATTATATTTAGTTATATATATATATATGTACATATATACACACATATTTGTGTGTATATAAATATGTCACATATGTATATATGCAATATATGTATATGTCACATATGTATATATGCAATATATGTATATGTCACATATGTATATATATGCAATATATGTATGTGTGTGTGTACATATACATTTAAAAGTTTATGGATTCCAGATCAAGAGCTCTTAGAAATAGAATTATTATTTTTTTAGAATAACTAGTATATAATTTGCTCTCCTTTAGACCTTATTTATAGCTGGGAAAACTAGGATTTGAAATTCAAAATATTTGTAAAGTATGCTAATGACTTCCTCAAAGAAGTGTTGGAAATTATCAATTGACATGCTTTTTAAGTAATTTGTTTTATAGATAGAAGTTTTTTGTTAAAACAATCTATAAAATGATTTTTGTTGTTTCTAAAGAAAGAAAAGAAGTCATTGAGTGACTTGCACAATATGCTAGAAAGTGTCAGAAGTAGAGTTTGAATGTAGGTCTTTCTGAATAAAAACCTAATACCCTTTCCACTGCTGCAGTCTACCTCTACCAATTTTATTTAACTTTAATAAGTGAAATTTGTTTTAAGGATATGAATGAACTGCAAACAAACTATATAGTTTAAACTAATCTGGAGATAAGGGAATATGCTGACTGAAAAGCATTGAAAAGATATCAGTTTCATATTTAAATATTCATTCAAAATACATAAGATTTGAACTAAAAGATTATAGTTCTAAGAAGCATGTATGGTTTATTCTGAAACATATTTGATTTTTAAATTTTTTTTTTTGGAGGGAGGAAGGCAAGGCAATTGGGGCTAAGTGACTTGCCCAAGATCACACAGCTAGTGTCAAGTGTTTGAGGCCAGATTTGAATTCAAGTCTTCTTGCCTACAGGGCCAGTCCTTTATTTACTGTGCCACCTAGCTGCCCCAACATAACATATTTGAGCAAAAGTTCACAATGTCTCTGAGACTGCAAATCCCCAAGTGTGTTTAAACAGAAATAATTCTTAAGATTTGGTTCCTATCTCTTCCTATTAAGAAATTTTAATTCCAGCATTCAGTACTTTTCAAATTTGTGGTTTGAAAGGAATCATATAGCATCAATGGTAAGCCTGCCTAGTTGAAGGAATAGGAAAGGCAGGACATGTGCCAGGCAAGTCAGACCACCATTACCACTTTGACCATAATCACCATCTATACTATCATCTCTCTCCAGACCCTGATGAAGATAGACCAGGATCCTGAACCTCAGTCTTGGGAATTATCAATATCCAGAACAGGAGAAATCATTATGAAGGAGCCTATATTTCTAATCACTACCAGCAACAGCTGACTTTCTGAAACCCACAAGCTGATAAGCATAGAAGCCCTAGGAGTGACATCATACCTTCTAGCCCTTACTTCTAACTATCATCCAAGAAATCAAGTCCAGTAGGAAAAAAAATAAAGGGGGCTACCATCTGTAATGGTAATGGGAATTTAAAGATTTTTTCTTCCCCATAATAGGCTAAATGTAATCACATAGAGTCTGTGGTGGGAGGAGCTTGCTTAACTGGTACAGCAGAGCCCAGAGGAAGCTGGGAGTCAGAGTACTTAGTAGGAGAGAGAGGTCACAGGTAAGAAGACAGCTAGAATTGTGAGTGTTTGTTTGTAGGAAGGCTTTGGGATGGTGTTGCCTCCTGCTATGTTATGGTGTATCTTTGTTGCTATGATGGATTAGGTTTTCTGGTGTTGGGATTTGGGTTTCTGGTGACTAAATAAATGTTTTGCTTCTGTCTTCTATATGTAGATCCTGCTATATTTTGCAATTGAGAACTATGCTACGATTCAGAACTAGTTGTCATCAGTGCTGTGAATATCACATTGCTGCTATACCACCTTGCCAACTACTATCTCTGCCACACAAAGGGTAGGCCAGTAGAGCTGATGCAACAGAGCAGCCTGAAAGAGATGGGAAGCAGCATGTAACTGACAAGTTAGAACACCATCACCTTGACCACCATTTCCCCTCAGATTCTAATGGAGACAATTCTGTGTCCTGAACCCAAGATGCTTGTAAATCACAATGCTTTCAGTTTAATGCTACCACATAAGCCACAAAAATTCATCCTGGCAACTGTTTCTGCACCTATATAAATTGAAGACCAAAAAAAAAAATCATGCCACCACTATCCTTTCCTCTGACAAATGGTTCAACAGTAGAAACTGATATGATTTTATCATGATGTTAAAGGACATTAACTTGAATTATATTAGTTAGTACATGGTAAGGACCATAGGGGACTTGTAACTTTAACCTTTCATATTATGTTGTCTCCTTTATTAGAATGAGAGTTTCTTAAGAGCAAGGGCTGTCTTACTTTTTAAATCCATTATACCCTTAGTACTTAGCTTTCCACATAGTAAGCACTTAATAAATGCTCAATTAATTGATATGACTTTCTGACAATATTGCTAAAACTCCATGACTTTAAATAATCTTCTCTTTCTCACAGGAATATCATAGACAAATTTCCAAAGTTGAATTAAAGATTGGGAGAGGGGAAGCCAAAGTGACAGAACAAAAAAGAGTCACCCTGGACAGGGGCAAGAGACAAAACAGAGCACTGAGTTTGGACCATCCCTATTGTCTCCTCACTCAAAAATATCCACTTGTTTCAACCCTAGTTTCTATCCTTTGAAACAAGTATAGATCTTCCAAGCTTTGAAAAACAAAAGCATTCTGAGTACTTTCTGAGACATTTATGTGTGTATTGTAATACCATAGAAAAGACCAATAAATACATGAACAGACCCACAAATATGGCTGACAATCTAATTTTATTATTTACCAAATGTTCCATACCACTAATAATCACTCCTAATTTTACTGAGATAGGCTACAAAAAAATTCTGAAGTGAAGGAGATTTGAGCAGCTTCCATAAAAGATTATGGTATAAAGATGAAGGCTTTCCTGATGCAGCAGAACAGCTGAAATTCATTGTATTTGTTTATGGAAAAAACTGAAAATACATTCTCTTGTATTTTATACATTTGCAACTCAATTCAGTTTAGCATCAGCGACACATTTTATTTATATCTGAACTTATTGTTAATGTCTGTAATCATATTGTGTCAGCTTATTAAAAATGAAGTCAAAGGAAATACTTCCCCATTCCAAACCTAAAGTATGAAGACTTACAAAGACCAAAGTGAGAAAAAGAGGAGTCTCATTTATTATATGTATAAAATATTAAAAAAAACATAAAACTTTTAATGTTTGGGAAATTAGTGAACAAAATTAATGTCCTATGGCTTCCTCTGGGGGAAAAATCTTTACAAAGATGCAGTAAGAGTAAAAATCGATACTGTAATTAATGACTTCCCTTTTTATATTTATATAATATACTACAATCCACAAAGCATATGCATATGATTGCAGTTATTTGATCTTTAAAATAGACCCATGTCTTTGAATGTAGGCATTTTAACATCGTTGTCCTCTTTTGAGTCTGTAACCATAACTTCCTAAGGTCAGGTTCTATTTTTGTTTTTGTTTTTCTCATCTTTTTTTAGACTATTACATTACTTTTAAAGTTGATCTCTGGGAGAGAATTCTGCGAAGATGGCAGAGTAGGTCAGAAAACATTTTGCTCTACAAATATCCTCCACAAAAGACAGAACATTACCTCAGAGCAGCAGAAATAAATTGGGGGTAAAACAATTGTCCTCCTAAAACAATTTGAGAAGAGCAGAGCAAAGACAACCTTCAAAGGAGGAGGTTAAACACCTCCAGGCTAACTCAGCAGAATAAACAAACAAGAAGCCCTGGGGGCAGCTGGATTGAGAGGCAGCCTCAGATTTACAAACTTTCATCTCACTGATAGTGTGGTTGTCTGACCACTGAGTAGGAAAAGACAGAAGGGCCTTCCATTGTAGCGTGACAGTAAGCACAGCTATGCTGACCAGATCCATCCCAGGCTGTGGTTACAGGGAGAAGGAGTAAGCACATACATGGTGAATGCAGTGGCAAGGGGTAGGGACCCTGTTGGCTGTGGGAACTTGCTGTTCCCACAGAGCAGTCTCTGGTTTCAGTTCTGGGATGGAGAGGAGTTGTAGTTTGCAGTTATTTGAGGGACTGCAGGGAGCAAAATCATTTGTGAGATTGTGTGGCTGGGGGGCCCTAGCTGTGCCTTAAGAGTGGAGAGGAAAGAACAAGGTTGGGCCCCAAGATAGACCTCAGAAAATAACAGTAAGAAGGACCTGAGGCATGGATCACTATTCACCATACCTTGGGATTACAATTTCTTACACAAATAGCTGCTAAAAACAAAATAAAACAACAAATAAATAAATATGAGTAAGCAAAGGAGAAAGAACCCAACCATATGTACTATGAGAATAGAGAAGATCTGGGTTCATATTCAAAGGAAGATAATGGAGTTAAAAAAAACACTCCTTTTTCAATGAAAAAAGTGCCCATGTACAAAAACCGTTCTTGGAAGAACCTATAAAATACTTTATAAATCAAATAATAGAAATCAACTAAAAATTAGGAGAAAAAAATAAGAGCAACCCAAGAAAATCATGAAAAGAAAGTCAACCAACTAGAGACAGAATAAAAAAACTTAGGAAAAAATAGTTCCTTGAAAATTAGAATTGGATGATGGAAAACTAATGATATTCTAAGACACCAATAAATCATAAAATCAAAAGAATAAAAAAATAGAAAAGAAAGTGAACATCTTATCAGACAAAAACAACTGATCTGGAAAACAGATCAAAGAGAAATAAGAATAGTCAAACTTCCTGAAAATTATGATTAAAAATTAATCTCAATATAATATTACAAGAAAGTATAAGGGAAAATTAACCTGAAGTTTTAGAATAAGAAGGCAAAGTAGAAATGGCAAAAATTCACTGATCGCTACTTGAAAGAGATCTTAAGAGGAAAACTCACAGGAATATCATAGACAAATTTCAAAGCTATAAGGGTTATACAAAACCTAGCAGCTACTATGTTGAAGGATCAAAGGTCTTAGAATACTATATTCCAAAGACCAAAAGACCTTAGGGTTATGGTCAAGGGTAACTTGTCCAGCATAGTTAAATATAATTCTGAATAGAAAAAAAATTGGGCATTTTAATAAACTCAAAGTCTTTCAGATTTTTGTGACAAAAACAAGAGAACTTAAGGGAAAATTCAAAATTTAACACCTAAGAGTAATATAAAATAAACTTTAAAGACCAATTATAAGAGACTCAATAAGGTCAAATTGTTTACTTTGTGTATGGGAAAATATTAGCAGTAGTCTTGCAATTGTCATCATTTGGATAGTTTGAAAAAAAGGTGTGGGCTGAGCTGAGTATGATGGGGTGATTCTAAAAAAAAAAATAAAACTTGTTAGAGTAATTGGTTGAGTGAGAAAAAGGAGTAATTATTTCATATAAATGAGGCATAAAAGGAAAAATTGGTACAAAAATAAGCTATTGGGGGTAGGGTGGGTAGTGCTGCAACCTTTCTTTCATTGGGGAAGTGGAGTAAAGAGGGAACCACAATAAACACACACACATACACACACGTGTGTATGTATATCTGTGTATAGGTATATGCGTGAATATATGTAATATATGTGTATGTGTGTGTATATATGTATAGATATATACATCTATCTATCTATAGATAAATGTATAAAAGTCTTCTAAATTCAGAAACAGATAAGAGCACAAGGGGATGAAGTAGTATAGCAGCTAGCACAGGTTCTTACATCTTGCTTTACTAAGAAAGATGGTTTTTCGTGGTTATTCAACAATCTTTTTAAATTACAGTACTTCCTTTAGGGGAAAAATCAGCACCCTGAACTTCAGAGAAAATCCAAACCAAAAAAAAAAAAAATAAATGGAGAAATAGAAGCAGAGAAATAAAGATCAAAAGAAGGGCTTCTAACTGTCTGGGAAATTAACACATATCAACAAAGAGATTCAACTGTCTGACCAAGGCAATATACATACATAGTTGCCAGAGAGAGAGGCACCAATATGGGGATTTTTTTGAAGCTGGAGGACCCCTTAACAGCTACCCAGCCTGATCTGGTCAAATCACAAGAACGCTCTTCCAATGAGTGAGCCCCAAAGCAAAAAACTCTAACTTCAGTGTATATATACCCTTTTTAGAGACAGAGGGCATCACAATCCTCATGACTCAATACCTAATTAGACATTAACAAAAGATGTGAAAGGCTTCCTATAAGCAAGCCTCCCTTAAGTAAAACTTCCCTTAATGGGCTCCATGTTAAGCCTATTAATGGACTGGGAAGACCTTAAATCTCATAAACATTACAGATTAAGTGAGAGGATAAAGGAGGGACTCTTAGGGGGGTAGCTCAGTTAAGGAATCGGAGCACAAAGTGGTGGGTATAAATAAAGCAGAGGAGTGAGGAGGACTAGGATAAATGGGATGAGAAGGATAGTGAGGAAAAATAGGAATGAGGAAATTACACAAGTAATTGTAGCTTAGAATATGAATGAGATTATTTTGGTCAGAAAATGAAAATAGATAACATATTAAAATTTTGAATTCAACAATATGTAGCTCTCAGGAAACATAAAAATGATAAAACAAAGGGCAGAAGTAGAATTCAGTGTATATATATATATATATATATATATATATATATATATATATATATATATATATATATATATATATAAATGCAGGGATAGGGCAACTAGGTAGAGCAGTGAGTAGAGCATCAGTCCTGGATTCAGAAGGACCTGAGTTCAGATCTGGCTCAGACACTTAACGCATACACAAACAAAAACCTAGCAGTGTGACCTTGGGCAAGTTACTTAACTCCAATTGCCCTCCAAAGAGCAGAAAAAAAAAACCAGGGATGGAGATCATCTCAAAGCAAGTTAAAGTTAAAATAGATGTAATCAGAAGTGTAAAATAGAGAAACTACACTATGTGTCAGCAATATGATACAATATTGTTTTAGACCATTTAAAATACCTAGACAGTAAAAAAGCACTGAGCATATATTTGCTAAAACAAACACTGGAACTCTACAAATATAAACTTAAAACACGTTTTACACAAATAAACTCAGATCTAAATAAGTGAAGTAATATTTATTGCTCATGAGGAGGTAAGGCCAAAACAATTTTAAAAATGACAATTTTACCTGATTTATTTATTTATTTAATGTTATCCCAATTAAATTACTAAAAAATATTTTACTGAGTTAGAACATAATGATAGCAAAGTTCATTTGGAAGAACAAAAGATCAGGAACTTCAAAGAAGCCAGGGAAAAAGATGCAAAGGAAGTAGATTCAGTAGAATCAGACTTTAAACTGTATTATAAGGTGAGTGTATTATTAAAGTATAAACCAGATAATTTGGATTATTTCAAATTAAAATATTCTTTTTAAATATTTTATTTATTTATTTTTAGTTTTCAACATTCATTTCCACAAGATTTTGAGTTACAAATATTTCCCCATCTTTCTGCTACCCCCACCCCAAGATAGCAAGGCCACTGAATACACCTTCTTCTAATCTATTCTTTCTTATATCCCCCCTCATGTCCCCTAACTTTCTAGTAGGGCAAGATGGATTTCTATACCCCAGTGCCTATAAATCCTATAAAATATTATTTTATAAATAAAACCCATATAGCCAAGAACAAAAGGAATATAGAAAATTGGGGGGAAAACTTTCATAGGAAAGCTCTCAGATAGGATGTAATTGGGTTGGAATTTTGTGTGGTATAGAAAATGATGAGCTGGTTGATTTAGAAGAAAACATAGAAAGAGTTGAACTTATGAAGGAAGGTGCTATCCACCTTTAGAGAAACAAATGTATCATTCCATCATAAATGCTCCCCTGAAAATTATTAATGATCTCTTAATTGCCATATACAATGACTTTTTTTCAATTTTCATTCACCTTGACCTCTCTGTTTTTAACACTGTTCATCTCTCTCTCTTCTCTGTCTCTGTCTGTCTGTCTGTCTCTGTCTGTCTCTGTCTCTGTCTCTCTCTCTCTCTCCTCTCTTTGACATCCTCTTCTTTCTAGATTTTTCAGACACAATTCTATCCTGGATCTCATCATGCCTATCTGACTGTTCCTTCTCTGTCTCCTTTGCTGGATCTTTTTCCAGAAAATACTCTCTAACCCTGTCTTTTAGGCTTCAGTCCTGGGCCCTCTTCACTTCTCCTATAGGACTTCAGTTGGTAATCTCATCAGCTCCTGTGGATTTAATTACCATAGAGATGGTTCTCAAATCTACCTATCCTGCTCCAATTTCTCTACTAACCTTCAATTTTGCTTCTCCAACTTACTTTCAGACATCTTTTTTTTTTTCTTTTAAATTTATTTACAGTCAGTTTACAACATTCAGTTCCACAATTTTTTGAGTTCTAAATTTTCTCCCCCTCTTTTCCTCCCCCCAAACCCTCCAAGATGGCATGCAATTCCACATAGGCTCTTCATATACATTCACATTAAACAGTAGTCAAGTTGTAAGGAAGAATAATAACCAATGGAAAGAATGAGGAAAAAAAAGAAACAAAACAAAACAAAAAGAGCAAGAATAAGTAGTTTACTTCAATTTGCATTCAGACTCCATAATTCCTTCTTTAGATGTGGATGGACTTTTTCATCATGAATTTTTTGGAGTTGTCTTATAGCCTTGTATTACTGAGAAGAGCCCAGTCTATCAAAGTTAGTCATCATAGATACAATGTGTCTGTAATTGTGTACAAAGTTCTCCTGGTTCTGCTTCCCTCCCTCATATCAGTTTATAAAAGTCTCTCCAGGTTATTATGAAGTCCATCTGCTCCTCATTTCTTATAGCAATATAGTATTATATTACATTCATGTAGCACAACTTGTTTAGCCATTCCGCAATTGATGGGTATCCTCTTGATTTCCAATTCTTTGCCACCACAAAAAGAGCTGCTATGAATATTTTTGTACATATGGGTCCTTTTCCCACTTCTATCCTCTCTTTGGGATACAGTCCTAGAAGTTGTATTGCTGGGTCAAAGGGTATGCACATTCTTATAGCCCTTTGAGCATAGTTCCAAATTCCTCTCCAGGATGGCTGGATCAGTTCAGAACTCCACCAACAATGCATCAGTGTTCCAATTTTCCCACATCCTCTCTAGTATTTATTATTTTCCTGTTTTGTCAAGTTAGCCAATCTGACAGGTGAGATGTGGTACCTAAGAGTTGTTTTGATTTGAATTTTTATGATCACTAGTGATGTAAAGCATTTTTTTGTAGATATCTTTAATTTCTTCATCTGAAAATGGCCTGTTCATATCCTTTGACCATTTATCTATTGGGGAATGACATGTTTTCTTATAAATTTTACTCAGTTTGCTGTATTTTAGAAATGAGGCCTTTATTAGAGACATTGGTTGTAAAAATTCTTTCCCAGTTTTCTGCTTCCCTCCTGATCTTGGTTACATTGGCTTTGTTTGTACAAAAACTTTTAAATTTAATGTAGTCAAAATTATCCATTGTACATTTCATAATACTCTCTACCTCATTTGGTTATAAATTATTCCCTTCTCCACAAATCTGACAGGTAAACTATTCCTTGCTCTCCCAGATTGCTTAGAGTATCAGCCTTTATATTTAAATCATGAACCCATTTTGGCTTTATTTTGGTATATGGTATAGTCTATCTATGCCCAGTTTCTGCTGTAATACTGTCCAGTTTTCCTAGTAGTTTTTGTCAAATAGTGAATTCTTATCTCAGAATCTGGAGTTTTTGGGTTTACTATACTATAGGCATTGACTACTGTGTCCTGTGTACCTAACCTATTCCAGTTATCCTTCACTCTATTTCTTAGTGAGTACAAAGTAGTTTTTATGATGGCTGCTTTATAATACAGTTTAAAGTCTGGTATGGCTGGCCACCTTCCCTATCATTTCAGTTCATTGTTTCCCTTGATATTCTGGATCTTTTGCTCTTCCAAATAAATTTTCTTATTTTTTTTCCAGCTATATAAAGTAAGTTTTTGATAGGTGGATTGGTATGGCACAAAATAGGTAAGTTAATTTAGGCAAAATTGTCATTTTTATTATATTAGCTTGACCCAGCCATGAGCAATTGGTGTATTTCCAATTATTTAGATATGACTTTATTTGGGTGAAAAGTGTTTTGTAATTGTATTCCTATGTTTTGTATTGGCAGGTAGACTCTCAAATATTTTATAATGTCTACAGTAGCTTTAAATAGAATTTTTCTTTCTATTTCTTGCTCTTAGGCTTTGTTAGAAATATGTAGGAATGCCAAGGATTTATGTGGGTCTATTTTATATCCTGCAACTTTGCTAAAATTATTTATTATTTCAAGTAGTTTTTTACTTGATTCCCTAAGATTCTCTAAGTATATCATCAAATCATCTGCAGTGATAGATTAGTCTTTTCTTTGCCTATTCTAATTCCTTCAATGTCTTTTTTCCCTCTTATTGCTACAGGTAACATTTATACTACCAAACTGCATAACAGGGGTGATAGTGGATATCCTTGTTTCACTCTTGATTTTGTTGGAAGTACTTCTAGTTTATCCCCATTACATATAATATTTGCTGATGGTTTTAAGTAGATGTTACTTATCATTTTAAGGAAGACTCCATTTATTCCTATGATCTCTGATGTTTTTAATAGGAATGGGTGTTGTGTTTTTTCAATAGTTTTTTCTGCATCTATTGAAATAACCATATGGTTTCTACTAGTGTTGTTGTTGATGTGATTGATTATGCTGATAGTTTTCCCAGTATTGAACCATCCTTGCATTCCTGGAATAAATCCTACCTGATTAGAGTGTATTATTCTGACAATAAATTGCTGTAATCTTTTTTCTAATGTTTTATTTGAAAAAATTGCATCTGTATTCATTAGGGAAATTGGGCTATAATTTTCTTTCTCTGTTTTGGCTCTTCCTTATTTAGGCATCAGTATCATATTTGAATCATAAAAAGAATTTGATAGGACTCCACCAATTTTCCCAAATAGTCTATAAAGTATTGGAATTAATTGTTCTTTAAATGTTTGATAGAATTTGCTTGTAAATCCATCTGTCCCTGTAGATTTTTTCCTATGGAGTTCATTGATGGATTGTTCAGTTTCTTTTTCTGAGATGGGGTTATTTAAGTATTTTACTTCCTCTTCTGTTAATCTGGGCATTTATATATTTGTAAATATTCATCCATTTCACAAAGATTGTCAAACTTATGGGTATTCAATTGGACAAAATAATTTCTAATTATTGTTTTTAATTTCCTCTTCATTGAAGGTAAATTCACCCTTTTCATTTTTGATAATGGTGATTTAGTCAAATAGACCAAAGGTTTATTAGTTTTATTGTTTTTTTTTCATAAAACCAGATCTCAGTTTTATTTATTAGTTTGTTTTCTTGATTTCAGTTTTATTAATCTTTCCTTTATTTTTCAGTATTTCTAATTTAGTATTTAATTGGGGATTTTCAATTTTTTTTTAGCTTTTTTCACTTGCATACCCAATTAGTTGATTTCTTTTCCCCCCTCTATTTTATTTATATAAACATTCAGAGATATAAAAGTTCCCCTAAGAACCACTTTCGCTGCATCCCACAAGTTTTGTTTTGTTGTCATATTATTGTCATTCTCTTGAATGAAGTTATTGATTGTTTTTATGATTTGTTGTTTAACCCACTTGTTCTTTAGGATAAGATTATTTAATTTCCAATTAGTTTTTAGTCTTTCTTTCCATGGTGCTTTATTACATATAATTTTTATCGCATCATGATCTGCAAAAGATACATTTAATATTTCTGCCTTTCTGCACTGTATTGTGAGTATTTTATGCCCCAGTACATAGTCAGTTTTTGTGTATGTGCCATGTACTGCCGCAAAGAAGGTGTATTCCTTTTTATACACATTCAATTTTTTCCAGAGGTCTATCATGTCTACCTTCTCTAAAATTCCATTTACCTCCTTAACTTTTTTCTTGTTTATTCTGAGGTCAGATTTTTCAAGTTCAGAGAGGGGGAGGCTGAGGTATAGTTTTGCTATTTTTTCTTTCTGTAACTCCTTTAAGTTCTCCTCTAAGAATCTGGACACTATACCACTTGGAGCATATATGTTTAATAATGATATTATTTCATTGTCAATGGTGCCTTTTAGAAGGATATAGTTTTCTTCCTTATTTCTTTTAATTAGAGCTATTTTTGCTTTTTCTTTGTCTGAGATTAGGATTGCTACCCTTGCGTTTTTACTTTAGCTGAAGCATAATATGTTCTGATTTGCAGACATATTGAACTTGATGTCAACTAGATATCTTAAATTCAATATGTCCAGAACAGAAGTTATCTATCTTCTTACTTAACCCTTCCCACTTCCCCCACCTTTACTTTACCTCTTACTGTGGAAGTCAGTGCCATTGTTCCAGCTTTAACTTGCAACCTAGTAGTCATCCTCAACCCTGCCCCCATATTTATTGACAAGATTTGTTAATTTCACTTTTGCAATATCACTAATATATCCTCCTTTCTCCCCTGTGACAGTGCTATCATTCTAGTGCAGACCTTCATTGCCTCACACCTGGATTATTGTAATTGCTTTCTGGTTGCTTTGCCTATCTCAAGTCTCTCCCCGTTCTAATCCATCCTTTATGCAGTCACTAAAGTTATTTTCCTCAAGGGCAGATGTTTTTCCTCCCTGCCTCCTACAATTTAATAAACTCCAGTGATCCCCAGAATCAAATTAAAAAAAAAATCTGTTTGGCACTCAAAGCCCTTTATAATCTAGCCCTTTCCTACCTTTCCAATAACCTTTTAATTTACTCTTTGACAGGTACTCTTAGTTACAGTGCACTGGTCTCCTGGCTGTTCCACAAACAAGACATGCTATCACTAGGCATTTTCCCTGGCTGTTCCATTCTCATGCTAGAATGGTCTTCTTCCTCCACTGTGGCTTCTGATCTCCCCCTCTTCTTTTAAGTCTCAACTAAGATCCTACTTTCTATAGGAAGTCTTCCTCAACCACCTTTAAATCTAGTGACTTCCCTTTTTATTTCCTATTTATGTTGTATATAGCCTACTGTGTAAATATTCATTTGCATGTCGTCTTTCCGAGTACATCATAACTTCCTTGAGGGCAGGGGCTGTCTTTTGTCTCTTTTTGCATCCCCACAGCTTAGCAAGTTCCTGGCACAAAGTAAATGCTTAGTTATGTTTACCAATGAAATGATTGATATATCACTAAAAGTTTTTTTTTTATAAAGTTTGTTTACCTTCTATGTATTTTGTCTCAAGGTATGATAGACTTAATGATGTTGTTTGCTATGTATGTATTTCTTTGCTTGAATGCAGAAAAAGAACATTTTGGGGAATACTTCATTTGAGAGAGGTACTTAAAACTGAGGCATTTTTTTCCAGTGACTTATAACCCTGAAGTTTCTGAGCTAAAAATGAGAATGATTGGTTCAATTTTATTCATTACTAATTCATTTCCCAGTAAGAAAAGAGAAGATTTATGCTGGAATCTCCCTAGGTAGGCAATGAATTACACAGCAGGGATCAAGGAGTCAACTAGACTGGTATTTAAGGTGGATCTTTCACTCTTTCACTTCCCTTTTTTCACTAGGCTTGGTTTCAAAGCAAAACCACTCCTAGAGGTCAAGAGCTAAGGAAGTAGCTCAGAAATAGTTGAGCTTAAGGAGGAATAGCTCTATTATCACAACAGCAGTGTAGAATAAGAGAATGATGAGGCCCTCTTTACCTGATTGCTTAGCAGAGCATCACACCACAATGTTGTAGTTATGTTATTGGGGAATAAATAGGTGGCACAGTGGATAGATGGGCTTAGAATCTGGAAGATTCATTTTCCTGAGTTCAAATCTAGCTTCAGACACTTACTAGCTGTGTGACCCTGGGCAAGGCACTTAACCCTAATTGCCTCACTTCCTAATATATAAAATGAGCTGGAGAAGGAAATGGCTAGTTACTTGTAATAGCAAGCACAGAAGTAGCTCACACCTTGTTTCAGCTATTGAATTAACACTTCATTTCATTTCACTTCAAGTTTCTTTTGAGCCTTGTATCAACTCTGTTCAGAAACAGAAAGTGTGAACACTACTACTTGTGAACCCTAGAACTCAGGAACCCCTGCAACAGGAAGAGAAGGAGCTAATGACAATGTCTTAGGAGAATTTCCAGGCTTTAGACAGCATAACTGAGAAGAGGACTCTTGTAGAGACATAATCAAGAAGGAGAAAACTTGTGGTATCCTGGTACTCTGTTTGTCTGCTCTGTCTGTGTTGATGTTTGTTTGTCATACTTTGTACAGAAACCCTGGGACCTTACTGGAAGTCCTGAAAGAGGACTTTCTGGTTGTATGTTTACAGAAGTCCTGGAGGAGGGTTTTTGGAGGTTCTGTGACTTTACTGATGATTTGTGCTGACCTCTTTGACCTTGTTTGTGGGTCTGTGTGGATTTCTATGTTGATGATTTGTGTTGAGTTCTCAGAGCTGGTTGGTGGGTCTGAGTTGATTTCACAGGCAGATAGTGAATTGATGATGGTGCTGGCAATGTTCATGAATATTATTGTGGCTCTGTCAAGCTTTGTCTTCCCAGAAACAGGAACTGTGAAGGACTTGAGGTGGACTGGACACTGTGAACTTCAATATGGAATGGGATTTGGAGCTGCCTGCCTATGAACCCCCTTGGCAGTAGGAGCTGGGAACATGGAAGAAGATTCATGGAGTCTGAGACCCAGGCTCAAATCAAGCTGAAAAAAGACTTTCTTGGATACTGTGTACTGACTGAGAATATCATGATTTATTGTGACCTAGGGATGGAGAACTTTGACTTTTTGTACTTTGTGACTTAATTAAGGATTTTGTGATCGACTAAACGAATGTACTTTGTTTAAAACAATGTAACCACTTTGGTGAAAATTATGTGGCCATTTTAGTGATAAGATTTTGAGTTGTGACATGGTGAATGCTATATTTTGGTTTTCTATGAATGTTTTGCTCTGATTTGTTATTAAATAGAGAGCTCACTATACTATGTAATCAGAAACTTGAAAGCTGTTCACAGCAGCAGTCCTCTGGAAAGCTGCTCCTGCATGGCTTTATACCACTCCATTATCTTTTCCAAAAAAATTCCATGAAGGGGTCACAGAGTAAGACATGCCTAAAAAAACTGAAAAATAAAGTACCATGCCACTGCCCTGGGGTAGTTGAGGACCAGAAAGATATAAGTGATTTCCGTACAGCTAAAGGTGACAGCTAAAAGAGTCAGTTCTTGTGGCAGCTAGGTGGTACAGTGAATAGAGCACTGGCCCTGGAGTCAGGAGGACCTGAGTTCAAATCCAGCCTCAGACACTTAACACATACTAACATGTGACCTTGGGCAAGTCACTTAACCCCAATTACCCCACTTTCTTTCCCTTTGCCCCCAAAAGAAGCAAAAACCAAATGAAACTTTCAAAGCCTGCTACTAAAATTGAAGCCTTAAATAACATGGTCATTTTTCTCCCATAAGGAAACTTGAGATAATATTTCAGTACCTTGCTCCAATAAACTATGTTTAAAAACATTTTTAGGGGCAGCTAGGGGGCACAGTGAGTAAGAGCACTGGCCCTGGCATTGGGATGATCCAGATCGGTCCTGGCCTCAGAAAATGAGCACCCACCATAAACAATGATTGGCCATGTAACCTTAAGCAAGTTTACTTAACCCCAATTGCTTTAAAAAAATAAAAACATTTTTAAAGACAGGGTGGGGATGTGATTTGAAGTTCTCTGATATCTCCTGAGTCATATCTTTTAACCAAATGACAACACTTCTATTTTTGTATTCCTGTGCAAAAAGTAAAGGCAGGGAAACAGTGTAGTAAAAAGGTCAGGTCTGGAGTAGAGAAGATAGATTTGAGACCTGTCTTGTGGTGCATACTAATTGCATTCCAACAGTCAAGTCATGTAACTTTTCTTTGTCTTAAGCAACTTGTTAAGACTATAAGCTAGAGAAAAGTCCCAAGTCTATGGTGGAAGGAATTTCCATACAAATGAAATTACAGGTAGGTCCAGACCAAAATAAAACAAGCAACCAAACAAAAAAGCCAAATGCTTCTGTTAGAGAATGAAGCCTTATTTTGAGATTCCTGGCTCTGTCTTGGAGAGCATTTGCACCTGTACTAACAGCAAAGGTGCAGATGTTCATAAATGGAACAGATAGTCCTGTACTTTCATTGTGCTGAAAACCACAGCATAATTCTCATTTAGAAGAATTTGTATTTGTGTTTAGACCAAACCATAATAAAATCGTTCATTTTCAAAGTATTGCATTTTCTTCAACTTACTGTTTTTTTTTTTTTGTAGGGAAAGGACAATTTTGACATGTTTTAGTCAGTTCTCATATCCATTCAGGACAATAGAGTTAACATCAACAGGGTAGCATGAAGCAGTGTAGGAACAAATGTGATAGAGCTATGGTCCCCCATCTTGTTTGTAGATTTCAGAAATGAGGTGCTCATGTGTATGACTTGTATTTTCATCATGACTTTTATGTTCTCCTCAGTTGAACTATAGCCTGTATTTTGAATGGATTTGTTTCTCACATCTGGAAGCTACTGAAATAATTGCCTAAGCTATTTTTTTTATTGCATCTGCTTCACAGAATCCAGCTTGGGAATTGGATTCTCTAGATCAAAAGAAAAATTGGCAAATCCATAATAATTTGTTTAAATCAAAGGAAAAAAATTAGAGTTTTCCTCAGACTAAATGTAATATGGTAGTGAAGATGTGAATGTCATTGTACCATATTTCTTTTGATTTAAAAGATGAACAAAAGTCTAATACATGTGTAACACTCCATTTACTTAGACCCCAATAAGTTGATCTTTGCAACAGTGGTCACTTAATTTTTAACTATGTATTTAGTGGAAAATTACTTGACAATTC
This sequence comes from Gymnobelideus leadbeateri, assembly GCA_011680675.1. Taxonomy (NCBI): domain Eukaryota; kingdom Metazoa; phylum Chordata; class Mammalia; order Diprotodontia; family Petauridae; genus Gymnobelideus; species Gymnobelideus leadbeateri. The sequence goes on from WOXC01009207.1 coordinate 378,107, forward strand.
TATAATATAACATTAATTTCTCAGAAAAAAGTTACAAAATTTTAAAATCTATTTTAATGTTTATATAAGATACTATCTGTATATATAGATATACTATATAAAGTTCCTATTTATACTATATTATCCTGTATATAGATATTATATACTGTATATAGATAATATATAAGATGCTATTTTTGTTGGTATTTTATTTACTGTAAGTGGAAGAACAAAAGACTTTACCAAAGATGTTACAGAAAAGCAACTTGAAATAGTTATGAAGATCTGAGAGAAAATAGGCATTCAGATAAAAGATCAAAGAGGATTTAATTAAAAGCAATACAATATAAATGAGCTAATTAATATTAGTAATGGCTGCAGGGAACTGTTTCCCAGAAGCTAATTTATTATTGTTTTTACAACTTTAGAAATAATCACTGAGAAATCCTGCATCAAAAGCATTTTTTGGAGAGGGATTTGGGGACTATTTTATAATAATCATGTAATATCTCAAAGACATGTGAATTTTCAGTTTTTTTCATGAGACAATGGTAAAACACTTATCACTAGGAGGTACTGCTTTTCTAACAGTAAATAGAAGCTGACTGAAGAATAGAAGCCAACTGAGAAGTCACAAATAGTATATTCTATTTGAAAGAAAAAAAGAGCTAAAGAAAGAAGGGAAAAAAGATAGGAAGGAAGGAAGGGAGAAATCTGACAGAGTAAGAACAATTATTGATGCAGAACTAGGGGGAAGTAAAGAGTATATTTGGGGTTACTGAGTTGAGAAGTATTGCTACTGGGAACTGATTGGAGGAAATCAAAATTCTCTGTGGTTGACGATAGGGCTAGACTTGTTTGACTTGCTCTTTGGTGCCATCTACAGCTTGAGGGAGGGATAACTCCTTGGAAACAACTGCATTATCATCTACCACCTTCTTGGGTTGGAGCCCAGGGTACCAATTTGAATAACTCTGTAGATTCCAGGCTTAAGTATATTCTTATCAATGAAAGAGTGTGATGCCATTGCTTTGCTAAAAAGACCTTATATTCCAGCAAAGATGGTGAAATAGGAGGAAGCAGTAATGCCATTTTACCCCACAACAGCTTCAATAAGAAGAGCACTTGATGAAGGATCAGGGAGACTAAGGAGAAATAATAAGGGTCATTTTTCCTAGTCAAAGATCATGATTTATTCCACTGAGAAGTGACAAGGGTAGGAATGGTGGAACAGGAGTGGACCAGGAGTTCTTTTTTTCTCACCCCAGAGCAAGATCCAGAACTTCACCAGCAGACATGACCCTCCTTTTAACCCCCTCTTCCCTGATGACAGGGGCTGCAAGAAAAAGGTTATGCATATATCTCTGTTGCTCTGAAACTATAGAGTCTTTCAGCTGAGAGAGAGAAGCTAGAGTCAGCAATTATTTACTAGAGTTATATCTAGAGTCAAGTATCAAGATGTATTGCCTAGACCCAAATTAGAATCTAGAGCCTGGAAAGTCCAGGAGAGCAGGGATCCAACAGTTTTCTAGATCAGACCACTCAATGTGCATTGAGATAGTTCTTAGGCCTGATTCTTCTCTGTGATATTGAAGAACAAAGCACTTAATTCCCACAGAACATATTGTCAGAAATCAGATAATAAAAGGGGGAGAAGCATATAAAGTCCCAGAATACCTTCTGGGAGAAAGCTAAGCTTTGTCATAACACAAAGTGCCAATATGACAGTTAAGCAAAGGAGGATAGCCAGAAGAGGTTCACAGTACAGCTATAATGTCAATTGCAATTCTTAGAAAAAAGGAAGCAAGAGGTTGTGGGGTATTTTCCAGTTTTAAATGAAATGAGAGGGTTGGAGGAAAAGACTGAAGAAGAAATAAAAGTTTTGGAGTAAATAATTAGAATTAGAATAAGCAACTTTGCACAATAGGTTCAAAGCCCAAGAAATATATCTCTTAAAAATAAGAATAGACAAAAAAGAATACAATAATATAATGAGACAAGTAATATTAAATTAAAGTCAAAAGTCTGAAAAGATAGAAGAAAATGGAAGACATTTTATGCTAAAAATCTGGAAATTGATTGAGGAGAGATGATTTGAGAAGCATCAATCTGAATATCATTTAAAAAAAAAAGTCTGGACGTCATATTCCAAGAAATTATGAAAGAAAGCTATAGACCTTTTCAAACAAGAGTACAAAGTGAAAATAGATAGAAGCCATCAATCCTCAAACAAAAGAAATTCCAAAATGAAAACTCCAGATTAAAGTTAAAAATGGTACAAGTGTGCATAATGAAAGAGTTTAAAGACCAAGGAGGCACAGTTAGGACAACATAGACTTTAGCAGATTCCATTATAAAAGATTTAGTATAGTACATGTCATTCCTTTAGTATTTTATATTCAATACTGGAACATAAGAGGACACTTTAAGGTCATTCAAATTTTAATTTAAAAAATATGATTCAGCAAAATGAATATTCTTTGTCTGAGGTGCTCATAAATAAATAGTTGGCCAATGGCCAAATGGCCAATAGTCAATATACAGGTATCAAGCATTTACCTCGTGAAAGCACTGTGCATAGTGCTGCTGGATACAAAAAGAGGTACTTTTCTGCCAGCCACACAACAGAGAATGTTTGAAGCTCATCATACCATGTTGCACTCCAGTGAGCAGAAAGTAATATCAATAGTTATCTTAGAAAACCAATACTCAAGAATGATCTAAAATGTTTTAAGGATACAAGGGGATAACATGGAATAAAATATTCCAAAAGATAAAAGTTTTAGGTAAACACCTAAGAAAAACTTACCAAACTAAATTGAGTTTAATTTTATGGGGAAAAAAATATTTAATGAAATAGAGAACTTTCAAATGAAGAAAGTGAGAAGGCCAGAGCTGAATAGAAACTTTAAAATAAAAACAAAGAAGTTCAAAGTAATATCCAAAAGCTGAATAAAAGTGAGCAAATAGGATGGAATATATAACGATGATCTGTTAATATGCTAACAAGTTAGGATGTATAGCTGACTTTCTGGATTTTCTTTACCATGCCACAGAAACCTATTTACTCTTGAAATTCATAATGCTTGGACTTATCACATTGGCAATACCCTTTGCTCTTGAAGCCCTTTCCTGTAATAGGTTGGTTCTGCCCAGACATTCCAGGAAAAAACTCCAGGTTAGCCAACTCTTCATTACTCTCTGGGGAAGGCTTCTAAATCTCAGAATTTTCCCTGTCACCCTGCCTTTGGCAAGGTACTTCATTTTGAGTATTTTCTTTCCTCATTAGAATTTAATCTCCTTGAAGGCAAGAATTGTCACTTTACTTTCATTTGTATTACCAGTACTTAGCACGTGTGTTGGCACATACTAAATGCTGAAAAAATGCTTGTTGACTTATTTACTAATGAGGGAGATGACTCAACTTTCTCTTTCAAACCTTAATGATATCAGGGGTAATGGAAGGAGGTAAATAAGATTGAGCACCTCAGAGTGACTTTATGTGTACATTTTTTTTTCCTGTTCCAGAAAGGAAAAAAAAGAAAGGGAGAGGGAAATGAATAGAGAGGGAGAAGAAGAGCAGGGGAACATATCTCACATAATTGAGGTATACAAGTAGAAAAATGCACAAATAAGTTGGGAAGGATGAGCAGAGTGGTTATCACTTGCCTTTCATCTGAATTGTTCAAAGGAGGATAGAAAACACAAACACAAATATACAAAGGATTTGGTGTAGAAATACATTAAACTCAATAGGGAGTGAAAGGGGAGAAATTCTGAAAATCAAAACACAAGATAAAATACAAAATTTAAAGTGAAATAACATTGAATTAATAAATAAAACAGAAGAAGCCATAAATAAAAATGCCAAAGGGTAAAAATGAAAAGATTGATTTACCACCAGATTCTATCAAGTATTTAAAGAATAATGTTTCAGTATTATACAAACTATATATGAACATAAGAAAATAAAAGATCCTACCAAATTCCTTCAGAAAATTAAAAACAATATCAAAATTCAAGCAAAAAACTTACATTGCATTAATAACTAAAATTAAGAGCTGTTTTAAAAAATGATAAAATAGGGGGTCAGCCAAGATGGCAGCAAAAAGACAGTGACCCACCTGAGCTTGCCCCCATAAAATTTTCTAGAGCAGCAGAACCCACAAAAAGATGGGGTGAAATAATTCTCCAGATAAAGACAGCATAGAAGATCAGGAGAAAAGGTCTGTTGCACCTGGATAAGAGTGAAGCACAGTCCATTGCAGGCCTCACCAGCACAGAACTAGCCCCAACAAAGACTCAGCCTCAGAAAACCAGGAGCAGGCCTTGGGAGCTACTGAATCAGCAGCAGTGGCAGTTGCTTCAAGAACTCTCAAGGTAGAGACAGTAAGGGGGTTGAACAACTCAGAAGGAAATTACAGGGATCTCTCTGCTAACACTGATCCAGGACTCTTGCTTTGTCCACACATAAATCCAGATCACAATTTTGGGTCTTAGTCCCAAAGTGAGTAGTACTAGTACACCAGGGTTTGTGGCTGCAGTGGTGCAGGAATCTGCCTCACAGTTCTAGGGCAGAAAAAAAGAATGCTTGTAGTTGCTCACAGAACAGAGCACAGGTGACCAGAGTAGTAACAACATTGCTCTTTAGATCAAGCCACCTTGGATGAACTGAAAACTTACATGTCCCTAATAGTATCTCTAAAAATAGCTGCACAAAATCCCTAAAGCTTAGGACAGTGCTGTCTCCATCATGCAAGCAGAGTCCCACTTTAACAAAGACTTAAAAGTCAGGAAATAGTGTGGGAAAACGAGAAAACAGCAGAAAAAAATGACCATTGAAAGTTACTAAGGTGACAAGGAAAATAAAAACACACACTCAAAGATAAAAAAGTCAAAGCTCCTACATAAAAAGCCTCCAAGAAAAATAAGAGCTCACAAATTATTTTTGAAAATTAAGTAAGAGAGGGAGAGGAAAAACTACGAAGAGAAATGAGAGATGCAAAAAAAAAATCAAGAAAAACAAGTCAATCAATAGCTTGGTAAAGGAAACATAAAAGATACTGAGGAAAATAACACCTTAAGAAAAGACTATATGAGATGTCAAAAGAAGTACCAAAAGCCAATGAGGAGAAAAATGCTTTATAAAATAGAATTGGCCAAATGGAAAAAGAAACACAAATATTCACTGAAGAAAAAAAGTTTTAAAAATATAATTAGCCAAATGGAAAAGAAAGTACAAATGTTCACTGAAGAAAATAATTCCTAAAAAATTATTATTGAGGGGCGGCTAGGTGGCGCAGTGAGTAGAGTGTCGGCCCAGAGTCAGAAGGACCTGAGTTCGGATCTGACCTCAGACACTTAACACACACAAAAACAAAAACCTAGCCATGTGACCTTGGGCAAGTTACTTAACCCCAATTGCCCTCCAAAAGGCAAAAAAAAAATATTATTGAGCAAATGGAAACTAATGGCTGTATGAGAAATCAAGAAACAATAAAAATAAAATCAAAAGAATGTAAGCAAAAATTGAATACAGTATGAAATATCTCATCAGAAAAACAACTGACCTTGTATATATGTTTACAGGTATACATAGATAGAGGGCACAGGTCAAATTTAATAGGAAGGGATGATACTTAAAAGGTGAAATTAAGAGGTGAGAGAGGAATATAACGACAGGAGATGGGGAGAGATAGAAAGGGGTAAACTATCGCATATAGAAGAGGCAAGGGGAAGTGGTTGTAAGGGAGGGGAAGAACAGGAAGGCAAAAAGGCAAAACCATATTCTCATTGAATTTGGCTCAGGGAGAGAATGACATACATATTAAATGGGATATTTCACCCTGTAGGAGAGTAGGGGGGAGGGGGATGAGAGGAGGATGATGGAAGTGAGGGCATGCTGGGGGGAAGGGAGGTTGCAAGCACCCACTTTTGAAAAGGGACAGGATCAAAGTAGAGAATGGACCAAGTGGGGGGTGGGATAGGTAGGAGGGAAATATAGCCAATCTTTTATAATATATCTACTATGGTAATGTTTTGCATAGGTATACATGTACAACACATAATGAATTACTTATCTTCCCAGAGGGAATGGGTGACAAGGGAGGAAGGGAATGGATCTGAAATTCGAAGTTTTAAAATTAAATGTTTCAAAAATATATAAATACTATTATTAATACTATTTTGCATATAATTGGGAGATAAGATGTGCAGGCATTGGGGCACAGAGATTCACCTTTCCCTAATGGTAAAGTCGAAGGGGGTATGGGAGAAGATATGGGAGAGAGTAGATTGGATGAGGGAATATCCTGTGGGACTGCTATTCTGGGGTGGTGGGTAGGGGAAAAATGGGGGAAAATTGTAACTCAAAATCTGTCAGAAATTAATGATATAACCAGAAGTTAATAAAGCATTTGGAAAAAAAAGAAAAAAAAGTATAGGAACCAACCAGTAGGTGGTGAGGGGGTGCAGCTGGTGGGGATTAAATTGATAGATTTTGCTTTGAAAAAAAAAAAGAAAAACAACTGACCCAGAGAGATAAATTATTTTTTTTTGTATTACCTGAAAGCCATAAGTTTTAAAAATAACCTAGAAAAAAGGATAAATTAAAAAAATTGATTTAGAATTGTCAATATTGAAAGAGCATTCATAGCAAATGAAGAAGCAAAGTATTAGAAAATATTTTACTTAATTTTGCTTTGATATAATCAGTAAATTAAATGAAATAAATAAACATTTCCAAAAATATAAAACAGTCAGATTACCAGGACAAAAATAGTGAATATAACTAGCCAAAATATAGGGCAAAACCATTTGAAGCCACAAATGAACTCCCTAACAAAAAAGGATCATAATGAATTCACTACCACATTCCATAAAACATTCAAAGAACAAGTATTTTTGATATTACATATAGTATGTAAAATATGAAGAAATATTATGAAATTCCTCTGGTCATATCAATACAGTCTTGACACTTTAACCATGAGGACTCAAAACAGAGGGAGAAATCAATAGACCATGTTCCTAACAAAAAATGACATAACCATTTTAAAATAGATTCTTAGCAAAGAGCTTACAGAAACATATCAAAAAGGATACACAGTATGAAAAATTTAGATTTATATCAGGAATGCAGTTAGGAAAACTACCAACATAATAGATCAAATTAATTATGACAAGAAAACCTCTGTGATTATATCAATAGTGGGAGAAAGAGGTTTTGACACAATATAACATTTATTCCTGTTTTTTTTAAACTACAAAACATTGTAATAGCAAAATAGTAATAAATTGACCTTTCCTTCACATAGTAAATATTTATTTAAATCCAAAGGACAGATTTTTTTTAAGTATGCAAAATCTAGAGAACTTACAATAAGGGCAGAATAAAGCAAGGGTGCCTATGCAACACATTCTGAGAATTGGTAGACAATAAATAGGAGATGAGGTTGGAGTTAGGAAGATCTGGGTAAATGTATTGTCTCTGTAACATAGTAGCTGTGTGACCATGAGTAATTTAATCTCAGCTCTTCCAGGTAGCACTCTAAGACTGCTGCTCTGCATTGGCCAAGAGAACTTTCTTACCAAATGTGATTTACACAAAAATAATAACAAGTACAGTCTCTATCCTATCCCAAAACAAAGGATCAGAATCAGTGTATAATGGGTACCCTCGAGAAAGTGAAGATTCATATGTCTATTGAGAACAAACAGCCTTTTGTCATTTATTTCATTGTCATGGTGGGGGAAGGATAGTGAAATCAAAACATCATTGCTGAGTGGTTACTAGCCATAGCTGATATTCTAAATGCCCACTATACCAAGAAAGGAAAACAAGGCAGTAAAAGAGATGTGATAATAATCTACTGCTATAACAATCTACTCACTTTGTTTTTTTATTCTTCAAAGCTAAAGAAAATTGAAAAACTACATAATTTGGAAGAAGGAGCTCCTTCCAACATGTGAGGAAGGAAAATAAGCCCTTCCAGAGAATGGGCAGGGAAGAGAACTTGCTGAGGTTGTCTAGACAGGAAAACGAAATATTTCAGGGGGAGGTATAACAAAGACGCATATTAAATATGGTTTAGGGAAATAAAAGGCTTAACTTCTACAAAAGAATTATGATACCACTGAAAGAAGCAGGTTTAAATGTGTGTGTGTGTGTGTGTGTGTGTGTGTGTGTGTAATGTATACATGTGTAATACATATGTATGATTGGATTATATATTATATATTTTGGATGGATGGATGTAATATGTGGTGGAATCTAGATGACTGTGTATAGAGTGGCTGGCCTGGAGTCAGCAAGACCTAAGTTAAAATCCTGCCTCAGAGACTTACTAGCTGTTTGACTCTGGGCAAGTCACTCTTTGCCTTAAATTAAGAGAAGGAAAAGTTAAACCATTCATTCCAGTATCTTTGCCAAGAAAATTCTATGGATAATAATGGTGTGCTATGGTCCGCGAAGTCACGAAGAGCCAGACACAATTGAACAACAATAACAACAGAAATTTGATATGTATTATAAACACACGCACACATACACAATGAGATAAATATATATGGGTTTCTGTTAAAGGAATGGGGGTGCTACGGATTTGGAATATAGCATACATTTTGTGGGTATTATTAGTTTTACTTAATGTATTATACTTTATTGCAAGAGATCATTCATGAAGTTGGAATGATATAAGCATATTGTAACGTAGAAACCAAACTAATAGAATTAAGAAAAAACAAATAAAATGTTCCTCTCCTGAAGTAGCTTATAGTATAGAGGGGAGTGGGTTGAGGAGAGCAGACACACAGGAGAAAAACATCATACCAGGTAAGACATGAAGGTGGTAAAGAAGATCGAACAAAGTGATCTAATAATATTTGAGCATATCTGAGGGTGAGCTGGAGTTAAGTGAAGGTCTCACAAAGAAAGTGGCACTGGCATGAGTTTTGAAAAAAATATTAGGATTCTGAGAAATCAAGATAAGAAAGAATAGAGTCTTGAGTGAATGGATGAATGCACACAGTCCTTTTGGGGATGGCAAGCTGAGTTTAGGGTCATTGAAAGTCCAATTTGGCCAGAGTACATGAAGAGGAATAATAAAAATATGTCCAGAAAGGCAGATTAGAGAAAGATTGAGGAGGGCTTTAGGCAGCAGGCTACAGAATTGGAAGACAAAGTAAGAGTAACCTGTTTGGATTCATGAATTATCTTTGTAGAGATGATAATTCAGCAATTAGGAAGGGAGAATGATGGGCAGAGAATAAAATTGCCAAGGGGCGGAGTATTTAGAGAAAGAAAAGAGCAAAGAACCCAGAAATGAGACTTCATATTTTATAATAGATACGCAAATACATACAGGATTTTCAGTTGGGCATCAAACATATATATTAGTAACAAAGTTTACCAGCAATTTCCTGGGTGATTGCATATTGTAGACATAACTTTATGTCAGAAATTTACAGAATATAGAAAAAAATCATTTTAATATTTATTCTCTTTAAAAGAAATATTTTAATATCTGTATTGATAAGATGATATAATACACAAAGAAAATGAATGTTTTGAGGGGAGTCATAGTTAAGAAACAAAAGCTTATTTCTCTTTGTTATTCACAATTATTATATATAGAATATGTTTGCATTGCTTTGACATTTGTACCACTTCTTTCAAGCTTTGTCTCATGGAAAAGGTGAGTAGAAAAAAAAAACATTCCCTTTGTAATCATTTAGTGATATGGTTTACTATAAAGTTAATAGGAATATTGTGCATTCCTGATGAAAGATACTTATCAACTAGGGCAAAAGACAGATATAAACATAAATTTTAATTCAGAAGAATTATCGTCTCATCTAACCTAATAAGCATTTGTTAAATATCTATCTCTTCTATGGAAGATACTAGGGGTAGGAAAACATAACAGAAATGTATCCGTTGCTTTGATGATAATTTACATTAAGTGAAAATCACATAAATTAATTTTTTCCAGAACTGTAACTTGTTCAGATGGCCACAGGGGGAGAGGTAAAAAACATATTTTGTATTCCAAATACTTAATTCCTATATGCTTTTTCTACAGATATTTTATATCAAAACATTTTTAACACCCTGCATAGCAAGATAACACATACTTTTTTTTTTCCTGAGAGATTTATTTTATCCTGTAATATTGTCCTAGTGTGTGGAAGATAGAGACATTTTTTACAAGATGAGAGTATTTGAAGGAACTTAGGATAAAATGAACCATTTTATGTTGATAGCAACCTAGGGAAGATGATCTACTCAACATTGGAGAAGTTTGGGGTAGAGTTGATCTTTCCAGGTGCAAACTCCTCAAGCATACTTCACTCTTTTTTAAGCAAGTTGGTCTCAGAACTCTACCAACCCCTGCCTTAACCATCAGTCAGGGAGAGGGACTAGATTGCTCTTTCAAATCTCTATATGCCTTTCCTCTGTCACTGTTAAGGATTGATAATCAAATATATATTACCTCTGCTCTTGGTAAAGACATCACAATCTCGTTCTCTATTATTCCACTCAGGATCCTTATGATTTTGAGCTATAAGCTGAGTAAAATCTTCCTTTTTTTTTAACAAATGCTTTATTAACTTCTGGTTTACATCATTAATTTCTGACAGATTTTGAGTTACAATTTCCCCCATTTTTCCCCTACCCGCCACCCCAGAATAGCAGTCCCACAGGATATCCCCTCATCCAACCTGCTCTCTCCCATATCTTTTCCCATACCCCCTTCGACTTTTCCATTAGAGCAAGGTGAATCTCTGTGCCTGAATGCCTACAAATCTTATCTCCCAATTACATGCAAAATAGTATTAATAATAGTATTTTTATGTATTTGAAACATTTAATTTTAAGACCTCGAATTTTAGATACATTCCCTTCCGCCCTTGTCACCCATTCCCTCTAGGAAGATAAACAATTCACTATGTGTTGTACATGTATAGCTATGCAAAACATTACCATAGTAGATATATTGTAAAAGGTTGCTTATCCCACTCCACCCATCCCACTCCCCACCTGGTCCATTCCCTACTTGATCCTGTCCCTCTTCTATAGTGGGTACTTCCAACCTCCCCTCCCCCCAAGGATGCCCTCCCGTCCATCATCTCCCTCTCATCCCCCTTACCCCTACTCTCCAGCAGGGTGAGATATCCCATTAATATGTATGTGATTCTCTCCCTGAGCCAAATTCAATGAGAATATGGTTTTGCCTTTTTGCCTTCCTGCTCTACCCCTCCCCTGCAGCTGCATCCCCTTGCTTCTTCTACCTGAGATAGTTTACCCTACCCTGTCTCTCCCCATCTCCTCTTGCCACTTTCCTTTCTCACCTCATAATTTCACCCCTTAAGTATTATCCCTTCCCAACAAATTCAACCTTTGCCCTTTATCCATGTATACCTGTAAACATATATACACACATTCACATATGTATTCATATGCCCATATAACCTTCTTCCATTATTTTCATACTGAGAAAAGTTTCATCAGTCACAGTTACTGTTTTTCCATGTAGGAATGTAAATAGGTAAACTTTGATAAGTTCCTTTTGATTTCTTTTCCCCGATTACCTTCTCAGGCATCTATTGCTTCTTGTATCTGGATGTCAAATTTTCTATTCAACTCTGGTTTTTTTCCCCTCAAGAATGCTTGAAAGTCCTCTATTCCACTGAATGACCATATTTCCCCCTGAAAAAAAATACTCAATTTTGCTGGGTAGGTGACCCTTGGCTTCAGTCCCAGCTCTTTTGCCCTCTGGAATATCATATTCCATTCCCTTTGATCCCTCAGTGTAGAAGCTGCCAGGTCCTGTGCTATTCTGATTGGGTTTCCACAATATTGAAATTGTTTCTTCCTGGCTGCTTGGAGTATTTTCTCCTTGATCTGGGAATTCTGGAACCTGGCTATAATATTCCTGGGAGTTTTCTTTTGGGGATCTTTTTCAGGAAGTGATCAGTGGATTCTTTCAACCTCTATTTTGCCCTCTGGGTCTAAAACATCAGGGCAATTTTCCTTGAGAATTTATTGAAGGGTGATTTCTAGGTTCTTTCTTTGATCATGGCTTTCAGGTAGTCCAATAATTTTTAAATTGTCTCTCCTGGATCTATTTTCCAGGTCAGTGGTTTTTCCCATGAGATATTTCACATTGCCTTCTATTCTTTCATTTGTTTGGATCTGCTTAACAGCATCTTGATTTCTCATAAAGTCATTAGCTTCCATTTGCTCCAGTCTAACTCTGAAGGAATGGATCTCCTCAGTGAACTTTTGAGATTCTTTTTCCATCTGGCAAGTTTGGCTTTTTAAGGCATTCTTCTCCTAATTGCCCTTTTGGGCCTCCTTTGCCATTTGAGTTAGTCTATTTTTTAAGGTGTTGTTTTCCTCAGTCAGGCTGTTGACCCTCATTTCATACTTTTCCTGCATCCTTCTCATTTCTCTTCCCAATTTTTCCTCCACTTCTCTTATTTGATTTATAAAGTCCTTCTTAAGGTCCTCTATGGCCTGTAACCCGCTCATATTTTCCTTTGGGGATTTTGGAGCAGGATTTCTGACCTCACAGTTCTCCTGTTCCATGCTTCGATCCTCTTTGCCCCCAAAATAGGAGTCTAATGTTTCATTTTTCTGTTTATTTTGTTTCCTTTGCCTTGGCATGTTGCCAGTTAATTACTTGACTTTTGGGCTTGTTGCCACAGTAGGACTCTGCCACCAGACAGGGGAGCTTCTGTCCCAAAGCTGGGGTCTTCACAACTTCTGTTTCTGGCAAGTTGGATACCCACCCATAACCTCCACCCCAGACCACAATCCAGATTCAGGGAGGATAAAGCCAGAGCAATTACCCCCCAAGACTGATTGCCAGATCTCCCTACAGTTCGCAGGCCAGGAGCTGGAGCCGCCACTGAAAACTGCAAAATAGCGTGTCTCCTCAGTGGCTTCTAGCCCCCAGGGGAGGAAGCCAACGCGTTCCCCAATTACTGGACCCAAAGCCCATAGGGCACTAACCTCTCACTTTGTCCTAGGCATGTCTGTGTTGATAATTTTGGAATCGCCACAGCTGCTGGTGTTCTGGGGTCCCTCCAGCCGGCTGCTGGCCTGGCCACCCTGGGGCCAACTGCGGCTCACTGGGACCTGGGCTCGGCTCTCCTGGAGCTGGGCTTTTGGCTCCCAGAGTGCTATGCTGGCCCATCCCGCAGGGCTGCTGGCCTGTCCTCAGCAGGAGGTTAGCTTCTCTGTGTTGTTCTGTGGGTGCTGGGGCTCCAGAAGTCATTCAGAGTCCCCTTTTACATGGTTTGGAGGATCTGGTGGGGGAGCACCTTGGACGTGCTCAAAATCTTCCTTTTCTGACCACAAATTCCCACACCCCCTTAATTAGTCATGAAATCTCACCCTTATGTTGTTACTATTGTACTCTTCTATGCCCTTCCATTGTGTTCTATATAGTCCATTTGCTATTATTATCTAACTGCCCTTCATGTTAGCCTTATGCGCTCCCCACAGAAATTACACGGTATATTTTTCTATATACTTTGTATGCTGCTTCTTCCAAGTAATCTTAAGCTCCATAAATGTCAGAAAAGTTTTCTTTTATTTTTGGATACCTAGTGCCTAACACATAGTGGTGCTTAATAACTACTTGTAGAATTCAGTTGAATTGAAATTAATGAGGAGGTATGATAACCATTCTTACACTTTAATGGTGGTTTGTTTGTGGAAATCCACAAAAAAGTTATGTGGGTACCACCTAAATGACAATATTTATATTAAGTCTAAAGGGAAAAAATGTCTATTTGTGTAATGGCAAGGTTAGGGGGAAAGAAGTTGTGTATGCCAGAATGAGATAAATTTTGTAAAAGAAGCAGGTTGCTAAATGAAAACACTAAAATATAAATGTGTAACAAATGAGAAAAACATCTAACCAACATTTTGAAGGCTAAAAAGGTGTTCATTTTGATATATAAATGCATCTTGGTATGAAAATCTGAGTGAAGTGGAAAATGAATAGTTAGACCATGAAATCCATAGCAGACACTAATAATATCCAAAATAAACTTTAACTTGTTAAAGATGAATTAGTGGCATTTCACACTTCCATTATGTGGAAGGAGAGGAAAAATATGATCTATGTATAATGAAATATTCATGTCCATTCAGTTCTCATAAAATCATCTTCCCAATCACAGAAGACAGAAGTCCTCTCTCTGCAAATCTCTAAGATTTTTTTTCACCTGAATTCATGGGTTCTTCATTCTCTAGCTCCCCACTCTTCTAAGACTTTCTTAAAGGATATCTTCTACAAGTCCTGGAATGGGAATGTAGAACCCTTTTTCTGGCCACCAGCAAAATGCCTGTGGTAGTATGGGAGACATCCACTCTATGATCATAAGTCAGGTTATACTGTGACAAGAATGTTTGATAGTTCAGTACACTCCTGCTTTTGTTGGCATAATATTGTAGACAAAATATTTGACTCAGCAAACTAAATTTTCACATTCATTTTCCAAGATAAAGAAACCTTTGTTGAAAACGTAATTATCAGTGCATCGGTAACAAAAAGGTTTTATTCATGCATATTTGCTTTTCCTAGTTTGTGGACAGTTATAGAAAAAGTGTATGATTAGAAGCTAAACTGAACTATTATAAAGATTCTTGGGGTATCAGGAATGATCTATAACATCAATATGGTGGTTTTGCTATTTCTCCATAAATCTATATTCTCATGAGTAAATGGGAGATTTTTCAAAGAACTCACCTGCTACACACTGTTTCTGGCAGTCTTCCAGACTTTCAAATCGGTTTTCATTGCCTTCACATCCTCCATATACAAATTCTTCACAGTGTTGAGTGTAAATATTGTAGAAAAACCTCTTGAGCATGGCTTTACATGGTCCTTCATCAGCTTTGTAGGCACAACTGGAACGTAGAAGTTTTGGTGGTGGTAAATACATCTCTAGAAAGAGGAATTCAAGGGAGAAAAAATAATAGCATGAAATTTTGTTTGGCAAAGTTTTCCCATTCATTTGTAGTGGCTTTTGTAAACTTTATGTTTATGTTATTTTAAAACAATTAATATTTAATTATCTCATTTGACCTAAAAGTCAGCATGCTCTAAACCTTCCCATCACCCTTAAGTCCTATCTCTAGAGTACAGAACAATGGTGGTATCTTCTTAGAGTAAGTCCTGTCAACAGGTTCTGTTCTATAAATCAACAGGCAGTTATTAAAACCCTCTTGGCTACAGAGCTCTGTGCTATGCACTATCGTGGGGACTAAGCTCAGATATTGTGACAATTGCAAACTGCAGTAAAGAGAAACAGTGCATTCCATTTATTAGCAAAGCTGTTGTTCAGTTGTGCCCAACACTTTGTGAAGTCATTGGAGGTTTTCTTGGGAAAGACAGAAGAATAATTTGTCATTTCTTTCTTCAGCTCATTTTATGGATGAGGAAACTGAGGTATGTTCAGTGAGGTGACTTGTCCAGGGTCACACAACATCACACAACAGTCTGATGCCAACTTTGAACTAGGATCTTCCTTAGATTCCAGGTCCAGCACTCTGTGCATATGGTACCCACTGGCTGCCAATTAGCAAGGGTGGCAATTGCCAAAAATGGGGTCTGAGGCTCCTCAGTAACCAGTGCCCCCATGGAGACTTACTTTATAGGGCTTTCTTTTAGGTCACAAAGAGGAACTGAGGCAAATGACAAAGTCTTGGGTAATGTGCATATTACTGATGCCTGGTTGGTTGGTGCACCGGGTGCTAGCCAAAAATTGTATTCATTTGCCAAAAGGTGGGCTGATGCATCTGGGGAATCTTGAACAAGGGAAAGAAAAGGGAAAGCATGACTGGAAAAAGGTTAGAAACAGGGAACCTATTTCTGGAATGGGCAACTGGAAAGTTGGACAATCTGTGAGTAGGGAACACCTCTTTTCTCTGATTGGCTAGAAATTACAAAAGCTTGTTATTCAGTAGCATCATATGAAATGTTGGTGATTTTCAGCTAGTCAAAGGAGGAATTAACTCACATGAACAGGGGAACTTTGGCTTACACCAAAAAGGGGAATCTTACAAAAGAATCCACTTAGGGTCAGCAGAGTGGGGAAGTTAAATGCTTAGAAATTACTAACACAAGCTAGTTTAACTAAGTTTAGTAATTCATAGCAGGTATAAGCTAAAAATCAAGTCTGATAATATTGATTAAGCAGAATTCTCAATTTGCATTTCTCAGTAAGACATTATCCCTTGCCCTCACTGGGCTTATAATCTAGTAGGATGACATTGACTCAGTTATCTGTTATACCCAATATTACACAATTAATAGCAAAGGTCTGAAAGGGGAAGGTTATGACCAAGTTGGAGGTGAGGGCTGGAGAATAGGGAAGCCTACTAGTCTTTGAGTTACCTTTTAAGAATACACAGCAAAAGTGAAGTAAGCAGAACCAGGAGAACATTATTGTATACAGTAACATGTTGCAATGATCAACTATGATTGTCTTAGCTTTACGCAGCAATACAATGATCCGAGACAATTTCAAAAGACTCATAATAGAAAGAAATATATCCAAATCCAAAGAAAGAACTAACGAATCCTAAATGCAGATTCAAGGGGATGTCCATCAATTGGTGAATGGCTGAACAAGTTGTGGTATATGCATGTAATGCAATACTATTGTGCTACAAGAAATGAGGAACAGGCAGACTTCAGAAAATCCTGGAAAGACTTTTATGAACTGATGCTGAGTGATGAGCAGAACCAGGAGAATATTGCTCACAGAAACAGCCACAGAGTGAGATGACTGATTTTGATAACACAGCCTTTCTCAGCAATGCAAAGACCTAAAACAATTTCAAAGGACTCATGATCAAAAATGCCATCCACATTCAGAGAAAGAACTATGGAATCAGAGTGCAGAGCAAAGCAGACTGTTTTCTTTTTTGCTTTGTCTTGCTTCCCCCACTCATAATTTCCTTCCTATAGAATCCCAATGCATCCTCTTTAGATGCAGAATCTTTTCCTAATTTTGTGACATCATCCTACCAAGTTGCATCTCTCACAAAATGGGGGTAAAAGAAGTCTTCCCACAATACTAATGATAATTGCATAAGATATTTAAAACTTTTCACTAAAATCATAGAAATAGCAAAGTGTAAAAGAGAGCACAGAAGTCTTGGCATTGGAAAATCTTGGATTCAAGGCTTAACTCTGATACTTGCTGTGTGTGACATGTGTGACATATGTGACAATGGGTATCACTTCACCTCTATGACCTATTTCCTTATCTGCAAAATTATAATAATCCCTATAATACATATCTCTCAGGTTTTTCATGTGTATAAGGTGAAATAGTAAATGTAAAACATTTTGGAATCTTTAAAATTACATGTGTGTCAGTTACTATTTTCATCTTTAATGTGCTCCTTTCAAAAAAGGACATTTCAATGATTCTATTAATTAGATAACTCATTTCCATCACGGCTAAGCAATGAATAGTCATGGTCAAAAGTGAATACTTTGTTTCCATTTATGTATGGTTTCAATCTTAAGCTGTTGATGGTAGGGGCCAGTTAAAACAATATGCAATTTTAAGTAATTTTTAAAGTAATATTGGATAAAGACAAGCAGAAATATATAATTGGCCATCCC
Source organism: Gymnobelideus leadbeateri (assembly GCA_011680675.1). Lineage (NCBI taxonomy): Eukaryota > Metazoa > Chordata > Mammalia > Diprotodontia > Petauridae > Gymnobelideus > Gymnobelideus leadbeateri. The sequence continues at coordinate 395,743 of WOXC01009207.1, forward strand.
ATATCTGGGCATCATAGATCTATTCACTAGCTAATTCTGAATACATTTTCTATTACTCATCATCATCCAATTTCTAATGTTTTTTCCTAATTTTCTCATTTAAAAATGTCCTTCCTCTCTTCATTATTTTCATGATTAGCCAGCCTTGTTTTGAATTTTGAGAAGTATTTAGAAGAAGTGAAAAGTAACCAATCAATTCAATGCCTTGTAAAGTTCAAGAGAATTCAGAAAAATAAACTAATTTGTATTGTGAAAGGATATGATGTAACTGGAAATGTTTGATTCTAAAACAAATAATTACTTTAGCTTTAGAAAGTAGATGCTTGTTTCAATATAAATTGTTTATATATATTCTCTGAAAAATATATTGTTTCTAGTGTAAACTGAGATTCAAGACTATTTGCATAAGACTCTCATTGGCAGAGAATTACTCAGAGCTCTGTTCCTGAGAAGAGGGTGGAGTAGGCATTTGCTTGAGAAAAGAGGCATCTTGTTTCTTCTAGTTTGTAGCTCTAGAGAGGAAATACATAGTTCCAGCATCTCTTTAGGAGAGGTGCTTGAAAGGAGTGAAACACTTTAGGAAGAAGCTTAAATGTAGTGTATATGGCACCTCAATCACCTCCTCATCCCTGGCTTAAATTGGTAGAGATTTCAGGTAATTTCTCCTTACATGAGATTTGATATACTCTTTCTCACTGTTTTGGTTGAGTTGACATATCTCCATTCTAGTTGGAGATTTCATTTATTATTTGTATTGTCTAGCATAGCCTAACATAACTTCTCTAATTTCTCTCTTATCCATTTGGATAAAATATTTCAGATGCTATTTATGATGTGTGATAGCTTTCATGGAACTGTCATTTGATGGGGGTCAATACTTTGGATTTCTATCATGGGGCACTCCTTCCATGTTAAAGGATAGCAATCAGTGGAGTAGCTTGAATCTAAAATTAATTTCCCCTAGACTAAAAAGATTGCTGGTGGAAGGGGAGTGGAAAGAAAAATGTCTCCCTTGGAATAGGGTAGATGGATAAGGATCTTGAGATATCTATTTGAGTTTCCTTGTGAACCACACATAGGCAGACCCCTGTGAATGCATGTTGAAGGCACACACGAAGACTAGTAATAGAAAGTAACCTCACTTTAGCAAGAGGGATGACCTTGTCACTATTAAAAATGCTTTGGAACAGGCAAAAAAAGGTCCTCAGCTTTAAAACAAGTTTACTTCAAAATGAGATGTAAACTAATTTTCCTCAAGTTTCCTTGGGTATCATATTTATTTGAAGTTGTACATCTTTCTGAAGTGAGTAAATAAAGCAAGTGCCCTTGAACTTTTAGATGGTTCTTGTAACTATATTGCTTAGATAAATATTGTCAATATGGCAAAGCAGCTGGCAATTGACACAGAACTACTTTCTCCTTTCATTTGCAGCAACTTAAATGAATACTTCCTATTCATACTTTCCTGGAAACTTTATAGGTCAATGATTTGCACTCTCCATTTATGACTTAACTGCTATTTAAAGAGAAGGATTATAAAATAATGAGACTCAATTGAAAGTCCAAGACAAAAATCCAACAAATAGAAATTTTTATAAATAATTAGTGTCTGTGGAAGACCATTAGCATACTTATTTCTGAGGTTGAGATAGAAAAGGCAGCATATTGCAATGTTTTCTCCAGATCTTCTCCAGGACTTCTGCTTTACTTGGTAGAAACTTAAGCAAATCATTCAATCTCTATTGGTCTTAATTTATTTCTTTGTGAAATGAAGTTTAGACCTCATGACCACTCTAGTCCACTCTAGCTCTGAATATATTATTTTCTAATAATGTTATAGTATATTGATTTTTGAATAAAATAATTTTAACTATAAAAGTCTCTCATGATCCATATATATTCATGACATTGTCAGGTCACAAGGCTCCCTATATTCTTAGATAAATATTAATCATGTGGTTTTTACCCACAAAAGTCTAAAATGCTCCCAAGATTCTTTGTAGACTCAAGAAGATGAACCTAATGTATTAAATAAATATTTTCCCCTTATATCCTATGCCAGCTGACTCTCCTTTCCTTTCCCCTTTCTGCTACCTAATACTGTAACTTTTATACTAAATTTTGTCAAATATTTTCATAGAAAAAATTTACAAATCAATGTTCCATGCCATACATATATGTATGTATGCATGTATGTATGTAACTATCAGTGATAAACAATAGGTCTTTGTCCTTGGCATTTAAATAAAAAAAATAAAAGATACATATTAAGCCCCTATACTTTTTTTTTTTTTTTTAAAGCAATTGGGGTTAAGTAACTTGCTCAAGGTTACACGGCTAGTCATTTGATTTATGCGTGGGTGCTCATTTTCTGAGGCCGGATCTGATCTCAGGTCATCCAAACTCCGAGGCCGGTGCTCTTACTCACTGCGCCACCTAGCCGCCCCTTTAGGGCAATTGGGGTTAAGTAACTTGCCTAAGGTTACACGGCTAGGTTTTTGTTTGTGCGGATTAAGTGTCGGAGGCCGGCTCCGAACTCAGGTCCTTCTGATTCCAGGGCCGGCGCTCTATTCACTGCGCCACCTAGCCGCCCCAAGCCCCTATACTTTTAAAGGCATTGTGCAAGGGACTGAGAACAAGTTGGGTATAAATTATTGAGTCAGATCTGATGGGTCAAGGTGGGGATTTGGAGAAGAAATATTTTCTGCCTGCATGGAACTTTCACTTTAGGAAGTAAATAAGAGATCATATACAGATTACTGAAGTTCAAAAGAAAATGCTGTGTGATATTTTAGTAGTAATTGTTTGATTTTTTATTTTTTTAAGCAATCGGGGTTAAGTAACTTGCTCAAGGTTACACGGCTAGTTATTTATTTATGTGTGGGTGCTAAATTTCTCAGGCCAGAACAGATCCCGGATCCTCCCGACTCCGGGGCCAGTGCTCTTATTTTTCTTGTCGTTTTATAGCCTTTGTGACATCCAAATTAATTTTTGCCACATTGATGCTATTGTTATTTGGACCTGCTATTTTGGGGCACAGCCACGAGGTGGTAGTATAGTACCACAGGCATGTAGTTTTACCAGGAGATTATAAACCATAGACAAGTTTAACTATACCCAGTGGATTAACCCTGAGGTTTCTTTTTATCAGAAAAAAAAAAAAAAGCATACAAAGCAATAAAGTGGCTTAAAGTAAGGAGGTGGAGAATGCGTTTAGAATAATTTTTTTTTTAAAATAGAAATAAACACAGGTGTAGTTGGTTAACCTGATCAGTCTATTTTTTTGTCAGTCACCACTCCTTGACAATAGGAATTGTTTCATTTTTCTTTGTATTCCTAGTGCCTAACACAGTGTCTTGCATGTAGCAGGCACAAAATAAATGCTTGCTGATTGATTTATTTCCTAAAGTTAAAACATATACCACTTTCATCAGCAAAGCATCTAGAGCTAGATAGAACATTAGAGACCATTTAAGGAAATTCTTTTATTTTACAGAGGAGACTCTGAAGCTCAGGATCCTTTAGTGACTAGCCCAAAGGTCACACAGTAGAATAAAAGACTGAGATTTGAAATTAGGTCATTTTGCTCAGAATTTCACTTTCATTGCACAAAGCCTGTGCTTCCCTCTCATCATTACTATATTGACTTCTCCCTTGCCTTCTCTATGTATATATTTAACTCTGGATTCACACCATGGAATCTTAATAATATTCTCCTCATTAGTGTAAAGAATTATTTCTCAACTTTGTGCTTCCCTAAAGGAAGAGTTAGATAGAATTTGGGAGAACAGAACTTCTGGTTTGCTTCTGACTTCTGTAGCAAAAGAGAGCATGTGAGGTGGTAACAAGCACTTTTCAAAAAGGGCCCCAAAAGAAGAGAAAAACTCTTGGAAGAAGCAGAAGAAGTCAGAATCTGGAAGAAAAAGAGAAAGTCTCCTTCCCAAACTTTGGGTAACCCAGTCCAGGCACAGAGGTCTAGATAATCATTCTCTTCCCCAAGGAGGAGACTCTTGTATAAATACCAGTGACTTATACAAGGGTTCTAGTGATAATTACTTAGTAGATATGTCCTAGAAAATTCCCAGAGGCACAAATGTTAAGTGACTCAGAAGTACTCAGAGACTGCATGATTTGCCAAGGATTGTAGGACTAGCTATGATGTGAACCTTACTGATGTCTTCCAGTCTCCAAGTCCAATACTCTACCATGTTGTCTCTTATTAAGACTATAACATTGTATTGTCCATAATATGTTGTTGTTTACTCTTTCATTCACATCCAACTATTCTGATCCCATTTGTTTTTTTTTTTTGTTTTGTTTTGTTTTTTGGCAATGACACCAGAGTAGTTTGCCATTCCCTTCTTCTGCTCATTTTATAGATGATGAGCTGAGGAAAACAGGGTTAAGTGACTTGCTCAGAGTCACAGAGCTGGCAAGTATAAAGTTAATCTAAGGTCAGGTTTGAACTCGAGAAGATGAGACTTCCTCACTCCAGACCTGACACCCTACCCTCTGTGCCATCTAGGTGTACATTGTTTAAAATTTATTGTTGTTATTGATTTGTTTCAGTCATATCTGATTCTTCAAAATCCCACTTGGCATTTTCTTGGCAAAGATACTGGAGTGGCTTACCATTTCCTTTCCCAGCTCCTTTTATAAATGAGGAACTAAAGCAAACAGGGTTAAGTGAACTATTCAGAGTCACACAATTAGTAAATGTCTTCAGCTAGATTTGAACTCAGAAAGATACATCTTCCTGACTCCACGCTAACACTCTATCCACTGCACTAACTAGCTGCCCTTGCCCATAACAGGTGCCTTGTAAGTGTTTAATAAATTCCATTAAGCTGTATTATTTAATTCAATTGAGTGGAACTAAGTATTAACAGTTTTCATGGAATACTGACATAAAAATAAGTCAGTTACTGATATGCCATATTTTTTTCAACAGAATACATTTTAGAGAAAAAAATTAAAAAATAAAAATTTAAACTGGATTTCTGGTTAATTCATTTACTATTTCCTCTTCCTTTCTTATTCAGGTTAGAATGTTCACTCAATCAGATCAGAAGAGCCTACCATTACTGAAACCCTCTAACCCAACATTTTAGCTATTTGATTATTTTTTAGACTCTCTTTAAAAAAATATGAGATTAAAACTGTTGTTACTTGTCCTTTTTTCAAAGAGGACCAAAAAACATCATGAAGTGATGGCTTAATTTGTGCATGAATTGGAGTTAAGTGAGGCAGAGCACAAAGTCATCAGCCTCACTCTTTCTTCCAGAGTCACCAAAGTCTAGTGGCAAGACAAAAGTCAAGATATCTGGTGATAACCAGAAATGCAGTGGATGATCTTGGTATCTTTGATGTCTGTTTCAGCTGTCTTCATGGTCAATGGAATAAATTGTTCTCATCCACCCATTCTACTAGGGATGTCTTTGCATACTTGGGGTAGACATGCCTCTAACTCACTGATGGGCTTGAGACTTATCAGTTATCCTCAGTCTGGTTAAGCCCATCTTCTGCAACATTTTTCATCAGGGCATAGCTGCTACACATGCGACATTTTCTTAGAACTACAGGCAAGACCTGATTGACAGGTAGACACCAAAAATGGAAGAGCAGCCCTGAGAAGGTCTCAGCAAGCTTTCTTGCCAGAGATTCTGGTCCTCCCTAAAAACCCCTCATAACCCAAGAGTAGAGAAATAGAATCACCAAAGACTGAATTTCTTATAATCCCCCCTTCCCTCATCCATCGGTCTACAAATGGGGTTCCTGCAATGCTAATGGAAAAGTATTGTTTTGGGGTGGCAAGGTGGCACAGTGAATAGAACACCAACCCTGGAGTCAAGAGGACCTGTCAAATCTGGAGTCAAATCTGGCCTCATATTTGACACACTTATTAGCCGTGTGACTTTGGGCAAGTCACTTAACCCCAATTGCCCTTCAAAAAGAAAAAAAAAACAAAAGGAAAAAGAAAATTGTTGTTTTAAGTTATTTCAGACAGGACTGACTCTTCATGATCCCATTTGGAATTTTCTTGGCAAAGATACTGGAGTGGTTTTCCGTTTCCATCTCCATCTTATTTTACAGATGAGGAACTGAGGCAAACAGGATTGTGCAGGGTCGAACAGCTAGCAAGTATCTGAAGTCAGATTTGAATTCAGGAATCTGAGTCTTCCTGACTCCAGGCCTAGCACTCTTTTCTACCTAGCTGCCCTAATGGAAGGCTACTATAGGACTAAATAGGTTTGCTAGGTTTCCACAGATGCAGACTATAGTAATCATTATTTGAATTCTCCTGGACTGCTCCTGGAATATTGGTAAATCCCAGAAATGAAATGTCTTCTTTGCAGTAGATCACTGGGAAGAAGTATTTTTTAATTCTTTGTATATGGGTAAAATTGAACAAGAATATGATCACTACTGCAGTAGAATTGAAATGCATTAAGTAAAAGTTAATATTTGATTGAGACTTGATAAGAACAAAATGATATTAAATAACTTAAAATACGCAAAATTTTACCTAAAATATCTTCTTGTTCTTCCTCATCATCAGAGTTAGCATCCAGAGACCAAGGGGCCTGGCTAAGCAGTAAGAAGATAACAACCACAAACATGCGCCCTTTCTTCATCTCCATGATTGTTTCTGAAATATATATTTTGTGTATATTTTGATTATGAAAATTTTAATGAAACATAGATCAACAGTACATGCTTGTATGTTATGTAAACAAGTCATACATAGTCAATATGATTCAGCCTTCAATCAAATATACTTACATACATAATTTTAGCCAAATATTTCTGTTTTCTTTTACATATACACAAAAATACAATATAAACATATATTCGACTGCATTGTATAATGAATTGCTTCTTGTAATCCAGGAGCCTGGGAAATGTCCTTAGTGATAAGTTATTCCAGCCTTCTCATTTTACAGTTGAGGAACTGAGACCCAGAATGATGAAGATTGTCTTATCTTTTTTTTTCTTTTGTTTTTCTGGCATAAAGGTCGTTAGTTGTTGGCAAAACTGAACTAGAAACCAGTTCCTAGAATTCTTGTGTATTGACAGTCCATAATACTGAAGCCTGATGAAATGGTCATCGATTGAGTTCAGCTAATTCTTTTTTGCATTTTTATTATTTTATGGGTTGATTATTCCCTGAGGATTAATAAAAAAGTTAACATCTTTCAGCTGTCATTAAAGCAGAGAAAATAGTATGCATATTAATTAACTATTTCTCACTTCAAACATTTTCTTTTTTCCCTGTTACAATTTATACTAACCTTAACTGTTTTCTATTTAAACTAAAATTTTCAATTTCTTCCTCTACTTCCTCTAATCAAGTTGCCTTTTATTTTAAAGTGGACTCTCATTTTCAAGACATTCTTCTGAGTTTTTCCAATCTTCAGACATTCATTATCTCATTCTTTTTCCATTTGTTCTGCTTCTATTTCCCATTTCCTAATCCTGCTTTCTATAAGATGACTGACATGCAGCATACCACCAAAGGAAATTGTATACAACTCTGACCAGCCCCCTTTTAACAGTTCTCTCGGTGATGGCAGGTGACAAGCTATCACCTCAATGTTGCAATGGAGTTCAGATTTAAGCTGCAAAATGGGGCACTGACTGCTTTAATTTCATTGAAAAATAAAACTCAGAAAAAGGGAAACACGTTTAAATTGAAAAAAAATTAGACTCTCCTTTTACTCAAGGTTAGGACAAAGAAGGTTTAATGTGGAGGAGGTATGCAGATAGTGGATAGAGGGGAGCACAAATCTTTCTTCAGCTAGTGGTTCTAATATAGTCAGGAAGGGAAGAGAATAGAAGCATCATGAGGCATAGCTTTTACATGTTTAATCAGATGTTCCATTTTGGAAGTTAGTCTATGCATGCTTAGACTTTAATACATTTCAATGAAGTGATCCTGGCCATGCGTATAAATGAAAACAATAGCTACACTTTTCCTTTGATAAGTTTCACCAGATAATACTAATGCTATGAAAGTACTTTCTCAAAGAGAAAGGGTTAGTGCAAGTCTTCCCATTTTCTAGGTAACAGTGGCAATGATAGTTTGAAAGATTTCCCTGAAAACTTTCACTTCCTGAGAAACAACTAAATAAATATCTTCTTGTTGTTCAGTAATTTTCAGTCATGTCTGACTCTTTATGACCCATTTGGGGTTTTCTTGGCAGATATGAGGAAGGGGTTTGGCATCTCCTCCTCCAGGTCATTTTTTTTAGATGAGGAAACTGAGGGAAAGAGGATTATGTGTCTTCCTGACTCAAGACCTGGCACTCTTTCCACTGAGCCACCAGCTGCCCCAAATAAACAGTAACAAACATTAGCTCTAGACATCAGCAAATGTCTGGTTACTTTTGCTGTTTTAGATAATTTGATACCATGCAGGGAGAGGGGGATTCAGTGTATTTTAGTTTGGGATCTGTGGAAGTCAGCCTGATACAATGGGAATCATGAAATCAAGAGGAAGGGTAAAGCTCTGGCTGTTATTTCAATTCAACATATAAAAAATTCCTACTATATGCATGAAACTTCATTAGATTCTAGGGATTGGGATAGGGATTGGCCATATGATTTCATTGTATAGGCATTAAGCAAGACCTTTCTCCATCAATGATGGTCAACAAGACAGTAGGGATAGAAAGATTAAAAAAAAAACACTCCTTGAATTTGAGAATCTTACTTTTTATTGAAGAATGATATGGGGATTCAACCCATATGCAGATAATTGAATGCAAACTACATTACTTTCATAGCTGTGTCCTCACCTCAGCAAGGTAATCATTTTGTACCTCCATAATCAATTCACCATGCAACTCCCCACAGTAACTCTTCCAAAAACATTCATTCCTCCTTTTTCAGGCTTCACAGAGTACCCTTCCCTAGCCCTTCACGTGAAGAACTTATCTCTTCACCAAATACAAAAAACTGAAACCATTTGCTAAATCCCTCCTTTCCTCTTCTCTCCTCTTAAACTCTCTTAAAAAAAAAAAAGTTTTTGACACTGCTCCGCTCTTCTTCCTTCTTTCTCTCTCTCCTTTTGGCCTCTTCTGGTTGGTGGAGTGCCTGTTAGCGCAGGCTGCGGTGTAAAGATGGCTAAGTCTAAGAACCACACCACCCACAACCAATCTCGAAAATGGCACAGAAATGGCATCAAGAAACCTAGGTCACAGAGATATGAGTCTCTGAAAGGGGTTGACCCCAAGTTTCTGAGAAACATGCGCTTTGCCAAGAAACACAACAAGAAGGGGCTGAAAAAGATGCAGGCCAACAATGCCAAAGCCATCAAGGCCCGAGCAGAGGCCATCAAGGCCCTGAGCTCCAAGGCCTCTAAAGCCAAGCTCCTCAGGCCCAAGATCCCCAAGGCCAGAGCCTGGCGTGCTGGCCCCAAGACGGCTACCAAGCGTCCAGGTCCTAGGATCGGCATCAAACATCCAGGCTCCAGGATCACGAAGCCTGATTCTAAGGTTGCCAGAATCACTGACCCCAAAGCTACCAAGCCCACTGACCCCAAGGCTGCCAAGCCCACTGACCCTAAGGCTGCTGCCAAAGTCAGTAAGTCAGATCCCAAGGCTACCAAATCTGGCCCCAAAGCTGCCAAGTCTGACTCCAAGGCAGCCAAGTCTGATGCTAAGGCTGCTAAGCCTACCAAGTCCAAACCCAAAGATGCTGGGGCTAAAGCTGCTGGTCCTAAGCCTTCAAAATAGATGCTTCTGGACAGAAGGACTTGTTTAAAGCTAAAACCACCCTTTTTTCCCAGCCAGGGTATGATTATTCACTATTTTGTACAAATAAAGGAAATGGTGAGTCATAAAAAAAAAAAGTTTTGTTGCCATATATTGTTTATACAATATGCATATTTAGATAATTCCCACTCTGTGAGAAGTTTTTGTAAAAAAGATAAAGAATTAAGTAAAACTAAAAATATACAATGACCTCATCAGAAAGTACTTGTAATATTCCATTTTTGTAGCAGTCCTCCCCACAAAAATATTTTTAAAAGAACAATCTCTTTTCACACCTCTGTTCCTACCTCTGCACTGGAGGGGGACAAAACAGAAAAAAAATAAAACAACTTTGTAATTAATATGCATAGTAAAGCAAAAACAATTCTTTCATTGGCTTTATCCACAAACACACATTTTGCAACAAAGGTGAAATCTGTCATCTGCCAGGAAATAGGTGGCATGCTTCATTATCATTATTCTGGAATTATGGATGATCATGCTTTTGATCAGTTCCTATAGCTTTTAAAGTTAGTTCTACACTGTTGTTTATTTACTTATTTATTTATTTTTACAAATGCTTTATTAACTTCTGGTTTACACCATTCATTTCCACCAGATTTCGAGTTACAATTTTTCCCCATTTTTCCCTACCCACCACCCCAGAATAGCAGACCCACTAGATGTCCCCTCATCCAATCTGCTCTTTCCCATATCTTCTTTCATACCCCTTTCGACTTTGCCATTAGGGCAAGGTGAATCTCTGAGCCCCAATGCCTGGACATCTTATAAAACATTTAATTTTAAAACTTCGATTTTCAGATCCATTCCCTTCCTCCCTTGTCACCCACTCCCTCTGAGAAGATAAGCAATTCAGTATGTGTTGTACATGTATAGCTATGCAAAACATTACCATAGTAGATATATTGTAAAAGACTGCTTATATTTCCCTCCCACCCATCTCACCTCCCACCTGGTCCATTCCCTACTTTGATCCTGTCCCTCTTCGAAAGTGGGTACCGCCACCCTTCCCTCCCCCTAGAATGCCTTCCCCTCCATCATCCCCTTTTCATCCCCCTTTCCCCTACTCTCCTGCAGGGTGAGATATCCCATTTAGTATGTATGTGATTCTCTCCTTGAGCCAACTTCAATAAGAATATAGTTTTGCCTTTTTGCCTCCCTGTTCTTCACCTCCCCTGCAACTATTTCCCCTTGCCTCTTCTACATGAGATAGTTTGCCCTAGCCTGTCTCTCCCCATCTCTTCTTGCCACTTTCCTCTCTCACCTCTTAACTTCACCCCTTAAGTATCATCCCTTGCCTTCAAATTCAATCTGTGGCCTCTATCCATGTATATCTGTAAACATATGCCCATATACCCTTCTTCAATTATGAGAAAGGTTTCATCAGACACAGTTATTGTTTTTCCATGTAGGAATGTAAATAGTTCAAATTTGATAAGTTCCTTTTGATTTCTTTTCCTTGATTACCTTCTCAAGCATCTCTTGCTTCTTGCATCTGAATGTCAAATTTTCTATTCAACTCTGTTTTTTTCCTCAAGAATGCTTGAAAGTCCTCTATTGCACTGAATGACCATATTTTCCCCTGAAACAAGAAATTCAGTTTTGCTGGGTAGGTGACCCTTGGCTTCAATCCCAGCTCTTTTGCTCTTTGGAATATCATATTTCATGCCCTTCGATCCCTCATTGTAGAAGCTGCCAGGTCCTGTGCTATTCTGATTGTATTTCTACAATATTGAAATTGTTTCTTCCTGGCTGCTTGGAGTATTTTCTCCTTGATCTGGGTATTCTGGAACATGGCTATAATATTCCTAGGAGTTGTCTTTTTGGGATCTTTTTCAGGAGGCCATCGGTGAATTCGTTCAACCTCTATTTCCCTCTCTGGGTCTAACACATCAGGGCAATTTTCCTTGAGAATTTCTTTAAGGATGATTTCTAGGTTCTTTCTTTGATCATGGCTTTCAGGTAGTCCAATAATTTTTAAATTATCTCTCCTGGATCTATTTTCCAGGTCAGTGGTTTTCCCCATGAGATATTTCACATTGCCTTCTATTCTTTCATTTGTTTGGATCTGCTTAACAGCATCTTGATTTCTCATAAAGTCACTAGCTTCCATTGGCTCCAGTCTAACTCTGAAGGAATGAATCTCCCCAGTGAGCTTTTGAGATTCTTTTTCCATCTGGCAAATTCAGGTTTTTAAGGCATTCTTCTCCGCATTGCCTTTCTGAGCTTCTTTTGCCCTTTGAGTTAGTCTATTTTTAAGGTGTTATTTTCCTGTCAGGCTGTTGTCATTTCATACTTTTCTTTCATCTTTATCATTTCTCTTCCAAATTTTTCCCCTACTTTTCTTAAACAAATACTTTATTAACTTCTGTTTTACATCATTCATCTCCGCCAGATTTTGAGTTACAATCATTTACCCCCCATTATTCCCCTACCCAACCTCCCAGAACAGCAGTCCCACAGGATATCGCTTCCTCCAATCTGCTCTCTCCCATACCTTCTCCCATACCCCCATCGACTTTTCCATTAGAGGAAGATGAATCTCTGTGTCCCAATGCCTGCACATCTCATCTCCCAATTATAGGCAAAAGAGTATTAATAATAGTATTTATATATATATTTGAAACATTTAATGTTACGACCTTGAATTTCAGATCCATTTCCTTCTTCCCTTGCCACCCATTCCTTCTTGGGATATAAGTAATTCAGTATATGTTGTACATGTCTAGCTATGCAAAACATTATCATAGTAGATATATTGTGCAAGGCTGCTCATAATTCCCTCCCACTCATCCCACCCCCCACCTGGTCCATTCCCCACATGATCCTGACCCTCTTCTATAGTGGGTACCTCCAACCTCCCCTCACCCCAAGGATGCCCTCCCATCCATCATCTCTCCTCTCATCCCCCTTCCCCCTATCCTGCTGCAGGTTGAGATATCCCATTTAGTATGTATGTCATTTTCTACCTGAACCAAATTCAATGTGAATGTGGTTTTGCCTTTTTAGCCTTCCTTATTCTCCCCCTCCTTTGCACCCACTTCCCCTACATGAGATAGTTTACCCTACCATGTCTCTCCCCATCTCCTCTTGCCACTTTCCTCTCTCACCTCATAATTTCATCCCTTGAGTACTCTCCCTTCCCAACAATATCAACCTATGCCCTCTATCCATACACAACTGTAACCATATACACACACATTCACATATGTATTCGTATGACCACACCCCCTTCTTCCATTATTTTCATAGTGGGAAAGATATCATCAGTCACAGATATTGCTTTTCCATATAGGAATGTAAATAGTTCAACTTTGATAAGTTCCTTTTGATTTCTTTTCCCTAATTACCTTCTCAGGCATCTCTTACTTCTTGCGTCTGGATGTCAAATTTTCTTTTCAACTCTGGTTTTTTCCTCAAGAATGCTTGAAAGTCCTCTATTCCACTGAATGACCATATTTTCCCCTGAAACAAAATACTCAGTTTTGCTGGGTAGGTGACCCTTGGGTTCATTCCCAGTTCTTTTGCCCTCTGGAATATCATATTCCATGCCCTTCGATCCCTCAGTGTAGAAGCTGCCAGGTCCTGGGCTATTCTGATTGTGTTTCCACAATATTGAAATTGTTTCTTCCTGGCTGCTTGTAGTATTTTCTCCTTGATCTGGGGATTCTGGAACCTGGCTATAATATTCCTGGGAGTTTTCTTTTGGGATCTTTTTCAGGAGGTGATCTGTGGATTCTTTCAACCTCTATTTTGCCCTCTGGATCTAAAACATCAGGGCAGTTTTCCTTGAGAATTTCTTGAAGGGTGATTTCTAGGTTCTTTCCTTGATCATGGCTTTCAGGTAGTCCAATAATTTTTAAATTGTCTCTCCTGGATCTATTTTCCAGGTCAGTGGTTTTTCCCATGAGATATTTCACATTGCCTTCTAATCTTTCATTTGTTTGGATCTGCTTAACAGCATCTTGATTTCTCATAAAGTCATTAGCTTCCATTTGCTCCAGTCTAACTCTGAAGGAATGAATCTCCTCAGTGAACTTTTGAGATTCTTTTTCCATCTGGCAAATTCGACTTTTTAAGGCATTCTTCTCCTCATTGCCCTTTTGGGCCTCCTTTGCCATTTGAGTTAGTCTATTTTTTAAGGTGTTGTTTTCCTCAGTCAGGCTGTTGACCCTCATTTCATACTTTTCCTGCATCCTTCTCATTTCTCTTTCCAATTTTTCCTCCACTTCTCTTATTTGATTTTTAAAGTCCTTCTTAAGGTCCTCTATGGCCTGCAACCCGCTCATGTTTTCCCCTGGGGCTTTTGGAGCAGGACTTCTGACCTCACAGTCCTTTTCCCGCTCTATGCCCCCAAAATAGGAGTCTAGGGTTGCATTTTTCTGTTTCCTTTGCCTTGGCATGTTGCCACTTAATTACTTGACTTTTGGGCTTGTTGCCACACTATGGCTTTAAGGCCAGATAGAGGAATTTTCGTCCCAAACGTGTGGGGGGCAACTTCCGTTTCTGGCAAGCTGTAAACCCACCCACAACTTCCACCCTAGATCACAATCCAGATCCAGGGAGGTTAAAGCAAGAGCGATTACCCCCCAAGACTGATCGCTGGATCTCCCCACGATTTGTAGGCTGGGAGCCGGAAATGCCTCTGAAAACTACACAGTGGCGTGTCTCCTCAGCAGCTTCTAGCCCCCAGGGGAGGGAGCTGACGCATTCCCCAAATACAGGTCCCAAAGTCCATAGGACACTAACCTCTTACTTTGTCCTAGGCAAGTCTATGTTGATAATTCTGGCGTCTCCACAGTTCCTGGTGTTCTGGGGTTCCTCCAGCCGGCTGCTGGCCCTGCCGCCCTGGGGCTAAAACCTCGGCTCACGTGGACCTGGGCTCGGCTCGGCTCCTGCGCTCTGCGCGCTGCCGGCTCCCAGACCACTGCGCTGGTCCTTCCTGCAGGGTGCTGGGCTGTCCTCAGCGGGAGGTTAGCTTCTCTGTGTCGTTCTGTGGGTGCTGGGGCTCCAGAAGATTTTCAGAGTCCTTTTTTACATCGTTTGTGGAGAATCTGGGGGCAGAGAGGCTTGGAAGAGCTGTTTCTACTCCGCCATCTTGGCTCCGCCCGCCCCCTACTTTTCTTATCTGCTTCTTAAGGTCCTCTATGGCCTGTAGCCAGCTTGTATTTTCATTTGGGGCTTTTGGTGCAGGAGTTCTGACCTCACAGTCCTCCTCCATGCTTTGCTTCTCTTTGCCCCTAAAATAGGAGTCCAATGTTGAATTTTTCTGTTTATTTTGTTTCTTTTGCCTAGGCATGTTGCCAATTAATTACTTGATTTTTGGGCTTGTTGCCACAGTAGGACTCTGCCACCAGACAGGAGAGCTTCCACCCAAACGTGGGGTCTTCACAGCTTCTGCAGGTTGGGTGGCCTCTGTAAAGCCTCCACATGCTCTGGCAAGCTGGATACCCACCCCAAACCTCCACCCTAGACCATAATCCAGATCCACGCAGTTTAGAGCAAGAGAGATTAACCCCCAGACTGATTGCTGGATCTCCCTACTGTTCACAGACCAGGAGCTAGAGCCGCCAGTGCGGCTGCAAAATGGCTTCTGTGCAGCGTTTCTTTAGCAGCTCCCCCCCCCCCCCGCCCAGGGGAGGAATCTGAAGCATTCCCCAAATACTGGTCCCAAAGTCCATAGGGCACTAACCTCTCACTTTTTCCTAGGCATATTTGTGCTGATAATTCTGGAATCACCACAGTTGCTGGTTTTCTGGGGTCCCTCCAGCCAGCTGCTGGCCTGGCTGCCCTGTGGCTAAAACCTCAGCTCAAGCTGGCCTGGGATCAGCTCCCTGAGTGCTGCTGGTTCCCAGCACACTGTGCTGCCTGCTCTCAGAGTGCTACACTGGCCACTCCCTGCAGGGCTGCTGGGCTGTCCTCAGCAGGAAGTTAGCTTCTCTGTGTTGTTCTGTGGGTGCTGGGGCTCCAGAAGTTGTTCAGATTCCCCTTTTATATTGTTTGGAAGTTGTGTGGAGCAGAGCACCTTGGAAGTGCTGTTTCTACTCCGCCATCTTGGCTCCCCCCCCCCCCCGTAGTTGATTTTTATAAATTGTTCTAAATTTCTTTTCATTCTTTTTTTTCATCAGTTTATCAAAGTCTTTGAAAGGATTAATTTAATTGAATTGATATAAAATGATTTTTCTGGTACAGCTTACATAACTGCTTTACTTACTATTCACATAAGTCCTTTTCTGGCTCTTTGGAATCATCCATTTCCTATTTTTTATGGCAAAATAACTATTTAATCACATTCAAAAACCACAGCTTATTCAGATATTTTTCAATTGATCGGTATCACTTAGTCTCCAATTTTCTTTTTCTGTTGCTACAAAAGAGTTGCTATAAGTATTTTTGTATAATAGAACCTTTTCCTACTTATCTTTTTTGGACATAGTCCTAACAGTGGTAAAGCTGGGCAAAAGAAGATGCATTGTTCAACAACTTTTTTTATATTAAACCTAATTGCTTACAGAATGGTTGTACCTGTTCATAGATATCCTAGTTGTGTATTAATATGTTAATTTTACCATCACTCCCTTAATATTTGTCATTTTCCTTTTTTGTCATATTTACCAATCTTATGAGAATGAGGTAGAATCTTAGATCTGCTTTGATTTGTATTTTTCTAACTGGTTCTGATTTAGAAATTTGTTTTTCTTTTCTCATATGGCTATAGATAGCTGTGGTTTCTTCACTTGAAAATAATATTTTTTTTTGTTTTCAATTTGTTGTTTTTTGTTTGAGTTTATTTATTTTTAAAATTTTGAACATTAATTTCCACAAGATATTGAGATACAAATTTTTCCCTGTCTGTCCCCAACCACCAACCCCAAGATGGCAAACATACTCCTTCCCCCAATCTGACCTCTCTTATATCGCACCCCGCCAACCCCACCATTACTTCTCCCTTGCTTTCTTATAGGGCAAGATGGGATTTCTATACCACATTGCCTATATATCTTATTTTCTGGTTGTATGTAAAAAACAGTTTTTATCATTTGTTTTTAAAACTTTGAGTTCCAAATTCCCACCCTTCTTCCCTCCTCACACAACTCCACTGGGAATACCAGCCATTCAATATAGGCTATGCACGTGTAGCTGCACAAAACATTTCTGTATTTAGTCATGTGAAAGACTAACTATATTTTCCTCCATCCTATCCCACCCCACATTTATTCTGTTTTCTCTTTTGACCTGTCTCTTTGAAAATAATTCTCAGATTAGATTCTAGATGGCAAACTAGAGGGAAGAACCCCACCAAACTCTCCAAACTTTCCCCTCTAAAATACTTGTAAATAATTCTTCAAAAATAATTTTGTAGTCACAGAGCCAAGAAAAGGTCACAGTAAGATGTTATTCCAACCCTAGGCAATTTAAAAAGTCATCAAGAGAGTTCTGTCATAGGCAGAGTCAAGATGGCAGAGTAGAAACAGCATTTCCAAGCAGCTCTGGCTCCGACCACTTCTAATCCATATAAAAGGAGACTCTGAACAAACTCTGGAGCTACAGAACCCACAAGATGACACAGAGAAGCTAACCTCCTGCTGAGGATAGACTGGCAGCCCAGCAGGGAGTGGCCAGTACAGCACTCTGGGAGAGGAACCCAGGCCCATATGAGCAAGAGGTTTTAGACCCAGGGCGGCCTCACCAGCACCCTGTTGGAGGGATTCCAGAACACCAGCAGCTGTAGCATTTCCAGAATTACCAACATATAGATGCCAAGGACAAAATGAGAGGTCAGTGCAGTGTGGACTTTGGGACCAGTTCTTGGGAGTGCGTCACTTTTGCCCCCAGGGTAAGAAGCCACTGAGACACTTCAGCACAGTTGCAGTCACACTGCAGCTTAGCTCCTGGCCTGCAGACTAAGGGGGGAACCAGGCAATCAGTCTGGGGGGTAAGCACTCTTGCTTTAACCTGCTTGGATCTGGATTTCAATATAGGGTGGAGGTCTTGGGGTGTGTGACCAGCTTGCCAGAGTGTGTGGAGGCTTCAGAGAGGCCACCCAACTAATACCTCTGGCAGTTGAGAAAAACCCAGTGTTTGGGACAGAAGCTCCCCTGGCTGATGGCAGAGTCCTACTGTGGCAACAAGTCCAAAAGTCAAGTAATTGAGTGACAATATGCCTAGGCAAAGGAAACAAAATAAACAGAAAAATTCAACATTAGACTCCTATTTTGGGGGCAAAGAGGATCAAAGCATGGAAGAGGAGGAGGACTTTGAGGTCAGAAATCCCATACAAAAAGCCCCAAATGAAAATAAGAGCTGGTTATAAGCCATAGAGGACCTTAAGAAGCAGATAAGAGAATTCGGGGGGGAACTTGGGAAGAGAAATGAGAAAGATGCAAGAAAAGTAGGAAATGAGAGTCAATAGCCTGACTGAGTTGTACATGTGTAGCTGTGGAAAACATTACCATTGTATTAATATTGTAAAAGACTGACTATATTTCCCTCCATCCTATCCCACCTCCCATCTGGACCACTCTCCACTTTGATCCTGTCCCTTCCCTCCCCCCCACCCTACCCTCCCTTCCATCATCTCCCCCCAATCGCCCTCCTCCCCTCTCTCCTGTAGGTGAGCTATCCCACTGAGAATGACTGTCATTCTCTGCCTGAGCCAAATTCAATGAGAATAAGAATTTGCCTTTTTGCATTCCTGTTCTCCCCTCCCCTGCAACCACTTTCCCTTGCCTCTTTTACATCAGATAGTTTACCCCATTCTGTCTCTCCCCATCTCCTCTTGTTATGTTCCTCTCTCAACTATCAATTTCACCCCTTAAGTATCATCCCTTCCCATTAAATTCGACCTGTGCCCACTATCTATGTATACTTGTAAACATATATACACACATTCACATATGTAGTCATATGCCCATATACCCTTCTTCAGCTATTTTCATACTGAGAAATGTTTCATCAGTTACAGTTATCATTTTTCCATGTAGGAATGTAAATAGTTCAACTTTGATGAGTTCCTTACGTTTATTTTCCCTGTTTACTTTCTCAAGCATGTCTTGCTTCTTGTGTCTGAATGTCAAATTTTCTATTCAACTCTGGTTTTTTCCTCAAGAATGCTTGAAAGTCCTCTATTTCACTGAATGGCCATATTTTCCCCTGAAACATGATACTCAGTTTTGCTGGGTAGGTGATTCTTTCTTTTAATCCCAGCTCCTTTGCCCTGCAGAATATCATATTCCATGCCCTTTGATTCATAGAAGCTGTCAGAACTTGTGCTATCCTGATTGTGTTTCCACAATATAGAAATTTTTTCTTCCTGGCTGCTTGTAATATTCTCTCCTTGATCTGGGAATTCTGGAACCTGGCTATAATATTCCTAGTGGTTTTCTTTTTGGGATCTTTTTTCAGGAGGTCATTGATAGATTCTTTCAACCTCTATTTTGCCCTCTGGGTCTAAAACATAAGGGCAATTTTCCTTGAGAATTTCTTTAAGGATAATTTCTAGATTTTTTCTTTGATCATGATTTTTCAGGTAGTCCCATAATTTTTAGATTATCTCTCCTGGATATATTTTCCAGGTCAGTGGTTTTTCCCATGAGATATTTCACATTTCCCTTCTATTCTTTCATTTGTTTGGATCTGCTTAATAGCATCTTGATTTCTCATAAAGTATCTAGCTTCCATATGCTCCAGTCTAATTCTGAATGAATGAATCTCCTCAGTGAGCTTTCGAGATTCTTTTTCCATCTGGCAAAATCAGCTTTTTAAGGTATTCTTCCCCTCATTGCTTTTTTGAGCCTCTTTTGCCATTTGAGTTAGTCTATTTTTAAGGTGCTGTTTTCCTCAGTCAGGCTGTTGATCTCATTTCATACTTTTCTTGCATCTTTCTTATTTCTCTTCCCAATTTCCCCCCATGTCTCTTATCTGCTTCTTAAGTTCCTCTATGGCCTGTAACCAGCTCTTATTTTCATTTGGGGCTTTTGGTGCAGGATTTCTGACCTCAAAGTCCTCCTCCTGTTCCATGCTTTGATCCTCTTTGCCCCTAAAATAGGAGTCTAATGTTGAATTTTTCTGTTTATTTTGTTTCCTTTGCCTAGGCATGTCGCCCCTCAGTTACCTGACTTTTGTTCTTGTTGCCACAGTAGGACTCTGCCACCAGACAGGGGAGCTTCTGTCCCAAACACTGGGGTTTTCTCCACTGCCAGAGGTATTAATTGGGTGGCTTCTCTGAAGCCTTCACACACTCTGGCAAGCTGGTCACACACTCCATGATTTCCTCCCCAGACTGCAATACAGATGCTAGAATGGTAAAACAAGAACCATTACCCCCCAGACTGATCACTGGATCCCCCTACAGTTCACAGACCAGGAGCTGAAGCTTCAATGTGGCAAAGTGGTGTAAGCTGCATAGGCTCCTCAGTTGCTTCTTGCCCCCAGGGGAAGAAGCTGACACACTCTTCCGACCAGTCCCAAAGTCCACAGGGCACTGACCTCTCACTTTGTCCTAGGTATCTATGTGTTGATAATTCTGGAGATGCCACAGCTGCTGGTGTTCTGGGGTCCCTCCAGCTGGCTGCTGGTCTGGCCACCCTGAGGCTAAAACCTCAGATGACTCACAGGGGCCTGGGCTCAGCTCCCAGAGTGCTGTGCTGGCCACTCCCTGCCAGGCTGTCCTCAGTGGGAGGTAAGCTTCTCTTTGTCATTTTGTGGGTTCTGGAGCTTCAGAGGTTGTTCAGAGTCCCGCTTTTACATGATATTGAAGTGGTGTGGCCAGGAGCTCTGAGGAAGTGCTGTTTCTACTCTGCCCTTGAACCTATCTTTTGATCAAATTCTCAAGTAACATTGATCTCTTTAAAGTTAACTACAATTTCATAATTACTATATCTAATAAATTTTTCTTTCTCCTTCTTTCCTTTTATACTGCATTTGACATTATTTGTCACCTCCCTTTTGCATGTTCTATCTTGCTTGACTTTCATCATACTCCTCCTCCTTGTCCTCCTTTCTCTCCTTCTCCTCCTCCCCTCCTCCTTTTTTCTTTTAGTTCTTCCCCTTTTTCTCCTCCTTCTTCCATATCATTCCCCCTATCCATGGGTGCACCTTCAAGGTTCTGCTTCAAACGTTCTACTTGTGCTCAATACTTTCTCTTGGGGTACTCATCAGCTCCTGTATGTTTAATTGTCATTTTATGCAGATGACTCCCTGAATTATTCATTCAATCCTTTTCTCTCCTGAGCTCCAGGTCCATATCACAAATTGTTTATTAACTATTTCAAATTGTCATCCCTGAGACATCTTAAACTCACCATATCACAAACCAGATTTATAACCTTCCCAGTCCACCCTTCTACCAAATGTCCTATTTCTCCCAAGAATGTCACCATTTTTCATGTCTCCTGGGTTTGTAACTTTGGTATTAACCTTTCTCCTTACTCTGTCCCCACTTATCTAATCAGTTGCCAGTTTCATTTCTACCTCTACAATATCTGTCACTTCTGACAGCTTCCTTCTACTTATACTTCACCATCTTAATTCATTCCCTCAACACTCTTGCCTAAACTATTGCAATGTTGTCTTCTTTTTTTGTGCCCTCCTCATCTTTCCCCAATCCAGTTAATCCTCCACACACCTGACCATTCCATTTCCCTACTCAGTAAACCCCAGTGGCTCTCTATTGCTTCTAGATGAAATATAAATGTCTCTTTTTGGCGTTCAAACCCATTTACAACCTTATAGTATGTTTTTTCAGCCTGATTTTTCTCTTTCCTGAAAGTGTGGTCCAGTGAAATTGGCTTTCACTCTCTCAAACAACACATACCATCTCCTAGCTCCTTCCCTTTGTATTATCTCCTTAAAATCTGTCATCCTCCTCACCTCTTCCTAAAAACCAAAACCAAAACATGTTTCTTCCTTCAAGAAGGTACTCAAATATCATGCTTTCTATGAGGTCTTTCCTAGTTCTTTTTAACTCCTATGGATTTAGTTTTTCTTAATTTTCTCTTTATTCTGTATATACACACATATGTAGATATACACACATATATACATACGTATGAATACACATGCCCATAGACACATATGCATATGTTTACACTGTCTTCTCCCAATAGAATGAAATTTATTTGAGGACAGGCCTTTTTGCATTTTTAGTCTTTGAATCAGCAGCATTTAATACCATGACTGGCACATAGTAAGTATAAAACATGGCTTTTTTTTTTTTTTTTACTAATGGATTGATAGTACCTTTAGTGATGGGAAGTCTATACCAAAGTATGAAGCCTAAATCAAAATATAAAGCTTGTTAGATGCCATATTCCTTGGTGAACTCTCTAAAGTAGTTTCATCTTCCTTACACACATATAGAAAGGCTTAATCTGATTCAACACAATGCAAATTTAGTAAACGGAAGCTATACAAAAGGTATTGTGTTAATTACAGAGAATATACAAATGAAAATACAGTTCTGTACTCTAGAAGTTTATGGCCAATTTAAATGAATACACATTTTAAAAATGACTAAACTTATGTCCAAATGAATGTGAAAATAATATTCTTCATAAAATCGAACCTTACAACTTCTTATGCCTTAAAAAATAAAAAAAAAAACATTGGAATATACAGTATGTCCTTTCATCACATGCACTTGTTTTATATAATTTGGCATTGAATTTATAGATTTTGACACACATTCTTTAATTCCTCATGATAAAACAACACTTTTATGCTAGTGGATAAAAGGTATAACTTTGATCAACAGTTCATTTATCTAAAATCTAGGCTTGACCATAGTTCACAAGCATTTAGGTTTAAACAAAAAGAATTGTTGGGTCTTTGAAATTTATTTATCTCTATGTCTTGGATAAATAGCTCAGCTTTTTTGATATGTAGTATGATATGGTATTATACTAAAACATTCCATCTCCATTTGTGGGTTTCTGTAATCCCAGAATAAGTCAGTTTCCTAGTATATAAAATATTTATCAGAATTCATCCCTTTCCATTTTCTCAAGACTTTAAGACAAATCTTTTAGGTCCACTAGAAGTAAATACATCTGTGGCGGGAGGAGGTGAGAGCCATATTTTGCATTCTGATGAAGATGCTTAGATCTTATAGGCTTAGCTAGATATCTTCTGAAAATACTTGTGGAGTATAAGCTTTAATGAAAAAGATAATTTCTTTAGCTAAAAGTCTCCTTTCCAATCTTCAGAAGCCCATTCTTTTTATTGGCATTTATATGACGATTTCATTTTTACTTACCAGCAATATTTAGTAATCTTTTCTCTTTCCTAGCCCCATTTTAATAGTCTGCATGTTCATCTAACCTCAAGAAGCCTCTTTGTCACATTGTAAATGAATAACAGCTTTTCAAGCTGCCACATCAAGGTCTATGCTTGCTTTCTGATAATTAATTATACTATTCTACTTCAATATTTTGTATGATGATGTCATTAGGTTTGGGGTTTGACCATACTTTTCTTTGCTTTTTGTTATAACTGATTCTCTTTCATTGTGGGGCTTGACTTAAAAGCCTATCCTTGAAATGTATGATTTTCCCATACAAACAGCTGTTGTAGTACTTTTAAAAGTCATTTAAATGCGTGCTTTAAGAATTAAAACTTTTCCATGTTTCTTTGGATTAATATCCTTTTTACAAACCACAGTATTAAGAACATTAACAAAAGAAATCAATGAAATATGTGTACAGATGGAATCCAGCATACAACTGACAGAAAACTGACTAGAGGTGGGGAAACTATCCCACCACATGGTGCCATATGGTCAAGGTCAGATGTTCTAAATTACTCTGGTATTCACAGAAGCACACCCTCCCACAGATACACAAACATTGATGTCACAGAATATAACCATATAAATATTATTTTTTGTCCCAAATAATTCCCATACTATTTTATGGTAAAAGGTAGAAAATTATTAGATATAAAGGACATGTCAGAGTGGTCAGAAAGATCCAAGGAAGAAAGCATTATTTCTAATTGCAAAGATCAGGAAAATCACAGAAACATAATTCTGATTTCAAAGGCTTCACTGGGGAGGGCTTCATGGAGCAGGTGGCATTTGAGCTGATTTTTGAAGTCAACAGGATGAATGAAATGGTAGGTCACAGGGGAGAGAATGTTCCAGGAAGAGGGAATATCACTCACAAGGGCATAAAATTAGGAGAGGTCAGAACAAGTTCAAGATAAAGTGAGTAATCTGTCTTGGCTGGAACACAGAGTATAAAAAGAGAAATGCTAAAAAAATATGGAGGGAAAGGCAGGGTGAAATCAGAATGCAGAAGATGTCCAATTAAATAGTTTGCAAAACCAGAACTTTTCATCAGAAAGACATTTTCTCAGTGATGTAAACGATGGATTGTGTGAATTAAAGTGTCAATGTAAACATATATATATATATATATAATATATGTTATATATATATAACTATATACATATATATAACTATATCTATATATCTCTATATATCTATATATCTATCTATATATAGTCAAATTTTCCTATTTGAAATTCTCTCCATTCACTCCACATTATATAAATTAAAACAGAATGCTGCAGAGAGAAAACTACACAACTTGGCAGTAGCAGTGTTCTTGGTATATTTTTGCTTTTGTCACCGACTGCTATGTGACCACAGCTTTACCATCTTTGAAGCCTAGTTTCTACATTTTTAAAATGTGGATCATAACAGCTATAGTAATCTATCTCACAGATTTCTTGTGAAGATCAAAAGACTTAATATATTTACAATTCTTTGAAAACTTCAAAGTTCTAAACAAATTCCAGATATCATCTCTTATTGTTTCCCTTCCAAAGTATGTTGAATATTTCATGGTGGCTCAGAGGTAATTTAATTTTTTTTTACCAATGCTACAATTACACAGGATAGACCAACACTGGGAAGAAAAAAGAATGAAAATCCAGATTTTTTTTTTCTGCTCAGAGAAAAAAAATCCCATTATTATCCTTTTGGTATGTATTAGTTTTCTCCACTCAGGACTGATCTTTTTGTGGCCTACTCTTTTCACTTGCCTACTGAAACATGGAGGCCAATTTTGGTGCTTTCAACTGCTGTGCCCATGAGGTTCACTGTTGCTTCTGAGTCATTTCAGTTGGGTCTGACTTTATTTTCTCATCTGAAATTTTCTTGGCAAAAAACTAGTGATTTGCCATTTCATTTTCCAGCTTATTTTATATATGAGGCAACTGAGGCAAACAGTGTTAAATGACTTGCCCAGGGTCACACAGTTAATCAGTGTCTGTGACCACATTTGACCTTGGGAATATGAGCCTTCTTATATATAAAGACTCAGGACTTGCTGACTCCAGGTCCAAGGTTGTATCCATTACACCACTTACCTGCTTTTGGCCAACACCAAATAAAAATAAACAAAAGGAGATGGTACAATGGAAAGAGCACTGACATGTAGTTGGTGACCTGACTTCAAGTCCTCTTTCTAAACTTTCTATCCCTGTGACTTTGGACAGGTCACTTAATTTCTCTGGTCCATAGTTTCATCATCTCTTTAATGAGGAGATGAATTGGATTGCCTCTAATATCTAGATGTAGAATTATGAATATAAAAGTGTGCTTCAGAATACAAAACGTGAAAAGAAAGGAATAATATGGACATTGTGTCTAAATAAAATTTAAAACAAAAAAAAAACTAACCAACTGCATTTCTTTTCTTTGACTATCAATATTTTCCTTATTATTTTGTATTGTAAAGTGCATATTTTTAAACTATTAATTTCTTCACCAGTTTGTACAAATGAAAAATTTCCCAAACCCAACCAAAACAAACAAACAAAAAAGAGCAACCAACCAACCACAGAAGGGCATGTCTGATAAACCACATTTCCCATCAAGTTATTTGGAAAACACTAGTCTAAAGGGGAGAATTACCTCACTAGTACAAGAAGAAAAATCTAAGTGAGAGGTCTGAATGCTGCTTTTTCCTCTGGGGAAAAAAAGACTATTATGTGAAGGGGTGGAGCTGGGAGAGATGTGGTGGGAATGCAAATGTTTGGGCCATTTCCCCAGGGGAACCTCAGTCTGTCAGTGTGCATCTACCACATTCCAAATTCTAACAAGTCAATACAGACCTTTCTTATCTTTTTATTAACATTTTCTGTAATTACACATTCCTAAGACTTTGAGTCATCCCTTAAGCCTTATTTTGGTATAAAAAGGATTCTACTATGACATTAATGCCAAAAAAAAAAAAGCACCAAGTTAGAATAGCTTTGTTACTTTAAAAGATATCATATAAGTAGAAATTTTTTTCATGTGATGATATTTTTATTTTCAGGGAGATGATGTTGAGTGAATAATTCCTTAGGATTTTTTTAATGGATGCTTTTACTAAAAAAAAAAAATAACTTTTTTGTAGAGTAGGTCTCAAATCCAGGCTGGAATACATTAGGCCAGGCATCCATTCTGACACGAACAGTAGCTTTGACCTCGGCTGGTTTGCCCCTTATTAGGTGACCACCTGGCTCTTGGGGGACAACCATATTAATGTGGCACTTAGTGGTTATACCCTAACAACTTAATCCTCTGGAGTTTATAACTGTGGAGCTAAAGAGATCTGCCAATCCCAGTCCCCATATTTGCTGGGATTATAGGCGTTTGATAACATGCTTGCTTAAAAAGGAAACTCTTAACAAGAAACTATATTTAAGCATTATTAACAGGAACTTTTTTTAGGTCATCTTTCTGCTTTTCTATTCTGGAGATATTGATTAGGTAGTTATTAAATAATTAAGGAAAACTTTTTAGAAAGGGTTCATGGTTCTATGTTAATTTTCTTTTTTTTTTTAATTAAACAAATGCTTTATTAACTTCTGGTTTACATCATTCATTTCCACCAGATTATGAGTTACATTTTCCCCCCATTTTTTCCCTACCCACCACCCCAGAATAGCAGTCCCAACTAGATATCCCCTCATCCAATCTGCTCTCTCCCATATCTTCTCCCATACCCCCTTCGACTTTGCCATTAGGGCAAGGTGAATCTCTGAGCCCCACTGCCTGGACATCTTATGAAACATTTAATTTTAAAACTTCGATTTTCAGATCCATTCCGTTTCTCCCTTGTCACCCACTCCCTCTGAGAAGATAAGCAATTCAGTATGTGTTGTACATGTATATCTAAGCAAAACACTACCATAGTAGATATATTGTAAAAGACTGCTTATATTTCCCTCCCACCCATCTCACCTCCCACCTGGTCCATTCCCTACTTTGATCCTGTCCCTCTTCGAAAGTGGGTACTGCCACCCTCCCCTCCCCCTAGAATGCCCTCCCCTCCATCATCCCCTTCTCATCCCCCTTTCCCCTACTCTCCTGCAGGGTGAGATATCCCATTTAGTATATATGTGATTCTCTCCTTGAGCCAACTTCAATGAGAATATAGTTTTGCCTTTTTGCCTCCCTGTTCTTCACCTCCCCTGCAACTTTTTCCCCTTACCTCTTCTACATGAGATGGTTTGCCCTAGCCTGTCTCTCCCCATCTCTTCTTGCCACTTTCCTCTCTCACCTCTTAACTTCACCCCTTAAGTATCATCCCTTGCCTTCAAATTCAACCTGTGCCCTCTATCCATGTATATCTGTATAAACATATATGCCATATATGGCATAAACATATGCCCATATACCCTTCTTCAATTATGAGAAAGGTTTCATCAGACACAGTTATTGTTTTTCCATGTAGGAATGTAAATAGTTCAACTTTGATAAGTTCCTTTTGATTTCTTTTCCTTGATTACCTTCTCAAGCTTCTCTTGCTTCTTGCATCTGAATGTCAAATTTTCTATTCAACTCTGGTCTTTTCATCAAGAATGCTTGAAAGTACTCTATTCCACTGAATGACCATATTTTCCCCTGAAACAAAATACTCAGTTTTGCTGGGTAGGTGACCCTTGGCTTCAATCCCAGCTCTTTTGCCCTCTGGAATATCATATTCCATGCTCTTCAATCCCTCAGTGTAGAAGCTGCCAATATTGTGTTTCCACAATATTGAAATTGTTTCTTCCTGGCTGCTTGAAGTATTTTCTCCTCGATCTGTGAGTTCTGGAGCCTGGCTATAATATTCCTAGGAGTTTTCTTTTTGGGATCATTTTCAGGAGGTGATCGGTGGATTCTTTCAACCTCTATTTTGCCCTCTGGGTCTAAAACATCAGGACAATTTTCCTTGAGAATTTCTTTAAGGATGATTTCTAGGTCCTTTCTTTGATCATGGCTTTCAGGTAGTCCAATAATTTTTAAATTATCTCTCCTGGATCTATTTTCCACGTCAGTGGTTTTTCCCATGAGGTATTTCACGTTGCCTTCTATTCTTTCATTTGTTTGGATCTGTTTAATAGTATCTTGATTTCTCATAAAGTCACTAGCTCCCATTTGCTCCAGTCTAACTCTGAAGGAATGAATCTCCTCAGTGAGCTTTTGAGATTCTTTTTCCATCTGGCAAATTCGACTTTTTAAGGCATTCTTCTCCTCATTGCCTTTCTGAGCCTCTTTTGCCATTTGAGTTAGTCTATTTTTATGGTGTTATTTTCCTCAGTTAGGCTGTTGATTGTCATTTCATACTTTTCTTGCATCTTTTTCATTTCTCTTCCCAAATTTTCCCCCACTTCTCTTTTCTGCTTCTTAAGGTCCTCTATGGCCTGTAGCCAGCTTGTATTTTCATTTGGGGCTTTTGGTGCAGGAGTTCTGACCTCACAGTCCTCCTCCACGCTTTGAGCCTCTTTGCCCCCAAAATAGGAGTCCAATGTTGAATTTTTCTGTTTATTTTGTTTCGTTTGCCTAGGCATATTGCCACTTAATTACTTGATTTTTGGGCTTGTTGCCACAGTAGGACTCTGCTACCAGACAGAGGAGCTTCCGCCCAAACGTGGGGTCTTAACAACTTCCGCCAGTTGGGTAGCCTCTGTAAAGCCTTCACCCACTCTGGCAAGTTGGATACCCACCCCAAACTTCCCCCCCAGACCACAATCCAGATCCAGGCAGTTTAAAGCAAGAGCGATTAACCCCAGACTGATTGCTGGATCTTGCTACAGTTCGCAGACCAGGAGCTAGAGCCACTACTGAAGCTGCAAAATGGCTTCTGTGCAGCTCTTTCTTCAACAGCTTTTTGCCCCCAGGGGAGGAAGCCACGTGTTCCCCAAATACTGGTCCCAAGGTCCATAGGGCACTAACCTCTCACTTTGTCCTAGGCATATTTGTGCTGATAATTCTGGAATCGCCACAATTGCTGGTGTTCTGGGGTTCCACCAGGCGGCTGAAGGCCTGGCCGCCCTGGGGCTAAAACCGCGGACTTGGGCTCGGCTCTGTGGGCTGCGCTGTAGGTGCCCAGAGCGCTGTGCTGCCTGCCCTCAGTGCGCTGTGCTGGTCGCTCCCTGCAGGGCTGCTGGGCTGTCCTCAGCAGGAGGTTAGCTTCTCTGTGCTGTTCTGTGGGTGCTGTGGCTCCAGAAGTTGTTCGGAGCTCCCTTTCACATTGTTTGAAATTCGTGTGGGGCTGTTAATTTTCTATTCACAATTTTTTATTAGAACAATTTATTATCATCATTGTCATTAATCTGGTTAGTTCAATGTTGAGTCTGGAATTCTGCAAATGTTTTCTTCTATCTTTCTAAACATAGTCCTAGTTCAAAGCATTCATATAAACAATGCAATATTTAGGCTATTGTTAAAAATACTTCTCTAACCTTTTGTTGGTATATATATACATACATACATATATATATATATATATATATATATATATGTATGTATATATATATACATTCATATTAAAAAGCCTTAGGCCAGTTGTCCTCTGGTACATAGCTCAGATAATTTCATATGAAAGTGGGTTGGTTGCCCAGACCACCCGACCTCCTGAACCTGGGTTTCAATCACAAAAGTTCCCATAGACAAAGCCTGACTATAGAATAAAACAAGCCTAAACACGGACTCATCTAAGTTTGGAGCTTTAACAATCACTTAATCTAACATTTTCTTTTTCTCAATAGGAAATGGAAACCATAAGAGAAGCTCTTATAAAGGCCCTGGAGTTGAAAAGGGCAAATTCCTATAGTATTTGTGCCATATTTACAGGATTAAACTACAACTACCTCGAATACTTAGCATTGATTTTCATTATGTAAATTATCTGGGGCTCTTGCTTTAGCTCTTATATGCTGTTTCCAAAAAAGAGAGACACAGTAGTTTAAGCAAGCTGTTCTTTAAAGATTTACTGGTGCAACATATTGAAGATATCACTCTAAATAAAGTGAATACATTAAATTTACTTGTGATTTTTCAATTTACTACAAGCAGCTATTAAGTTGGTCCCAGATTATACCTTTCCTACTATCATTCTGTCGGCATCTTTATCAGCCAGTCTCATATCTTTTTCATAATCATTGACCAAATTCCAGCTCATTCCTTACTAAAGTAGTACATTACCTACCTCCTGGTCTTCTATTCAAATTGTGCTCTCAAAATCAATGACTTCAGTATGCAAGTAAATGTTCTCTGAAGACCCTATTAACTTTAAGTTCATCAATCTTCTCAACTCCCATAATCTACATCTTCACTCTACCTTGGTCAAACATAGAGATGGTAATAATCATTATCTCTCCCAGTATCTATAACTAGGTTACTTGTAAAATCCAGACCTCTGAAATGCAATTATTTTTCTGTGCAAATGACTCCCAAAACTATATAACCCCCTATAATCACTCTCAGAATCTTAGGCCTTATATCTTCACCCAACTGCTGAATGACCTCACCTAGATGAAAAAAAGTGAAATTTATTAACATTTGCTTTTTCCCTGTTGCCTATAAAGATATTCTGGTCTCTTCTATCCTGAAAAAAATCTTTCACTTGTCCCCATCCTTCTAGCAAGTTAATTCCACATATCACTACTTCCTTCTTTTATATCTAACATCTTAGAAAAAGTAATTTATGCTTGATGCCCAACTTGCACTGACTTCTTAACACTTTGTGCTTAGACATGATTCCTATGAAGATATTCCCTTAAGAATATAGTCAGCTCTGGTCTCTTTTCTGAGCTTCAGTCTCACATCACCAAGTGCTTATTAGACATCTAAAACTGCATATTTTGTAAGCACAGTAAATGAAACATGAAAAAAACAGAGCTCTTTTCCCCCAAACCCACTCTTTATTTGAATTTCCCTAATATCATTTGAAAAAAATGCTATCCTTAAAGTCACCCAGATTCACAAACCTCCTGTCATCTTATGTCCCCACCCCACAAATCCAATCACTTGCCATGTCTTATTCTTTCTATACCATAACATCTCTCACAAACTCCCCTTTCTCTCTATTCATGTAACCACTATCATAGTTCAGTATTTCATTAACTCTTGCATAAACTATTGTAATAGCTACCAATTGGTGTCCCCATCTCATGTCTCTCTGTTGTCCAAATCATTTTCTATACAGTCGACTGCTATTTTCCTAAAGCATGTCTTACTATGTTATTCTCCTACTAAACACTGGGTTCATCTAGACTCCCTAGGTAGATAAAGGGGAGAAAGTAAGGGTTCTTCAGATTGAACAATCACCTTCTTTTATCATCACAATTCATCTTTATAATCTGTGACAGCTTTAAATTAAAAAGGCCACAGTGATTCATTACACTGAAGAGACTATTTCTGTGAAAGGGAGGACTACCTTTTTTAATATTTAAAAATATTCTAGATATTACTAAATACAATCTTGGCAGAACAAAGTGAATTAACTCATCTATTTATCATGTTAAAAATTAACCCCCTTCTCTCCTATTCCTGAATGTTCCCTCCCCCCTTCTTCTTTTCTCTCCCTTTCTCTTCCTTCTCTTTTTACTTGTACTTCTTCCTTCTGCATCTCCGCCTTCACTGATTTTCTGGCACTATATATGGTAAGTTAAACACAGCCCTTCCTCTCTTGGAGTCTATAAATTAATATAATACTGAAATGAACAGAATTATTATGGACATTGTAAGTCAAATAGCAAATATTTACATTAGTGGTAAGAAAAACTCATGCCTTTTAGGTATATATGCAAGCATGAGTAATTTGTGGGATTTGAAAGTTGGGGTGACTTTCCATTACTTTCCCAGTTAATTATCAAATTCTTCCTGAAGTAGCAAGAGTTCTTATAATGTAGGGAAGAGAAGAATTTGGCAAACTGGGAAGAGATAAATATTTTTGTAGCAAAGTGTACAATTTAAGAAAAATCAGACTGATTGAAATTGGATGACTAGATGAAGGCATATATTTGCCTGGGCAGAACTATATCCTTTTAATTGTTAAGATTTCAAAAGATACTCAGAAAAATATGGAATCTATGAGTTCATTCTGCTCTGCTTAGAATAGGACTTTGAAACAGTGTCAATAATTTAAAAAATTCCTTAAAATTACAATCTATTAAGCTCTTCTGTGACCTCATCACTCAGGTGGACACGTTTCCCATAATCAGTTTCTTAGTTCACAAATACAGCAAAGTTGATCCCAATGATCTTGGGATCTGGTATAAGGAAAAAATGTGATGTTTGGAAGTTATTGCTAAGACATTAGTTGTTTTAACTAATGATTTCTAAAGAGTATAATTTTCTGGGAATTGTATAGATCAAATAGAAGGAACCCACTTCTTAATAGAATAATAAACCAACTGACTGTTTTTGATTAATCCTGTGTAACAAGGTGAATGAATGTCATAAAATCACTCTCTACATTTGTTTAAGGTGGCCTCTTTTCATAAAATATTTAATATTTGAATAAGCTCCAACCAATTATGTGGAAAATGATGAAAACAACAATTAATGATAAAAATAATAATTAATGTATTAAAGATTTTAAAAAATGCTTTAGATGTATTATTTCAGATGATATACTATGAATCGGTAAAGTGGTGTGGAAAAATCATTGGATTTGGAATCAGAAAGACCTGGGTTTCTATTCTGACTCTTTTACTAATGTACAATAGAATCTACAGAGTTTGAGACTCTGGATTTAAATGCTCCTTTCATTACCTAATACCTGTGTAATCTTGGGCAAGTCATTTAAAGCTCACCTCTGCTCTGGTAGACCTCAGTTTCTTCATCTATTAAATGATATGTTTTGAATAACTGGCCTCTGAGATTCCTTCAGCTCCTAAATCTATGATACTAACTCAATTATTACTACCTAGAGACTGGGATGTTGACCAAGATGAACTCTGAGATCATGTCCTGTTATAGTTATATCATCATTTTTAGAAGCTTACAAGGAGCTTCTTTTTCCCTCAAGTCACCTATACAATCCCCTTCTCCCTCTACTAGCCAGAGAACTTTGACTTCTACTTTACCAAGAAAATAGAAACTATCTATTGTCAACTCCCTCTGTCTTCCTATTCTATACCTCATAACCCTTCTACATAATCTTTCATTCTCTCCTCCTTTGTCACCTTTGTCCAGGTTAGCCTTTAGCAGCATTGAGATATAGTCCTAGATCCTTTCCACATGCCATTTTAAGTTTTCAAAGTTGCCTCATTCTCTGAGTTTCACCTAACCAATCAGGTATTTTTAACCAATTTCAGAATCAATAGGACACTGACTGGAGAATGAAATGGCAAATACTTCAGCATTTCTGTCAACAAAATTCCAAATCAGGTCAAAAAGACTCAGACACAACTGAAATAACTGAACAAAACCAAAAGGAACTTCTTTGGATTTTACATCTGAATTCTGACTTTAACTTTAGTCCTTACCTCTCTTTTCGGTGTATCAATTTTTTTTTTATTTTTAATGATTTGTTTTAGACTCTTTGGCCTTACAATTCTGTATTCTAAATCTTGTCAGGGCTAAACCTACTCATGGTCTTGTCTCTCTTTGATTAATAAGGGGTTGTCTCAATAACAAGTGTTTTGGACTAAAACTGTAGAGAGTATACTTATGGCTGTATTCTTGTAAAGTTCCCAGTTTGTCATCATCCTAGTTTTTTTTTTCTACCCTTGATTAATAATAGACTTGCCTCCTTAGAAATTAATACTCTTGTATCACATGTGCACTTTTTACCACCAAAAATTCAGAATATGAATCATGCCTTTACTCTTATAAGATGCTTTGCTAATCATTATAAAATAGAATGTTGAGAATATGGAAGGAACCCTGGAAGTCACATAATCCAACCCCCTCATTTCATGCATGAAGAGACTGAATTCCAAAGAGGGTTTGGGGTTGCAATACAAAAATCTGTATGTCCCCATCCAATTCCCAATTCTGCCATGAAAGAGGCAACATCTTATGTTAAATTATTTAAAGGCTCACCTGGTCCCAATGACTATGCAGGCTAATATAAGCACATGAAAACATGAGGATAAAACAGGACAGCACATTCTGAAACATCTGATGAATTAGTGAACATCAGTGATTTCAGGTCACTGAAGGAAAAGCAGATTGGAGCAATTCTTTTGACTTTCTATTTAGTTTGCTAGGATTTTGCCAATATTCTAGTAAGTCGGTCACCTTCTTAAAGTCAACCACTTTCTCTTTCATCTTTACTGATGTTTTTTTTGGGGGGAGGAATTAAGCAATGTGAAATTCCCTAAGGACTTTAACATTGACAGAGTCACAATAACTGCCAAACTGAGGACTCAAAAATAATGATAATCACAAAGACTGGCATTTTCATAGCATTTTACAATTTACATAGAAACTCCTCATGTACACCCAGAATGTAGGTAGTGGCAATATTATTGTCACTGCATATAGACAGGAGATTGAAGCTTAGCTTTAGGTTGTAAATGGCTCTGTTATGGAACATATGCCTTACTGCATATTTTCCCTCCAGTCCATAATGTACTTTCTTTTTTGGGTAATACTAGATTGCTTAAAATAACAACAAAACATAAATAACTCATGTTCTTGGCTGATTAACAAGGAAGTTTCCTCTGGGAATGAAATTACATAGAATTACAGACACAAGAGTAGTTTTGTTTCTAAAGGTTTGAACTACTTATTCAATGGATATACAGAATTGGAGTTCCTGGAGGGCAATGATTGCCTCATTTAAATATTTGTGCACCTATTACCTGGCACTAAATAAATGCTTAATTGCTTAATTTAAAATTTTAAAAATCACTATAATATAGTAGGAAAAGTGAAGAATTTAAATCTGAGGGAGCTATGTTGGAATTCTGGCTCCAGTACTGACAGACTTTATGGTTATTGAAAAAAACATTTAACCTCTCCAGGTCTCAGTTTACTAATTTACAAAATAGAGATATTAATATTTACTCTTCTAACTTCATAGCGTTGATGTGAGGGGAAAATAGCTCTGAGTAAACATGAAACACAAAACATGGATCACTATTTAACTTATAGCATTTTACTATTATTTTTTCTAAATTAAATTTTACTTTTTTAATGAAAAATGTATTTCTCCCCCTCCATTGGAAAAAAAGAAATATAACAAATAGGCCTAGTCAAGCAAAAACAAATTCTCATATTAGCTATGTCCTAAAAATATATCCCATTATACAACATTAGTCCAAGTCAGTCAATACTCAGCAAGCATTTATGAGGTACTCAGTGTATGCCAGGCACTGTGCTCAGCACTAGTAATATAAATACAAATAGAAAAAAAAAAACAGTCCTTGACTTCAAGGAAACTTATATTCTAATGGAGGAAGACAATAAATAACAGCAACCTTAGAAAAGGTAAAGGTGAAGACATGGCAAAGAAAGTCTGGATAAGCACAGAAAGGAAGGAGAGGTGGATTGCATGCTCCATCATCAGTTCTGTAGAATCATGATTAGTTCTTACATCAATCTTAATTCTTAAGTCTTTTAAGGTTAGTTGTTGTTGTTGTTGCTAAATTAATTACTATCCCTGTTTTGCTATTTTACTGTGCATTAGTTCCTACAAGTCTTCCCAGATTTCAATGAAAACATTCTTGCCATCATTTCTTTTAGAATAATACTTTTCCCTTTCTCCCATATGCTATAATTTGTTCAGCCATTCCTTAATTGAAGGACACCTTTTTATATTCCATTTCTTAATTACTATAAGAAGAGCCCCTATAACTATTTTGGAACATATAGGTCCTTTTCCTGTTTCTTTGATCTCTTTGGGATATAGAACTAGCACTGCATTGTTTACTCAAAAAGATATGCACAGCATAATGGCTTTTTGAGTATAGTTCAAAATAATTTTCCAGAATTGTTGGACAAATTTAAAGCTCTAATGTTTATTTTTCCAAAGGCCCTTCCAACATTTGTCATTTTCCTATTTTTTGTCAATTTTGCCATTCTGATGCATGCAAGATAAAACTTCAGAGTTGTTCATTTATATTTTTCTAAATATTAGTGTTTTTTTTTTTTTTACTAAACTTTGGATAGGCTGGATTTCTTCCCTTGATTACTAGATCTGTTCATATCATTTGACTATCAATTGAGGAATGACATTTTTCCTTATAAATTTGAATCAATTCCTTATATATTTTGGAAATTAGGTCATTAGCAGAGTGTTATTGTAGTTGTTCAGTCATTTCAGCCCTGTCTGATTCTTTGTGAGTCCATTTGGGATTTTCTGGACAAAGATACTGGAAAGATTTGCCATTTTCTTCTCCAGCTAATTTTACAGATGAAGGAATTGAGGAAAACAGAGTTAAGTGTCTTGCCCATGTTCACACAGCTAAAAAGTGACTGTCTTCCTGACCCTAGTACCAGCACTCAACCCACTGCAATACATACCTTCCCAAGACTGATGAGACAATGAAAATGCAATGTGTTCTTTTCTCATGACTCTTCACTTTTTCTTTTCTTTTTTAAAAAAAATATTTATTATTTTATTTCCCCAATTACATGTAAAAATAATTTTGACATTCATTTTAAAAAATTTGGGTTCCAAATTCTCTTCTTTCCTCCCTCTCCACCCCCTCATTGAGGAGGCAAACCATTTAATATAGGTTATGCATGTGTAGTCATGTAAAACATTTCCATATTAGTCATGTAACGAAAGAAAACATACACCAAAAATAAAAACCCTCAGGAAAAATAAAGAGGGTAAAAAAAGGATTCTTTAGTCTGTATTCAGACACTATCAGTTATTTCTTGAGGGTTGTATAGCATTTTTTCATCATAAGATCTTCAGAATCATCTTGGATCATTGTATTGCTGAGATTAGCTGTCATTCACAACTGATCATCTTAAAATATTGCTATTACTTTGTAAAAAGTGCATTTCACTTTTCGTCAGCTCACGTAAGTTTTTCCATATTTTTCTGAGAGCATACTTCTCATCATTTCTTCTGGTACAATAATATTCCATCATTACTACATACCATAATTTGTTCAGCCATTCCTCAAGTAATGGATATCCCCTCAATTTCCAATTCTTTGTCACAAGAGTTGCTCTAAATATTTTGTGTATATATAGATCCTTTTTCTTTTTTGTCTTTATCTCTTTGGGAATACAGATCTAGTAGGTATTTCTAGGGCAAAAGATATGCATTGTTTTATAGATCTTTGGGCACAGCTCCAAATTACTTTACAGAAAGACTAAATCAGTTCACAACGCCACCAACAGTGTATTAATACCTCATTTTCCCCACATCCCCTCCAATGTTTGTCATTTATGTTTTCTGTCCTATTGGCCAATCTAATAGGTATGAGGTAGTACTTCAGAATTATTTTAATTTGCATTTCTCCAATTGTGAGTTATAGCACTTTTTCATATGGCTATTTGATTTGATTTATGAAGCTTTGATCACATCATCTGAAAATTTTATATCTTTTCATCATTTTATCAATTGGGGAATGACTCTTATTTTTATAAATTTTACTCAGTTCTCTATATGTTTGAGAAATGAGGCCATTATCAGAGAAACTTGATTCAAAATTTTTTCACAGTTACTATTGCTAACTATATCTCCCTCTGTTCTATTCCCCCTGTTTCTTCTACTCTCCCTCTTCTTTCACCCCATCCCTCCTCAAAAGTGTTTTGCTTCTGATTACCCTTTCTATCATCTGGTCTTCCTTCTTTCACAACTCCACCCCTTTTCTTATGCCCTTCCCCTCCTACTTTCCTGTAGCATAAGATAGATTTCTATACCAAATTGAGTGTATATGTTATCCCTCTCTGAGACAAATCTGATGAGAATAAGGTTCTCTTACTCACCCTCACTTCTCCTTTATTGTAAAAGATTTTTCTTGCCTCTTTTATGTGAGATTATTTGCCCCATTCTATCTCTTGCTTTCTCTTTCTCCAAGCATACCCTTTCTCATTTCTGTAATATTATCTTTTATAAATCATCCCTTCATATTCAACTCATACCTGTGCCGTGTGTGTGTGTGTGTGTGTGTGTGTGTGTGTGTGTGTATATATACTCTTTCTATCTGCCCTAATGAGGAGAAACTTTTCATGAGTTATAAGCATCATTTCCCCATGTAGGAATATAAAGACTTTAACCTTATTAAGTTCCTTATGATTCCCCTTTCTGGTTTAACTTTTTTGATTCTCTTGAGTCCTTGCATTTGAAAATCAAATTTTTTATTTAGCTCTGGTTCTTTCATCAAGAATGCTTGGAAATCCTCTATTAATTGAATGTACATTCTCTCTCTGAAGGATTATATTCAGTTTTTCTGGGTAGGTGATTCTTAGTTGTAATCCTAACTCCTTTGCCCTCTGGAATATATTCTAAGTCCTCTGATCTTTTAATGTAGAAGCTGCTAAATCTTGTGTTACTCTAACCATTGTTGCATGATATGTAATTATTTCTTTCTCACTACTTGCAGTATTTTCTCCTTGACCTGGGAGCTCTGGAATTTGGCTATAATATTCTTGGGAATTTTCATTTTGGCATCTCTTTCACGAGGTGATTTCAATTTATATTTTGACCACAGGTTCTAGAATATCAGGGCAGTGTTCCTTGATATTTCTAGAGAGATGATATGTAGTCTATTTTTTTAATCATGGCTTTCAGATAGTCCAAGAATTTTAAAATTCTCTCTCTATTTTCAAGGTCTATTGATTTTCCAATGAGATATTTTACATTGTAATCTATTTTTTTCTTTTGGTGTTGTTTTACTGTTTCTTGATTTCTCATAAATTCATTAGCTTCTATTTGCTCAATTTTAATTTTTCAGGAATCATTATCTTCATTGAGATTTCATACCTCCTTTTCTACTTGACCAATTGCACTTTTTAAGGAGTTTATTTCCTTCAGTGAATTTTTGTGCTTTTTTCCATTTGGCCAATTTTTCATTTGCAGGCATTCTTCTCCTCACTGGCTTTTTGTACCTCTTTATTTCATTTGGTCTAGTTGGTTTTAAAGTTATTACTATTATTGTTTATTTTTATTATTATTAGTAGTAGTAATAGTATTTATTGTGTCTCCTTTGCAAAGATGTTGACTCAGTTTTCATGATTTTCTTTTTTTTTTTTTTTTGAGGGCAGTTGGGGTTAAGTAACTTGCCCAAGGTCACACGGCTAGGCTTTTGTTTGTGTGTGCATTAAGTGTCTGAGGTCGGATCAGAACTCAGGTCCTTCTGACTCTGGGGCCAACGCTCTACTCACTGCACCACCTAGCTGCCCCTCATGATTTTCTTTAATGGTAACTTTTTATGGTTACAATTTTTTTCTGTTATTTGCTCATTTTCCCAGGTTATTTCTTGACTTTGTTAAGGTAGGGTTTTGCTTCCTGGGTGGAGAGTGCACTGTCCCAAGCTTTAGGTGTTCTGTGCAGCTTTTTAAGAGATAAGTGTAGCAATCTGTAAGTTTTCAGTTCTTCCAAAATGATATGACTGAACGATAGATGTTTACTACTCTACTGGCCTGTGCTCTGATCTGTGAGTGACCACAAGCACTCTTTTCTTCCCTGGAAATGTGGTGACGGTCCCCACTCCAGTGCAGTTTCAAGCTCTGTGGTGCTACTTCTCCTCCTTGCCCTAAAACTAAGTCCCAGGACTATGACCTGGATTCAAGTATGGGCAAAGAAACATAGTCCTGCCTCTGTTCTGGTAAAGGGATGTCTGTATTCTCCTTCTGATAAGTTGTCTAACCCCCTTACCATCTGTGGGCTGAGAGCTATGGAAGCAACCACTATTGTGTCTGATTCAGGCTCCCAAGGCCTACTCCTGGTTTTCTGGGAATTTTTTGCTTGGGCTACTTTTGTGCTGGTGAAGCCTGTGCTGTGTTGGGCTCTACACTTACCCTGCTGAGACAGACCTTTCCTGCTGACCTTTTAACTTGTCTTTGGCTGGAAAATTATTTCACCGAACCTTTTGTGGATTCTGCTGTTCTAGGAATTGTTTTATGACATTATTTAAAGGTATTCTGAGGGGTTTTAGGGAGAAATAAGGCGAGTTACTGCCTTTTGTCAACCATCTTGGTTGCATCCCTCCCCATGATTTCTTACCCCCTCCCACCTCCCATCCCCCCCCTTTTCCCCACTAAAATAAACTTCAGTGTGTTTGCCCTCTCTTGTATTCCTACCCCACGAGAAGAGGGGCAGGACACCCTCAGAGAGCTATAAAAATAAGATAACGGGCAGTTTAGATACTTAGAGTTAAGGATATGTAATGTACAACTCATTTGTTATTTTGTGTTATTGGAAGAAAAGCCCCAAACACATCGTTTGGATTCCCAATTAACAAACTTATGAGTGGATGTGTAAAAGCTCACATAGGGTAGGGAAGCATCAATGGGTTAAGTTTTTCATAATTGGCTACAGTACTCATATTAGTGAAGTCACCGATAATTTAATTATTTTAACTGGCTATTTCTTTCATTTCTTCATTTCTTTTGTAGCTCTTTTGCTGACGCTAAATAAACACTTGTTCATTTGAATTTTATGACTTTTGGGGATATTTAAACTAAAGACATTTGAAAGCTAGGTTACCTTCATTGGCAACTATAGCAATAAATAAAATTACTATTCTATGAATATTGTTTAATAGGCTGTAATGAAGTCTGGCATATTTTAAAGGATACTAGGTTTGAATTAAGAAGACCTGTGTTCATATTCTGGCACCAATATTTACCACTTATGTAATCTTGAATGGATTTAATTTCCTTATCTGTAAAATAAAAGATTCAGGAAAGGTGACTTCTAGTTCTAAAACCTATCATCCTAAATTGATTTCTGGTCTAGCCTACTGCCTGGGTACTCTATATTTTTCCTAAGCAACAAAGAAAAATGTTATTATAAAGAGTTTAGCAACTGTGAGTTTATAAGAGAATAAGCATACTATCTTTAGAACACTGAAAATTTAATAAATAAATAGGGAGACCAAAACATATGCTAATAAAAAAGGCAAGTACTGGGGGCAGCTAGGTGGCGAAGTGAATAGAGTGCCGGCCCTAGAGTCAGAAAGACTTGAGTTTGGATCCGGCCTCAGACACTTAACACACACAAACAAAAACCTAGCTGTGTGACCTTGGGCAAGTTACGTAACCCCAATTGCCCTCCAGAAAAAAAAGCCAAAAAAAAGGGAAATACTAAAAAAAAAAATCAAATCTACTATATTTGCGAACACTTTTGTATCATATCTATAAATACTGAAGATCCAACAACTTGGTACATCATTGATATTTTATAGAAGAAAATATTCAGAAATCTTTTATGATTCTATAACATATTCTTAAGAAATCTCTTTTCAAAAAAAGACAAACTATATTATTTTTAATGTATTCACTAATTTTAGTTAGCTTGATTCTGATTTCTATAGCAATTCAAGCTAACCACGAAGCTCATCATAGTATACTATTTTCTTGTTCTCTAAATGTAAAGAACGATAAAAATTTGTTTCATCTTTATCCTCTGACAAGTGACAGTTTTAGAGAATACCATTCTTCCAGAATGAAAAGACCAATATTTCAGTGTGACAACAAGGAAAATGGATCAAAATATATTGTACAAGGGACTGATGAATATGGGAGCAGGAAATATTGAAAAGAATTTGTTCTTTGAAGCCTAGGTTGTATTGGAGGCTATTTTTCATCATTTATTCTCCTGAGTATTCCTTTAAAGAACTGATTAATAATTACAACAATGACTTTTTGGGGGCTGTTGACAGGGATCAATGAATCCAGGAGATTTCAAATCTTCCCAATCACTCTATTTACTTGGGATGAAGGAGAATGTCTGAAAGCATTTCTAGTTTTGAGAGATGCCTGTCTTCTGTATTCTTCTCTTAAGTATTTGGTAATGACAAATTTATAATAACTTCAATTATATGTTCAGTATTTAAGTATATTTAGCATAGCAAAGATGAAATTCGGTGAATTGAACTTTTCTGGAGTCAATCAGAAGCTCAATAGTAACATGGAATAATGTATTTTCCTCCACTTTACAGCTCCATAATTGCAACAATGATATAATAATGATCTCATCATTGCTATGGTGGGTCCATGGTTCACATCTGTATCCACTAAACATTAATATCCATCTCCATCCTGAATCAATGCCTTTCTTAAAGCCATGTAAATTTGATGTGGATTGTTCTCCAACATCCAAATTCTACTTAGACTTCAATTCCCTTTAGATAGAAGAGGACTGATTAATCAGATATCTCCTATATGAGGTGGAGAGGCAGCAGGCCTTGGAATAAAAAAAAATTGAGTTCCAGTCCTACCTATAACATATACTTTCTTGGTGACCTGGATTCATCATTTATGCTCTGAGTGGTTCAGGCAATTCTATAAATTTCTTTCACAGGAGTTTCCTACACCATTGACAGATCTAGTCTAAAAAACTATCCAAGACAATCTGCTGGGTACTCAAAATACAAAGAATGAAATAATTCCTGTCCTTGAAGAGCCTACATTCTACTCGTTGAAGTGGGTGTTATAACATAAAAGCAGATAAGTAAATGCAAATGAATTGGGGAATGGGTGGGAGGGCAGAATTCCAAAAATTAAAGAATTTCAGAGTTAGAGTACTTATATGAACACATTTTTATAAAAAAACACTTTTTATACAAATAAAATTAGATTTAAATAACTGGAAAAATATTAACCCCACCCACGTTAAAAGAAACCTTTCTAAAACATACCTGCCAAGGCGCTATTTAGACTTTATTTGGAGACCCACTATAAGAGAAATGCACTATTTCCTGAGGCAGTTCATTCTACTTTGGAGTCGTACTAATTATTAGGAAATTTTCCTAGAGCAAGTCTAAATTTTCCCTTTTGCAAATTCTTCCAATTTCTCTTTGTTCTGTCGTTTTGATCAAATAGAACAAGGCTAATCCTGTTTCTGCATGACAGGTCTTCGTATATTTGATG
Source organism: Gymnobelideus leadbeateri (assembly GCA_011680675.1). Classification (NCBI taxonomy): domain Eukaryota; kingdom Metazoa; phylum Chordata; class Mammalia; order Diprotodontia; family Petauridae; genus Gymnobelideus; species Gymnobelideus leadbeateri. Next base: position 438,793 of record WOXC01009207.1, read on the forward strand.
ATGACTGCCATTGCCCAGAGCACTGAAAAGTCTTCTATTCTTTTTTTTTTTTTTTTAAAGCAATTGGGGTTAAGTAACTTGCTCAAGGTTACATGACTAGTCATTATTTATGTGTGGGTGCTCATTTTCTGAGGCCGGATCTGATCTCGGGTCATCCAAACTCCGAGGCCGGCGCTCTTACTCACTGCGCCACCTAGACCCCCCTTTAGGGCAATTGGGGTTAAGTAACTTGCCCAAGGTTACACGGCTAGGTTTTTGTTTGTGTGGATTAAGTGTCTGAGGCCGGCTCAGAACTCAGGTCCTTCTGACTCCAGGGCCGGCGCTCTATTCACTGCGCCACCTAGCCGCCCCAAGTCTTCTATTATTTAGGTTAAATATTATTGGTTGCTTCAAATGATTCTCATATAGATTGAACATGAAGTCTTTCACCATTTTGGTTGTTATACTTTGGGGACTCTCTAGTTTCTAAATGGCATTTTAAAATATAATATCCAGAACTGAACATGTTGCTCCAGATTGGACTGAGTACAATGAGGCTATTGCTCCCTTAATCCAGGAAATGTTACCTGCCTTCAAGATTCAGTCCAAATCTTGTCTGCTTCAAAAAGGCTTCTCCTATGTCCATCAGCCTGTTTCAATTTCTTCATTCGCTGAACTATCAAAGTACATATCACTCACTCTCAGCTCTGTCTCTTACTGGCTTTGTGATTTTGCAAAACATTTCACTTTTCTGTGCCCAGTTTTCATATTTGTAAAGCAGAAATAAGGTAGTTCTTAAAGTATGCTATTTACCTCACTCTTGTGAAGAAAGCATTTTGTAGGCCTTAAAGCCTGTGCAGCTGTGAGTTACTAGTTGCTATCATTATTATTCAATGATCATTTAATTTTCTAATTGCTATTCCTTCATATAATATTGGGGAGGAATTTCTATATCATGTAGTTGTAGAATTCTAAACTTTCTTCAAATCTTAACTCATATACCCACTACAGGAAAATTCTCCTGATTAATCACTTACTTCTCTTGTTTATGTGCTTAGCTCATGTGCCCTCTATAGGAAAACTCCCTGATTCATTAGTTATTTTTCTATTTACATGTTGAAAATATCCATAGAACATAAGATCTTGAGGACAGGACCTGTTTTTCGCTTTGTCTTTAAGTCCCTAACACACATCACAGCACCTTATACATTTCAGTTACTTCTTTAATGCTTATTGGCCTAGGCTGGGCTATCTCACTCTTCAGTGGAGATTCCCAACTAACCCCTCTCTCATCATTCTAGTGAGCTCCCTGTCACATTCCTAGCTATTGCTTTTACTTTGAGGGGTCAAAAGAGAAAAGCAGCAGGGACTTATGTAAGTGCTTACCTCTGGCTGTCCCATCATCCTATCCTTTTGTACACTGCGAATTGCCATCAGGAAAACAGAAAGATATAAAATGTGCTACTCTATGACACTTTTTTTCCCTCCATTGTAGCAAAAGCAACAGAAATAGCATCAAAATAACCTCCCAGGTCAAAGCAATCTTCCATTCAACTCAGAAATCTCTCTGACTGTATCACTAAGGGACAATTTATGAGCTATATGTGTCATCTACAATGTCATACCTGCAAAGAAGAAAGGTGTATGCTTACTTGCTCCCTTACTTTAATAGCTCTTCATACAGTAGAGATTCTTCCTCGGGGAGGTAGAATAGTACAAAGGAATAAGCTTTGAACTAAGAGTTAGAAGATATGACTTCACAGCCCAACTTATTATGAACTTACTAGTTGATAATAGACTTCTAAGCTCTGTGATCATTGACGAGTCACTTGTACTTTCTGAGCCTAATTTACCTTATCCACAAATTTGGGATCATAATATTTGATCCCCATAGCTATTAGGTGCTAGGTGGTAACGTGGCTGGAGTACCAGGTCTGGGATTAGGACGATTTATCTTCCTAAATTCAAATCCAGCCTCAGACACTTACAAGCTCTGTGACCCTGGGCAAGTCACTTTACCTTATTTGTTTCAGTTTCTTCATCTGTAAAATGAGCTGGAGAATGAACTGACAAACCACTCCAGTATCTCTGCCAACAAAACCCAAAATGGGGTCACCAAGAGGCAGGCAGGACAATTATGACTGAACAACAATAACAACAACCAGAGATATTGAATATTTTGAGGAATGTTCTCAGAAAATTATATGAATATAAGCCAATTATTATTATATGTACATCATCAAATACATCTTCCTCTTTCTGTTCAGTCCCTCTTATGTATGAACAGATCCCATTCATGACTGTGACTAAAACCTTCTTGGAATTATTCATATTTTTATTTTATACCATTTTGTTTTACTATACTACTTGCTAAGGTTTTTTTTTTTTAAGTTTTTACTTCCAAATATTTCTTTCTCACTGGGAAGGAGGCTCAATCTGCTCAATCTGGAATCTGAGGATCTGTATTCAAGACCTAGCTTTGCTATTTGCTACCTATGTGACCCCTGGAAAGTAAAAAACAAAACAAAACAAAAAAACAAAGAGGGACCATAAAGTGAAGTATTTGGAATAAAGATTTCTAAGGTCTTTTCTAACTTTAAATTTACTATCCAAACAAAAAATTCTATCCACTAAATTTAGAAATTGATGAATTCATCCTTTTTATAGTTTTCATGGTTTTAAAAACATCCATTACATGCAAAAGAATGTGAGCTCCTTGATGGCAGAGACTGCTTTGTTTTTGTCTTTGTATTCCTGGTGCCTAACACAGTGCCTGACACAAAGTCAGTTCTTAATAAATACCTATTAATTTAAACAGTTAAATACATCTTTACTCAACCTTTCTCTTCCCAAACTGAAAACTTCTATTTTGCCAACTCCCTATTCTCACACAGTATCTCTTGCTTAGTGAAACACAAGGTAGAATTTTTGGCAGATAAAAACAGGGATACAGTTTATCCTTCCAGACTAAACAGGGATATAGTTTCTCCTTTTCCATTACCATATCCAAAATCAATTGAAAAACAAATAAAACAACAAAAAATAAAGAATTTATTGAACCTGATATAGGATTATTGTAAAATTCAGAATTTCCCCATTGTTAAGTAACTGGTAAAGGAGGAAGAATGAAATTTCTATACTATTATCCTGTGACTGGGTGTTATAAATTCAATACTTATTTATTCATTCATTGATTTTTTTGGTCTTCATATGTTCCTACATTTTTATATTGTTTATCTATATGATTAGAATAACTTTTTATTATACAGTGGCATGGCTACTTCATTCTGTTGCCTCCTAAATAATTAAGGGCCACATCTGTATAACAGGTTTAAATAATTCATGGAATAAGAGATGTGACACAACAAATGAAGAGGATACCTGAGTGTGAGAAGAACAGAAATGGGATGTGGTCAGAAATCCTGGGGAACATGCAGTCAAAAAGAGTGAAATCCAAAAGGAGTAGCAACTTCATAGAAGATAATGAGGTGAGTAGATAGGGAATGCTCCTCAGTCTCTTGGGATTGAGGAAACATGCTACAGTGAAATGAGACTGGGATTGGGAGTAGGGCAAATGAATTTCAGATGATCATAGACTTAGAGTTGTGCATATTTAGAGTTTCGTATATTGTGTATATTCAAGGGATATAAGAAGTCACTTGGTCAAACTGAATCATTTTGTAGATGAGGAGACTGAAGACCAAGAAAGTGAGGCGACTTGCCCAGGGTCATGTAGCTACTAAATCCTCTGACTCCAAACTCAGCATATTTCTAGAGGACTTTACTTTGAATCTTGGCTTTGGCTAGTGTGTGACCTTGTGCAAATAAATTACTATCATAGTGTCATAGATAGGACAGTGCATTTGGAGTCAGGTAGACTTGGATTAAAAAATTGCCTCTGATATTCAGTATATGTATGACTCTAAGCAAGTCTTTTGATCTCTGTGGGCCTCAGTTTTCTTATTTTTTAAATAATTTTTAAATTTTAAATAATTTTTAAAAAAAATTAATTTTTTTAAAAGGAAGGTTTGGACTCCATGACCTTAAATATATATTTTCAGCTCTAAATCTATGTTCCTATGAACTTCTGTAGGTCTCAGTTTCTTCATAAGGAAAAATTAGCGATGCTGGGTGAATTAGATCATCTCTATGGCTCCTTTAAATTCCCAATCTATGGTTGTATGATCCTAATTAACCCAGGTTTAAGGGCCTCCCCTACCTCCTCAATTCATGCATCTGTTCTTGATTCAAGCAATCTTTCCTCTAGGTTCTTTGTACGTAGTTAACAAACTTCTTACTTGCTCTGATGTCTTATGACCTTGGGGATGCCCAGGCATCCAACTGCCTGATATATTGTTTATCTATTTAGAAAAGAACTTATTTCAGTTACTGCTCATAAACCTTCATTGCCTTCTAATTGGCTATCAAATAAAATCCAAAATCAACCTTTATAATAATCTGGCTCTAACATATTCTTCAAGTTTTATTACATGCCAGCAATTGTTTTGAAAAATTTTATTCGCTATTTTCAATGAACAAAAATATATTTTCTCTCCTAAATTCTCCTCACTAAAAAACAAACAAACAAAAATCATAAACCCTAGTAACAAATATGCACAGTCAAGCAAAAGAAATCTCTTCATTCACCATTCATCCAAAACATCAGAAGTGTTATTATGCATCCTGTCTGGAGGTGAGTACCAAGCTTCATCATTAGTCCATTGGAATTGCCATGCTGTACCCTTCATGTCCACTACATTACAACTAAAAAATGGAAAAAAAAATTATCTCCTAAATAAACTCTTCCCCTGCTACCCCTGCCATTGCTTGAAACCATTCCATTCAGAAGGAAAGTTACATTCTACTTTTCTGTGAGTTGAAATCTTACTCATTTTGAAAGACAAATTATAAGCAGAGATGGATATTTCACATCCATCATGTATCATGTTAATTCTATATGATCATTTAGATCATGGACTTACCATGGTTATCAGTGATAAAGTAACCAAATATTCTAGCATACTACATATATAGATACAACTCTGGAAGTTTGATAGCAGTGGCTGAATAGGAAGACTACTACTCAGTTACTATGCTCCTTGTAGAAGGAAAAAGTATGTCTAGGAGATTGGTTTGTTTTAGCTATATTGTCCTTGGACCTGGTAATATCAATGGATGGAATCAACATTCTAGAAGAAGATGCAGAATGACGCATTTAACAACATCTATCTAGAGTAAGTAGTATGTCAATTCCTTCTCCTGTTCCAGTATCAGTTTAGGGAGGGGAAAAAGATTAAGGAGGAAGAGTTGAGAGGAACAACAAGTTCTGGAGATAGTGTCCAAGAATAGGATATTTTTTGGAGAGAACCAAGATTCTAACTGCACATGTACAGAGAACATGTAGTTGCTACAGAACTTACAGTCAAACTTCTGATGTCAGTTTCAGACTGCTTCCTAGTGTCTGGTGTAAAATGGGGTGGTTTGTAAATATGAGTGAACATCAGGATCAATAAATATCTGACAATCAAGTTCCTACTTGTTGCAGTACTGTCTTTTCAGCCATGTTTGGCTCATTGTGACCGAATTTGGGGTTTTCCTGTCAAAGACACATTTGTAGTGTATCAAAATTTAAAAAAAGGAAAAGAAAAAAAGGAAGACTTACTTGATGCCAACTGAAGTGAACTTTATATGAAGAATTCTAGGGTTGTTTACCATGTTCTGAAACTGAGAATCCTCTACTTAGTTGTGATATTTTTGAAATCAACTAAGAGTTATTAGAAGCTCAGAGTTGGAAAGAACCTTTTGAGATCATTGATTTGAACTCAGGTCTTCCTGACTCCAAGGTTGGTGCTCTTTTCACACAAAGGAGTGAGTTATCATTTCCTTCTCAAGCTCATTTTACAGATGAGGAAACTGAGGCAAACAGTATTAAGTGGCTTTGATCAGGATCACACAACCTGTAAGTGTATGAGTTTCCCTGACTCCAGACCTAGTATTTTACCCACTGTGCCACCTACCTGCCCCCAGGTCCCTAGGGTGGGGATTAAATTCAAACTCCACATTAACACCGAAACTTCAGCTAGAAGATATACTGAACAAGAAAAACCAAATTACAAAATGGACACTGGTGTCTAGATGTTTATCCAGGCTGGGGTCTCTTGAAGGGTGAGGTGGGGAAAAGACAACATGGGGAGGGAGTCATGCAGATGGATGACTTTGGCCTTTTCTCTGAAGATGAGGTATAGAATATTAGATGTAAGGAACATCAAGTGGGTTGATTTGATTTTGAGAAAGAGTATGTGAAAGAGTAATGTGAATTATCAATAAAAATATAGGTTGTAACCAGATTGTAAAACTTTAAAATCTGAAGAGAAGAATGGTTATTTTACCCTAGAAGTAAGAAGGAGCCACTAGGTGAATAAATTAAAAAGCCGGGCTAGGATTGGATATAGAAGGCTGGAAGTCATTTGCTTTGACAGTTCAATTCCAAGTCTGGTTTCCTCTTGGGGATACTTTTCTTTAGATGGAATCTACTTTAGTTCAAACATTTTAGTTAATATTAAGTATTAATATCAAAGTCATAGGCATAGCTTCTGATGAAAACTGCCTCAATACCAAAGGACTATCTTTTATTTCTGTAATATCTAAATTGCCTTCATGTCTTTTTATTGAAATCAACCTTATAAAGAATGTAACTATAGTACTCTTCCTCACAATTTTTCTGGAACAATTTCATAATTATGCTGTTGTATCTGGGAAATGTGTTGAAAAACAAAAACAGGAAAAGAAAAAAAGGAAGACTTACTTGATGACAACTGAAGTGAACTTCATATGAAGAAGTCTAAGGCTGCTCTTACCATGTTCTGAAACTGAGAATCCTCTACTTGGTTGTGATGTTCTTGAAATCAACTAAGAGTTATTAGAAGCTCAGGGTTGGAAAGAACCTTTGAGATCATCTAGTTCAATAAACTCAAACAGAAAAGGGAACTAAAACCCAGAGAAATCAAATGACATGTTTCAAGAGATACAATTAGTTAGTGGTAGAGCCAAAATTTGAACCCAGGTTTTAAAATATTTATTCCCTTGGCATTTTTCAGCTTCTACTACATTCTTCTAAGATGCTCTTTCCATAGGGTAAGTTTGTCTTCTAATAGTGCCCTTTTCTCTCTCAGGTGAGTAAGGGTGAAACTCATTCCTTGATGTGAAAGAGCAGACGTTTATTATGGTATGAAGAAAGAAGGTAGTGGATATAGTTTGGTAGATGCTTGACATGATTTCCCATGTTTTCTCATTCATTCTTTCACTCAACAAACACCTAATATATGCCAGGAATGGTATGTGAAATGAAATGTCATACAGGGAACAGTTATTAGATCAGTTTGGCTGGAATATAGAGGATATTAAAGAAAGTAGTGATCGATAAATGTGGAAAGGTAGGATTGATTGTAACAGGTTTTCAAGTCAAACAGAAGAGCTTTTCTTTTATGCTAGATGTAAGAAGAAAGTATTGAGTGTCAGACTAGGGCTGGATATATAAAAGTGGGAATTGTCATAAAGTTTACCTAATTTCAGGGAGAATTGCCTCAATGAAATGAATCTACTTATCTAGTTGGTGCCTCCATTTTATAGATAAGAAAAACGATGGCCAGAAAGATGAATGAAGTTTGTCAAAGGCACACTACCAGTGAAAGATAAACTTGAAGTTCAAAATCAGGAACTCTAACTCCAAATATAGCATTCTTGCCATTGTGTCATGCCTACCAATGTAATATGTGAAGCTATTTGCTTTAAAAAGTTATGATAGAATGGATTCAAGTATTAATAGTTTTGGTGACACAATTTCTAAATTAGTGCCCATTGTCCCACAAATAGGCCATACACATATGTATATGTATGTATATATTCGTGCCCTTCTCCTTCCATGGGTGGAGCCTTTTGGCTGAGTTCAAGTTTTAAGAACAAATCCTTTTATTAAGGAGATTTGATCTGTGAAGTTTGGTTTCAGTTAAAGGGTCACACTTGAGGACCTAGAGGGTTCATGTGTTGTACTTTTTTTTCTTTTCTTTTCTTCTTTTTTTTGCTTTTTGGAGGGGAAAAGCTGGGCAATTGGGGTTAAGTGACTTGTCCAAGGTCACATGGCTGGTAAGTGTTAAGTGTCTGAGGCTGGATTTGAGCTCAGGTCCTCCTGACTCCAGGGGCGGTGCTCTATCCACTGCGCCACCTAGCCACCCCAGCTCCTGTGGTCTTGAGGCTGCAGGTTCTCCACCCCTTCTAGGGAGTAGAGAGAGGAGGAAGAAATATGAGGAGAGCTTGTGCTCTATGCCCTTTCGTCTATTTTTTTAATGTAATTTCACTAAGGCGAAATTCACTACTCTTACCACCCAGTGCCTCAGAAGTTGTTCACTGGGTTATTACCTTTTCCTCTGGTTATTTTCTCTTACTCTCTATATTTTCCCCTGCTTTCTCTCCAAATCATTTACCCTTCTTATGTCTTCTTCCCTAAGTCCAAGTTTTTACTAATTGACAATAAATGGTGATTACCCAGGTAATTCTTGGTAAAATGTTATACTTCTCTATAACATCTATTTAATGTCAGAAGATACCACAAACATTGATAGCAGAAGTTTTAGGACCTAAACTCTGATCTTTTGTTTCAGGCTAAGGAGTATGACCAAAACTTAAAAGGGTATAGCAAAAGTATATTTGAGAGAGGAAGAAAAGTAAATGGAATCAGCAAAATGAATTAGATCACTAACAGTGGACACCAGTTGAGGAGCAAGTGTTTGGTAGGCAGAAACAAATGAGGGAAGAGAGGGACAGAAAGGTGAAGTATAGAGTGCTGGACTTGTAGTCAGATTTGTTGTGTTTTTTAGTCATTTTCAACCACGTACTTACTCTTTGTGACCCCCTTTGGGGTTTTCTTGGAAAGGATATTGGAGTGGTTTGACATTTCCTTCTCTTGCTCATTTTTTTTTTGAGGGCAATTGGGGTTAAGTAACTTGCCCAAGGTCACACGGCTAGGTTTTTGTTTGTGTGTGCGTTAAGTGTCTGTGGCCAGATCCGAACTCAGGTCCTTTTGACTCCAGGGCCGACGCTTTACTCACTGCGACACCTAGCTGCCCCCTCCTGCTCATTTTTACAGATGAAGAAACTGAGGCAAATAGTTTTAAGTGACTTGCCTAGGATCACACAGCTAGTAAGTACCTGAGGTGGGATTTGAACCCATATCTTCCTGACTCCAGGTCTAGTGCTTTATACACTTCAACACCTAGCTGCCTGACACATAGTAGGTGCTTAATAAATATTTGTCAATTGATTGATAATTGTGTGATTGTCAGGAGATTCTCCTATAATGACTTCTCCAAAAATGGTAATTGTGAAAGAGCACAAGAAGAGGAACTCATCTTTCTTACTCATACATATGGGATAAACCACTTTTCAAAGCCAAGTGTCAATCATATTGCTATTCTGTGTCATTTGTCATTCTATATTAAAATATAGAATGACTTCACTACTTTTCATATCAGTATGTATGTGTATGTATTTGAGTGCCAGTTTTTTCTTGTTTTTAAATTTTGTTTTAAAAAACTATATTTGAGAGAGGAAGAAAAATAAATGGAAAATAAAATGAAAAAGTCTTTGGACTTTTTTTTTCTCAAATCTTCCTCCAGTATCCTTGATTGTGCTAGAGAAGGAAAAGGAGAATTAGAAGGGCACTGGGATAGGATACTATTGGGAACAGAAATCTTAGGCCATAGATGCAAGCATATACATTGATTCAGTAATTTTGGAAGGTTTTTGGAAGAATATGCTGAAGAAGTAATAATTTATTCCACTTTAGACACATGGAACTAATTTGTCATCTCTAATAGGAAAATGCAGCTGGTTACAGTAGAGAGCCAGTCTCTAAGCCAACCTCTAAGCCATTCAACTAGCATCTATTAAGCTCCTAAGGCATGCCTGCCACTGCACCACAAGTGCTAAGGATACAAAGAAAGGCAAGGAACAATCTCTGCTTTCAATCCCACCTTTCACATATACTGGCTGTATAACCCTTAGCAATCACTCAACCTCTCAGTTCTCTAGACTTGTGGTGTTAAACTGAAATGGAAATGGAGTCATCATGGGACTCATTCCTTCAGCTCTTCTGTATTTCTTTTTTCCTATTTACCTGGTATTCCCCCTAGTTCTACCATGGACAGCTGGTGGGCTTCCTAGTATTTGTAGGACTGTGACCACTAACTGGAGCTATTGTTCAAAGTACTTAGTCTCTTGTGTACATGGAATGAAGTGTCTCTCTATTGTATTTTACAGGGTCATTAACGTTTCACAGCAATTTTATATTCTGTGGTTGGATTTCATGTTATCTAACACAAGCATCACATAATTGCATGGTTCTCTCTCTGTTCCTCTGTTTTGAGACCATCACTAGGACATCAGACTCTTTTAAATAGTCTGCCAGTTGGATGACAATACCTGTGGGTCTAAAAATCTACATCTTTTTACATGTCAGTTCCCCCTACTCTGCTTCTATTTATTGCTAACCTCAGCTTCCTTAAGGGAGGCAGAACACCCAGAATAAAAAGAAAAATAGTTCCACCATACTCATCAATGATCAGGAGCTCAATGTTTAGTTCTTAAGGACCAGATATTAGTAAACCCCAGATAAGTTGGAGCATGTCTAGAAGAGGACAAGTAGGATAGTGAGAGAACAAGAGGATATTTCACATGATGATTAATGAAGAGTATATAGGCTGGAGAAGAGAAGACTTGGAGGAACTAAGAACTATCTTTCATATTTTCAAGAGCTATCATATAGAGTAAGGTTTAGATTTGTGCTGTTGGCCCTGAAAGGGCTGAATAAGAAGCAATGAGTAGGGTTGTGAGGTGGCAAATATATATTTGGGGTAAATAAAAGTTTCCTAGCAACTAGAACTACCCAAAAGTGGAACTGGCCATCTCAAAAAGTAATAATTTCCTCCTTATAGAGTGTCTTGAAGGAAAAAAATAATGCCCACTTGTTGGGTATATTATTGAGGAAATATTTGATTATATATGGGTTGGACATGTCAGCTTCTGTAGATCCTTTCAGTTAGAAAGTTTTGTAATTCAGTGTTTCTATGAGCTCCTTAATCAGGAACTTGCAATATTTTTGTCCCTAATCCCCAAATTATGTTTAGTTCTGATGCAGTGCCTACAAAAATGCCACCCAAGCTTTTCTCCTGTGCTAAATTTCTGTTGTTCTCTCTAGTTCTTGTTTCACAGTGGGATGTGGGGGTCATATTATAATGAAGCATCTTTTTAGTGTACACACACATATTACTCTTAGGATACTGGTCATGGTCTCTTTCAGTTCCAATTTGACCCCTTCTCTTTCAGCCCCCTCTGACTTCTCATTTGGACTCCAGAATCCCAGGAAAAGCTGATGTACTTCTTTATTTCCTGTAATGATATCTTAGGGTGTATGGAGACAGACCCATTTTAGGATACTCCTTTACAGAAACTGGATTTGGCAAAAACTACTGTCCACTCAATGAAAAATGCTGCACCAGCCAAGGAGGAACATAATATAATAGTGACAGAGACAGAAGGCGTTGGCAATGCTTTAGTGTAATCTGTTAAGTTGAAGGGAGAAAAGGGAAGGAAGGACGATTAAGAACTTCCTAGCTTTTCAGTAGAAGTGACATTTTAAAGTATTTCCCAAAGCTCTATCTTCCACTGAACTGAATTTAGGACCTGGAAAAACAATCAGGAGTACAGGACTGAAGTAGAAGAGAGCAGCAGAGATGTTGGAATAAAAGCAGGGTATAGTGGCAATAAGGAGGGGTGCTCAGTAAGAATACCCCTCCTTTTTTCTCAAAGTTGTGGAGAGTAACATAGGAATGGTTCCAATGATGTGCACTTACAAGAATTTTTATGGCATTCCAAGGATCCTATATACAAATGACTGAAAACTACAGATGGTAGAATTCAAGAGGAATTTTATCATTTCTATATATGGGCTTAGAGAGAAAATGGTTTTGAATATGTTGCTGAATGGTTTGCCTGAAAAGGCAACCTTCTAAGTTAAATTACATAAAGCACTAAAATCTTTAAAGGGCAAAAGAGCAGAATTTGGATTAAAATACCTCCACTGCGGTCAAGAGGAAATCTTAAGATTAGTCACCACCTTCAAGGTTAACAATTCAAAATATGATATATGTAATTATGTATCAGTCTATCCAAATATAAACTATATATATACACATACATGTACTAAAGCACATGAATCAATGTGGTGTAATAGGTAATGTGGATAGACACATGCAGGGAGCCCTGGGTATAAGTTATGTATGCATTTATACACATATATGTATGTAAATATATATATGTATATATATATTATATATATACATATGTGTGAGAAATAGAACTTGAATTTACTCTTCCTTATTCAAAAGTCCTATACCCTATCCATTATGACACATTGTTCTCTTTTACTTTGATTTAATTAAATAATATAATGACATTACCAATAAGGGCTTAACCATTCCTATGCTTGTATTAGGTTTTTAGACTTGTATTTATCCATCATCTATCTGTCTATCTTAGATAATGTTGCAGTTATAGAGATTAACTTTATAATTACAATATTTTAATATTTAACAATCACACGTTTAATTAGACTAATTAAAATAGACAATCATAGTGAAGAAATTTTATCCTGAAAATTGTGTATAAATATACTTGTTTTGGTCTATCCTGCATAAGTTCTAGATTTTCCCTGGGGTATGAGTACCTTAAGTGACTTGTAATAATAATGATAATCATAGTAATAATAATTAGTAGTAATTGTAGTAATATCATCACAGATGTTTAGGAAGTGGTTTATTTGATATTTTGTTATCATATTAATCTTGTGAGGTAGTTGCTATTATTATCCCCATTTTATAGATAAGGAAATTGAGACCTAAAGACATTAAGTGCTTTTTCTGGGGTTCTATTGGTAGTATCTAATTAAGGATTTGTACCGAGGTTTTCTTGACTCTGATTCCACTGCTTCATTCATTTTGGCAGGTGGTCAAATAGGGTTACACATCTATTGTCTTAGAAGTCACCTGGGCTTTCTCACTGTAAATCCAACATACTATTATGTCAAGGTGCCTTTATGTACTTTGTTGTAAGTTTAATTACAAAATAAAATAGATCTGAGTTCTAATTCTAACTTTGCCTCTAAGTGGCTATGTGACCTTTTACACACAATTTAACCCCTGTGGGACTTAAGTTTCCTAATCTGTTAAGCAATAAGTAAGTAACTTCTGTGACTGGAAAGGGAGATAGACTAGTCATGTAGCAAGAATGAAAGATAACAAATGGACAGCCAAGTATAGCACTAGTAACCACAAAATATGAGAAGTCATAAGATTCAGAGAATCCTAAAGTGACTTGAACAGATTGTGAATGAATAACGAAGAGAATGTCTAGACCAGTATAACCAAAATACTAAAGTAGCAATATTTTCCTTGTCCTATGTAATAAACTGTCTATAGACTATAAAATAACCAAAATCTACCTCATTATCCTTGCCCCCAAACTTATACCTCTTCCAAACTTGCCTGTTACTATCAAGTGTAATACCATTCTTCCACTTATTCAGGTTTTCAAATACAATGTGATTCTTGATTCCTAATCATTTACTCCAAATATGTAGTCCTTTACCAAATCTTATCACTTCTATCTCCACTATGTTCATGTATAAGCCACACCCCCCAAATCTATCACCTTAGTTCATATTCTTTCTCCTGATTTACTGTAATAGTTTCTTCTTTGGTCACGCTATAACTCAAGCTCTTCCACTCTAATCTAGCTTCAGCACAAGCATCAGAGTAATATTCCTCAAGTTTGATCTATAGACTCTATATACATAGATACAGATACCCCCACATATCTGCATGCATATATGTATGTATATATGTTCATATACACATGTGTACATGTGCATACATATAAATACACACATATGAGGCTGTATATATATGTACACGTCCATGCATACATACATATACATATATACACATATACATATATACACATATACATGCACATGTATGAATACACACACATACACACACACACACAAACTTTTAATTACTTCTAGAATCAAATATTTTCACCTGTCCCTTTACTTCCTTTTTAGTGTTTTTGAACATCACTCTCCTCCAAACACTGTAATCTAGTCATACTGACCTACTGTTCCACTATATACATGATGATCTATTCCCTATCACCCTCATATTTGCTCTTCTCTAAGCCTAAAATGTATTCATTTTTTAAAAAAGTACCAGTTTTATTACAAAAGTTCTTTAAAAAAAACAAAAAACAATTTTAAAATGGAAGCTACACCATAGATCCCAACTCAGACCACTTTCACACAAACCCAGTCAACATAGATGGTTTCATAGTGAGGGAGAAAGGGGGTCTATTTGAAAGGACAGCCAAGAGCCCTTAGGCTGAACTCTTCTGAAGTATGGGAGCACAAGGTGCCCCCTGACAAAGAAAATAAGTGAACCAGCAAGTAGGAACATCCCTGTCTCATGTCCATAGACTGTGGGAGCTAGGCATAGCACCTATGAGTAGGTGCTAACTTCACCTCAGGACAGGGAAGGTGGTTGGCTAAGTACCTGGACCCACACAGGAACCACCAGAGGAGGCTAGACAGATCCACATATCACCTGTATCATCCTTGCAAAAACTTCACCGAGTTTCAAATTCAATTTATAGGAATAAAAAAGACTCACAGAGGGAGAAAAGGGGAGTGTAAAGGCTATCTACCGCAGCCACCCAGGTCAATGTGTCTTATGCAATCTTAAAATAACCCACCCAGAAAAATGCTCCCAGGCCCTAAACAGCAAGTAAGGCAAGGGGTTGTGTTTAAAACAACAGAGGGAGAGAAGAAATGGATTCACCTGGCCAGGACTCAGGTCTACAAGGCAACAAAGGCACTGGATCAGGCAGCCAACAGCAAAACCCCTAGCTCCTGTGTTCTGGGGACAGTTCTACCTCATACAATTACATATAAATAGAGAGACATAGAAAATATAAATTCTGATGGTGTAGGCGTAAGGAAACTGGAAGGAGGTATGGGCAGCAGGCCCCAAGGAAAGCTGGAGAGTTCAGGGAGACTTGGTCTCCTGCTGCACCCCTTTGGCTTCAGATTTCTCTTCCTTTGTCTTCCCCTCTTTTGCTTCTTTTTTCTCCTCTGGTTCTTGGTCTTTCTCCTCTTCCATTTTGATCTTCTTAGCTTTCTTGAAGTTAGATGAGTTCTTTCCAGCACATCACCTTCCTCATCTGAGTCTGAATATTCCTCCTCACAAGCAATCCTCTTGTCTGAGGAGCATATTGAAATGCGCTTGTCAGGATCTTCCTCATCCTCATCTCCACTGTTCTCCTGTATCCCATCCTTGGGAATCGACTGTATCTGGACACCAAGGACATGTGGAAACATCTCAAGCTTCTCAAACAACCTCTGCTTGATCTTCTCCAAGTACTCATTGGTATTCTCATTTCTCATGTTAGATGGGCTGATATGAAGTTTGAAATCTGGTCCAAAGTATTCAAAGTAATCATTGTAGGGAAATTCACTGGGGACCTCTGTGTCCAAGGCCACAGTTGTCTCACATGTCCAGCACCTGGCTACACTGCAGATGGTGTAGCCACTCCCCTCCCAGTATCAGCATTGAAAATTGAAGCTCTTGACAAACTCCACTTGGCATGGCCTTTAATGGTAAGGTTGAAACAACCTAATCAGTCTCTAGACAGGGAATCAGAACAACGCTGCAAGACTACTGCACTGGGCTGAAAGGTCTCCATCACCTTGAATATAACTGGTTTGAAACTGGCCTCATAAGATTCATCTTCAATCCTATCTTGTAGTGGATAGTTGGCAGCATAGTTTTTGCCTTTGCCAACTCCAACGTGCCGTAGGTCACCCATTCCTGGGAAGTACTCTCCTTCCTTATGAAAGGACATGGTCATGACCTGTGCTGTGGTGTAGAAAACTTCTTCCATGCCATCACCATGGTGCCTGTGAATGTCTATGTACAGTACCCTCTGGTGGTACTTAAACAGTTCCAGGGTGGCCCACAAAATATTGTTGTCGTAACAGAAGCCAGAGGCTTCAAACTTCTTATCATGGTGCAGGCCCCCAGCCAAGTTCATAGCAATGTCGATCTGCTGCTTATTAAGTTTCATTGCACTTGGTATAGATCCACCAGTGGGTAACTGACAGAACTCAAACAAGCCATCAAACACTGAGCAGTCTTCATAAATGTTAAATCTCTGCATCTGCTTGCTGTACTCCAACATATTATCAGGAATGATGGAGAGCAAAAACTTAATGTAGTCATTGCTGTGGTACTTCCTCATCTTATCCACCTTGGCTTTGTGGGGCTGAGAGATTTCCATCTTCTGGTAGAGTCCATAGTTTAGGAGCAAGTTGTAAGTAATTCAGATTTGATGGGGTTTCATTGGGTGGCCCAGTCCATAGTAGTAATTTCCAACATCCCTGTTGTAGTAGTAACAGACTTTTCACTTCATGCCTTGATTCAGTGCCATATTGTCTCATACCCAATGTAGTCCTCTTTTACCCTTTGCTTCTTGGAATTTATAGTTCCCTGTGAGACTTAGATCAAGTCTCACTTTCTACACAAAGATTTTCTTGATCCTTCCACCCTTCAGCAGCCAGTATATTGTCTCCCCATACTATTATGAAGGAAACAAGTTTTTTTTAAGTACCTGCTATATGCCAGAAATTGTGCTAAACACTTTATAAATATTATCTTAGGGTCATGTGAGCAACAAGATGGCAGACTAGAAAGTTTTTCCAATACACATGGCCTCTCAAACTTCTCCAAATTAGAAATTATGGAGGAAAGACAAAGCAACTTCAGCTATTTCCTTAATTGAGGACACAGAATCCAAAAGAGGGTTTAAAAATCCACTGAACCTAGCCCACTGACCCTGAGTTTATTTACCACCCCATTGCCATCTCCCATTCTACCAGTTGCTATACTTCACTCACAGACCCAAGGATATAACACAGGCATCTATGCTTACACTGCACCTCATTTTTCTCTCGCTTTTCCAGTACCATAGAGATGCTGGTTTCAGGCCATGTAATTTTGCTCAATCCTCAACAATCAGCTTGACCACAGTACTTCAGGGGAGAAAGAATACTGAGACAGAAGCTTGGAAGCACCAATACTGCAAAGCTCTGAATTGCCTATTACTCTGAACTGTCAGTGCCAGGGAAAGCAGGCTCTGTCCTTACACTGGATGAGCCCTGGGGGATTTGAATCTTGAAAAAGTCTATTTATCTGAGAAGTAGGGGAGCAGGAACTCCTGGGAGTAAGTGGTATCTGGAGAAGTGGGAAAACATAGACACAGATTTCCAAGCAAATATAGGTGGAAAAATTCAACAAGAGAGTGTATAGATTAGTGGTGGGCTACATATTAAGGGACATGGTGAGGGAGGGTGCCCACCATGGGGAATATCCT
This sequence comes from Gymnobelideus leadbeateri, assembly GCA_011680675.1. Lineage (NCBI taxonomy): Eukaryota > Metazoa > Chordata > Mammalia > Diprotodontia > Petauridae > Gymnobelideus > Gymnobelideus leadbeateri. The sequence continues at coordinate 456,307 of WOXC01009207.1, forward strand.
CAATACCCAAAATAGTTGGCATTGTACTAGAAATGAGGCACAATAGAAAAGGAGTTTCCATGCGATAAACCCTATAAGGCAAAGGCAGAAAATGACTAGAGACCCTAGAATGTATACCTTGATAGCTTTGTATTATATGAAAAATACAGAGAAAAGAGAGAGATCAGATGATAATAGGGGTCATGAATCAGAGCAGAAGGTCTAGAATAAGCAGAAAGAGAAGATGGATATGAAAAGAATGAGAGAAAGCCTTTTTGAACAGACATGCAAAAAATGAAATGTGGGTGTATACTAACAGCTATTTCCCAACACATAAATGATTAGAGGATATGAAGTTCTCAGAACTACAAAGTATCCACAAATACATGAAAACATTATTGATATAACTAATAACAAGAGAAATGCAAATCAAACCAACCCTAAGGTTTCACCTCATACCTTACAAATTGGCAAAATGGCTGAAAAATGTCAAGAATCCATGATGGAGGGATTTTGGAATGATAGATACACTTTTACATTGTCAGTGGAGCTATCAAATGGTACAATCATTTTGAAGAGAAATTTAGAATTATGAAAATAAAGTGAGTAAAAGAGCCATACCCTTTGAAGCAGAGACTCTATTAGGAAGTAAATGATAAGAAAAACATTATTTACTCCCAGATATTCATAGTAACATTTTTGCTATAGCTAAAAATTGGAAACGATAGTTCATGAATTGGAAATGGCTAAATAAATGTAATGAATGTATGTAATGGAATGAATGTAATGGAATATCACTGTGCTATAAGAAAGTATGTCTGTGATGAGCATATAGCATCATGGAAAGCTATGTATGAACTTACACAGAATGAAATAAGCAGAGCCATGAAAAAAATATACACAGTAACTACAATGTAGATGGAAACAACAGTGACATACTAAAACAATTTTAAAAATATATACATAATGTGTAATTCAAATGAAGAGATATGAGAAGATACCCACAACCTACCCCTTTGTGGAAGATATTACACAATACACGTTTTGGGAATTTTTCAATTTATGTAACAGTTGACTTTTTTCTCTCTAAAAAATACTACTTTGCCATATGGGATGGCTTTCAGGGAGGCGGAAAAGGAGGAATATGTGGGATACTACTGGAGATGTAAGAAAAGGAAAATATTTGAAAAAACTTATTTAAAAAATATACCCATTTGATACTCAAAAAATCTTGGGAAATAGGTGTTATTCATTTCCCCATTTTACAATTGAGGAAACTAAGGCTGAGGTTAACTTTTTTGCCCAGACTCACACAGCTAATGAATGTATAAGGCCATATTTGAATTCAAGTCTTTTTGACAACAGGCTGAGTGCTCTTTCCACTGTACCACCTAATTTCCCCTATCTGTAATTTTCTCTGTCTCTGTCTCCATGTATCTTCCTCTAACTTTTGCCCTCTGTGTAACACACACATATTTATATATTCACACATACAAAAATAGACATATATTAACATTATAGTTCATATATGTGTATGTATATAGCCACAAATGTTTATATATAGTGTTATCTTTGTGCTGTGATAGGTATATTTTACATATATATGCTTATATTTAGATACATAATTAAAATATTTATATATTTACATGTCATTTGTCCCTGTGGAATGTAAACTCCTCGAGTTTGGGTGTATATTTATTTTTGTATATTTATTCCCCAATGCTTATCCCAGGATATGGAATGTAACAAGTGCTTAATAAATGTGTTTTGATAATTGCTTGTTATATCACTTCAAAGTGTATACATTTTATGTATTTACATAATATCCATATTATGTACACATGCTTTTATCACAACAACTTTTTGAAGAAAAATATGCATGTATCATTAACCCTTTATTATAACTGAAGGGATGAATACTTTGGAAAACTGAGTGACATCCTTATGTCACATACATGAGTAGAAAACATTGGAAATAGGATTAGGAGAGAAGTATTTTATGTGGCTCCAAGCCTAGAACTTGAAACTCCAAGCTCTGACACTGTATTAATTTCTGATCTATATACAGAAATTTCTTACAATGTATTTCAGTGATAAGAGGTTTCTAATTAAATTTCTTAATGAGAAAGCAAGTTAAAGATTCACTCTTTTAATCAACAATTGATATCATAGCCCACCTAATCAGGCACTGAATATTCAAAGTCAGGATTAGTATAATATTAGAGATAGGTTTATTAGGTTCATTTTTCACCTGGTTAATTGGATATTCTGCTTTATCTTTAATGTTTTGCTCTTTATTATATATAAGATAATAGAGTGATGTATTTTTAAAAAATAACATGGTAGTAACAAGAGAGTGGCAAATGCTTACCCATTATAAGACATGATATGACATGTTTCTCCTTTCTATTTACATCCACAAGATGAACTCTCTTAACATTCAATAAGTCTTATCTAATGTAACCCAAAAGAGAAATTTTATTGTATTTTAACAATTTTCTTCAATTGAATTTTTATTGTAAGTTTGGCTAAGATATATGATTGTGCAGTGAAATAAACATTTATGTCATTGTTGGATTTGAAGGATTCCTAGAAATATTGTAAAAACAATATTTTGGAGATCAAAAACCTCTGTTTGATTTTCAAAGGTGTCCTGATCTTTGTATATTTCTGCAACAGAAACAGAGTGTACTTCTACTAGAAATATGACTATCTGGCTTGTCTACTTCCTTCCTTGGCTCCCCCTTTAGTCTCTCAGGAAGGAGGGCTTAGGTTCCTATCATACTCTATTATCCAAAGTCATTTTGTGACTAATTTCCAGAGTACTGAGTCATATTGAGTCTGTTGCTTATCTTTTCTCTGTTTTTCTTTTCCCCACACTGTACTGGTTCTCTGACCTTTATTTTATGTTTTTTTTTTCCTCTCTTTTTCCTAAATTTTTAAATAGAATGAGCCCTCCTCAAAAACCAGAAAATAAGTTCATGAGGTTTGCCTTTTAATTTTTTTTCTTTTGCTATTACAATATATCATGCTACATGAATCTATGTTGGGCTGTGCTTAGCCCCAAAGACTCAGAGTGCTTTCATATTGTGTCACTTCAAAACAAAGGGCTGATGTCAATCATGACTGTCCTCTTAAGAAAAATAACCAGATGTGTGATTTCATTATCCTGGGGGCCTCTTGGGGTGAGTAAATCCTCAAAGGATATAGATCTGCTATTTCTCTATATTTATAGACTTAAGGAGTTGCCTGGGGCACCGATTAAGTGATGGGTCCATGTCACACAACTAATACGTGTTAAAGGAAGGACTGGAACCCAAGCCTTCCTGAGTGATTATCCATTTAACTGTGCCACTTTGGTCTCTTTGGTCTGCTTTAAGACTACAAACTTAAGGACTGGACCATCCTTATTATTGGTTAAAGCTTGGTCTCTAAAAAAAGTTAACAGGTATCCCTGGAGGTTTTAGTTCATTCTATAACCAAGCTTTTCATTTTGGACATTATGCTTAATATGGAAATGACATTAAATTCATTTTAACGAGTTGAAAATGATTCCCAAAAGCACTTTCATTCACATAAAAGACTCCATAAACTAACAAAGAATATCACTTTTCCTTCCAAAATGCTGACTATCATTACTTAAGGGAAATACTGTTTTTCATGAAAACAATTATTCAATATGGAAAAAGTTAATACATCACAATTCCTCAACTTTTTCCCCTATTAAACATTATTTTTGAACATTCTAACAGGCAACCATTTCCCCAAGGCTATATGAACATAAACAATCCAGAGTAAAGGCACATTTTTCAATTTATTTAAACCTGGAAGCCCAAATTTTCATGTGTTAAGAACCAAATTTCACATTTGAACGTCTGCTTATTTTGAGCAAAAGAGGAATCAGTTTTCATCGCTGAGAAGAAACATCGTCTTCCTCTCCCTATCTCTGTCTCTCAGCCTCTCTCCCCACCCCCTACCTTGAAAAACAAAAGACCACTGAATTTCTGATTAAAAAAAAAAAAAAGGAAAGAATATCGCCAAGTACTCACCAGCAAAGTTCCTGTAGAAAATTCTTGGAAAGTTTTTTTTGTTGTTTTTGTTTTGTTTTGTTTTTTCAAAAACAAGGCTGAGGTTAGTTTAACCCTCCAGGCATAAATGTGAAGATTTATCTTACTTCTTTTTCTTTCTTTTTCACCAGACCAAGGAACTAGAGGACTAGAAAATCATGAGAGAAATGCAATTTGATCTTGGGAGTTGGGTGAAAGGGAGAGGTAAGAACTTGAAGATTATGCAGCCAGAGGTTGCTTCCGTCTATTGGAGCAAAGAGGGGTTGCTCAGTTTGTTTCAAAGTGATCACCAACAGTGGGGAATAGCAGAGCTTCCTGCTTAGCTCATTCTAACCCAGCCTGCATTTTAGGCTAATTTGTTTTGTCAAACTCTCAAAAGACTCCTTTCTAGTATGGAGGAAACAGGACAGGAAAGCAGGTCCTATTCAGATTTCATTCGGTACCGTTTTTAAATGGAGATTTCTTAACATTCTGATGGGATTTTTTGTGTGTATGCAATAACCTACCTTGGGAAGGGAGAGGGACTTCTTTTTTCATAGTTCTAATGTCTTTTCAGCTCTCATATAACAATAATATCTCATATTTATATATCATTTTTTAAATTTCTTAAGCAGTCTACTTACATTGCTATAGTTTATCTTCATGTAACTGTAGGAGAAAATCATTTTTTATGCCCACTTTACAGGGTATACCTATATGCAGAGGTATCCAATTCTCATTAAGTGGTGACTTACCACAGCAAAACAGTTAATAAATACCAGACATACATTATAATTGAGTTGCTATCAAATAAAGTTTTTAAAGATTATTTTCACAAGTTCTATTTTAGTCAGTTTTTTGAAACTATTAATGCTCTTGTTATGGTCATAGATTTAGAGCTAGAAGAAAAGCCAGAGGACCACCCCTCATATAAATTTACAGATCGAGAAACTGAGGACCAGAAATCATTGCGTCACCCGGGCTATGATGAAGTCATCACTAATGAGTTTGTGAGAATTCATTACTGAATTTTCAAATTTTCAGTGTGAGCATTTATACCTCAAAGATCCAGGATTGTCTAGACTTAAGAAAGTGAAAGTAATGCAGATTAAATTTAAAAGCATGTGAGTACAATGCACCCCCCACCCCCAGCCAGTTCAACATCTACCAGCACACCCCTGTTTTATTCTATGTACATTGCTTAAGTTCAAATGGAGTGTAACAGAAGGCTTAGAAGAAGTCCTTAAAATAGAGATGTAGTGATTGTAGGTTATGCATAATAACAGTAAGTGGTGTTTGTAAAGCACTTTAAGGTTTTCAAAATGCTTTACATGCAAGACAGAATTCAAACTCCTTATGAGTAGGGATTATTTTATCCTTTCTGCTTGTATCCCCAGTGCCTGGCATCCACTGGCAACTTAATAAATACTTGTTGGTTGTTTGATTGTCAAGGGTCACACAGGTAATAAGAAATATAGCTATTATTTGAACATAGAGCAGCAGACAAGAAATCCAGTGTGTGTTGTATTGCATCACACTATCTACTTCTTAACATCAATGAAGAAAAGTCATAACTCTTTTATTTTTTCCTTTTTTAACAATTTAAACAAATGCCAAAATTTAAATAAATAATAAGAAAAAGAAACACAAATTTAAATGCTAACACTTAAATACAAAATAAGAAAAGAAAAAAAAATTTCCATGTACACAGAAGAAGGTAAGAGATGATTCAAAATATATAGTAAAAAATGTCCACTTTGAGAAAGGATATGTAATAAATACTACACACTATGTTAAGAGCTGTCATCTTTGCTTTCTTGCAAATTTTCTTTTGTTCTCTGCTATGCAATTTTTACTTTGTTATTTTTCCCCCTCTCTTTTCCCCTTCCCCCAGAAGGCTACAATTAAGCATAAATACAAACAGATACATAGACATATATAGATAGACACATACATACACGCAAAATATGTATGTATATAAATACATATTTGTATGGATACATGTACACATATACACAAAAACATATATACATATACAATACACATGTATACATACACTTGCATGCACACATTTATGCTTAAATATCTATAATCATACTCATATATAGACATATACATTCATATGCAACTATGTAAGACCAAGCTGTGCTTTGTCCTCTGTTTCTCTGAGAGTGGATGACATTTTCCTTCATAAGTCTGTCTCTCCATATTTTTTCTAAGTCCAGCAACTCATCATTTCCTAGACCACAACAATATTCCAACTTTATATAGTCTAAAACAATACTGATTAATATGCCTGATATATAGTGCAGTTTACCTATTTTTCACTTTTGATTAAATCTATTTTAGTTTTAACTTTGTCTGAGATCATGATTACTACCCCTGCTTTTTTTTTCCTAATAAATTCTACTCCTAATCTTTATTTTATGTTTGTGTGTATCTTTTGTTTCCTACTACTCCTAATGTCTCTAACTTTACTTTTCCTTGGTACCTTGACCTGCTATTGCTTCACCTACTCTATCCCCCAAAATCCCACCCTTATCTTCTCCCAGCCCTTCCCCTTACCTTCTTGTTCTATATGAATTTAGAAGACTTTTGCAATCCTCTAAATATCTTTTTATTTTCACTTTATTGAATTCCTGTTAATCTAGATACATTTCTATACCCCCCTTATTCTACTCCCTCACCCTTTTATTTCTTCATAAATGTAGAAGATGTCTATTGCCTTCTAAATATATATATTGTTCTCTTTCAAACCCAGCTCTAATATGAGTAGTATTCCTTCTAAAAAGTCACTCCCTTCCCCTCCTTATCCCCTTAGCTTTTTAAACTTTTATTTCTTTCTGAATTTAGAAGACTTTTATACATACATATACACACATAAATACATACATAGACATACTATATATATAGACATAAACAAATAAATACACATATATACTCTCTCCACGCACACACACACACACACACACACACACACACACATTGTTCCCTCTTTAATCCATTCAAAATGAGAGGATTATAGAAGAACTAGCCCTCTGTTTCCCATCTAATTTTTTTTTTAAAGCAATTGGGGTTAAGTAAGGTGCTCAAGGTTACATGGCTAGTCATTATTTATGCGTGGGTGCTCATTTTCTGAGGCCGGATCTGATCTCAGGTCATCCTGATTCCGAGGCCCGCCTCTTACTCACTGCGCCACCTAGCGCGCCCCTTTAGGGCAATTGGGGTTAAGTAACTTGCCCAAGGTTACACAGCTAGGTTTTTGTTTGTATGGATTAAGTGTCGGAGGCCGGCTCCAAACTCAGGTCCTTCTGACTCCAGGGCCGGCACTCTATTCACTGCGCCACCTAGCCGCCCCTCCCATCTAATTTCTCTGTCAGTTATTTCTCTCATACCTCATTTATATAAAATATTTTTTTACATTTTCCCAAATGGTTATATTTTTTAAATCATATCATACTCAGGTCTATCTCAATTTTTCTTTTGAACCACCTAAGTACTAATAACAATTTTAGACATGCATTTTACTTTTCATCATATAAAAAGTAAAAGTCTGTCCTTATTGAGTCCTTTGTAATTAGCCTTTGATGTGTACCATATATATTTCTTTTGGATTTTTGTATGCCAAATTTTCTATTAAGTTCAGGGTTTTGTTTTGTTTTGTTTTGCAAGAAAAATCCTGAACAACTGGGAATTCATTAAATATCCTTTTTTTTCCATTCATAATTGTGCTTAACTTGGCTGGATATGATATTTTAGGCCACAACTCCAGTTCTTTTGCTCTTCTAATATGTACTGTTCTAAACCTGTGAACTTTTAGTGTCACTGTCACTGGATCTTGTATAATTCTAATTATGACTCTGTCATATTTGAATGTTTTTTCCTTGTTGCTCATAATATTTTCCCCTTGACCTGTGTATTTTGGAATTTACCTTTGATATTCCTATACAATATCTTAGGATATCTTTCAGGTCATGATCAGTGGAGTTTTTTTTCCCTTTTCTACTTTCCCCACTTATTCTAATGTTTCATAGCAATTTTCTTTATTTCTTCTATTATTGTATCAAGATCTTTTTTGTTGTTGTAACTTCAGGTAGTCTGGTTATTATGTTTTTTACTTCTTGATCTGCTCTCCAGATCATTTGCTTTTCTTATGTTTCTTATTCTCTTCTATTTTTCATGCTTTAAATATTGTTTTGTTACTTCTTGGTCTCTAATAATTTAGTTGTCTTCTCATTGCCCAAGCCTAATTTTTAAGGAGTCATTTTCTTCCTTAAGATTCTGGACTTCCTTTTCCAATTGGTTAACTTTCTTTCCATGATCTCCTTATTTTTCTTGGATTGTTCTTTTGTTTAACTTTTCCTCAATCTCTCCCATTTGATTTTTAAAGTCTTCTTTAAGTATTTCTATAAATTCATTTTGGGCAGATGACCATTTGACATTATTCTGGGGGAGGCTTTTTTTGCTGCAGTCTCCTCCTCTGAAGATGAACCCCTGATCTTCTCTATGCTTATAGTTGCTTTATTTGGCTCAGTTCATTCTCCTTTGCCTGCTCTTTTTAAAATTTGTAACAGCTTTTTATTGTAATCACCTCTAATCCTGCAATGTGAGGGATGGTGTCTCTGGCCTCAGATCATCTTTCAGTTCTCCTTTCTGGCCTGGCACCAAAACCAAGAACTCTACCCTGCTGTAAGTGCCCACAGCCAGCAGTGCCCCAGCTGCACTGATTCTGCACTCAACAGGTATGTGCTGGTTCCTTCTGGCCCAGGGCTATGTCTAGGCAACACAAGTGTCCCTTTTCAGCAGAGGTACTCTTAATCTTCCCCTGATCAAACACTTGAGTTTCCTCTTTATCCAGGTGATGAAAAGTCCGGTGGCTGAGGCTACCTCCCAATTTAGCTAGCCCCAGGGCTTGCCATTTGTATGTCAGTGGAACTAGCCTGGAGGTGTTTACACTGCACAGGGACCAAACCAAGGTCCTGGGATTTTTCTTTGGATCTTCTCCAGTAGTCCCAAAAGGACCACTGTTCTGTCACAATTCTTGTTTACTTTTACCTCTCTACATTCTCCCTGAGGCACTATCTTATCTTCTTTATGGGGGAAATATGGAGAACTTGGAATTTTCTGACTTACTCTGCCATGTTCCCAAAATCCTTTCCTCAGTTATTTTAAATAAAAAGAGTTAAAACATTTCCTGTCCTCCATCCCCTTAAATTTCTTCGCCCTCTTGCCGCTTATCTTACTGTTTCATGGTCCCATCACTGGAAAATGGATTTTCATCCATCTGTTGTGAATTACTGAAATCATTTCTGCTGTCACTAGAAATGTACGGAGGAAGCAGTCCTCTTTGCACTTGTAATTCATATCAATTGAGATTCTTGTGTTCAGGGAGGACTAGTGCCTCTGGTGTGAGGGTTTGCTGAGCCCTTTTCAGGGGTGCTCACCTTTGGTGCCCACTTGTCTCCCAACTCTCACCTGTGACTCCAAGAAGATATAGCATGTATAATGGCCACATCCTGACAAAACCCTTCAGCAGATGGGCTAAACCAGGTTGAGGGTAACTGACAGGCCTCAAAGCTATCAGTGCATTAAGGGGATCTCTACTTCAAGCATGTGAAGACTTCCCCCTGCAGAATGGGAAGATGAAAACAATTGAAACAAATTGTTTCAATGGACAAAAAAACAGCTGAAGCAGTTGCTGCAGACCACTTAGAGCATGGTCAGACATCAAACATGCCAACATCATCCACCATATGGGGTCATCTATATTTATACTGATTTTTGTCCTATCACTGGATTCCAATGAGTGGAAGAAACTGTGTTGATGACTGTTGTAATGCTAAGCAAAGGCAACTTCCAAGATTCAGAATACCAGCATAGTAACTTTCCATTTTATTCAGTGACAAATTAAGGCAAAACATTCACAGAACAGAGAAAATCAAAATACAGTATTCACCAAGTTTAATTCAATAATTTTCAAGTACTACTCCACCCCTAGGGAGTACATTCATTTAGTCAATCACAAAATCTCTCTTCTCAAATAGAGATCAAGATTAGTTTCCAATCATAAACAAAGTATATTCATTTGGTCAATCACAGAGCACAAAAAGTCAAGTTTCCCACCCCTGGTTCACAACTGAATAACAATTATCATCAGTTAATGCCAAGCACCTTCACAAAAGGGGCAATGGAGAGCACAAAGGCCATCTACCCCTGAGCTACAGCAAAGTTAAGATATCATCACAGCATTTAATACCCAAGGAGAGGTCTTTTCTTCATCTCTTAGCAATCTCTGTTCCTGGGGAGACAAAGCCACAATATATGTTGCCAGTGTCCTCATAAATTCACTATCTGCCTGCAGAGTAGTCTCAGGACCCCTGAAAATATAAGCAAGACCCTCTTCCAGGATTTCTGTAAATATGCAACAAGAAAATCCTTCTTCAGGGCTTTTGACCAACAGCAAAGTTCCAGGACCTCTTCAAAAAAAGCACTGTCCTTCACCAGTGGATAAATCTGGCAAAACAACATCAAAACAGACAGACAAAATACTGGCATCCCAGCCATGTCTTCTCAATCCTTGGCAGCTCTGGGTGGCAGCTCTCAAAAGCCCTGGGCAGCTCCAACTGGCATTCAGCAATCCTCTTTCTGCCTCCACAATGCTGCTCTCAAAAGTTCTTCTGCCTCTATCTCTGCTTGGGCCTTCTCTCTAAATCCATGGCACTAGCTCATCCTAATTCAGCCCTCTCTTTTCACATCAACAAGTCCATCGCACAAGTGGTATTCAGAAGCCCTGGGTTTTAACACTCAACTCAAAAACCAAGCCAATATAGGGGGATCCTTAAATTCCATTACTATTACAACTGTGCAACTCTGCCTCACTTAGATCCAGTTCACACATGAATCAAGACATCATCCCATGATGTCATTGGTTCTCTTCTAAAACCAAGGATGGACAAAAATCAACCCTTACCTTGATATCCACTTGATAATTGGTTAATAGAGAATTGGAACCAAAGATTCTGTGAAGCTGAGATAATGAATGCAAAACACATTGTATACCTCAAAGTGCTATATAAATGTCAATTATTATCATGATAATATTGATTAGCCTCCAATTTCATGACAACTTCATTCCCTGAGTTTTCTATTACACTGCTCTAAGCTAAAGCAATGTTTATAAAACAATTCAGAAGTCTATTGGTAAATTTTAGTAACTGACTCTCTAGGAAAAAAAAAATGTATATACATATGTGTGTCTGTAGATATATGAAAAATATACATAGTCTATTTGTATGTATGTATGTAAATATATATGCATGCATATGCAGACATTTTCAAGATAATTCTACAATATCAACAATTCACTTCTAGACAAACAACATAGCAATAAATCTAGTCCTGATTTATATATTAGAGGCAAATACAGTACACTTCCGGTTGAAACTCATAACATCGCTTAGTTATTTTAAAGGAGCTCAAGACTTTAGACTCATGCTAATTATAAGCCAGAACCTGAAAGTAATTCTTGACATGCTTGTGGAAATTTTATCAGTAATATTGGAAAAATCTTGGAAAACAGAAAATCGGTGGTAGGTGTTATCTTAATTTTGAAAATGGGGTAAGAAAGAAGATAAATCTCAGAAACAATAGATCAGTGTATTTGTTATTGACCACTCCTAAAAAAATTAAACAATGAGCATGTGAAAATATAAGGAATCATAGTTCCACAACTGGAACTTCGTAATTAATTTTGGCCAACTTCTTCATTTTATAATTTAGGAAACTGAAGTTCTGAGACTTGTGACTTACCCAAAATTTAGCTCTCTAAATCCATTGTTTTGTCGACTATTTAAGAGGAGAAAGCAGCATCACTAAAAACCAGGTGCTTTTCAAGTGACTGTCCAACTAACTTCATTTCTCTTACTAATAGCATTATCAGATGGAGTAGTAGTTCACTCATTCAAGAAACCTTTATTGTATTCTTACTGTATAAAAACTGCCATTCTAAGTATTGAGGTCTTAGAATATCAACAAGGGCATTTGAGAAAGTCTGTCACTGTAGTCTTGGGGATAAGGCAGGGAAACTGGGTAGATGTTTGTGTAGCTAGGTAGACTGATAACAAAATGAGCAACTGCACTGAACAAATGTTGATTACTGGGTCAATATCAATCTAAATGAGGGAATTACCTGTAAGTATCCTAGAGGGTCTTCTAAGTTTTGTTTCTAACAATTTGAAAAAAGCATTGGAGTCAGAGGAGGTCAAAGGATTTGGGTTCTCATCCCGGCTTGTCTGTTTACTACCTCTCTAATCTCTTTGAACTTTAATCCTTCATCTGTAAAATGAGGAGGCTGTACTACTTAGTGTTTTCTAAAATTCCTTCCAGCTTTAAGTGTATAATCCCATGATGACATACACAGCACTTTCATGCAATGCACAATTAATATGAAGATTGAAGAGATAGATCATATACTGGAAGACAGAACCATGATTTTAAAAATCTTGGCATTATACTGTAATGAGACTGGATGAATGCTTGGTATGAAACTTAACAGTTAAGTCTCTTGAATGGTAGACATTTTAGTGTGGATTTTCAAATGAGCTGAGAAATGAAGGTACACAAAAAACAGTCTTAGAGAAAAAGAGAAGGGAGAATAACATAAAGTACACTGGCCTTAGAGTCAGAAACCTACATTTGACTTGTAACTTGCCACTTATTAAATGAATGAACATCATTTTACCTACCTCTTCAAATCAGTTTTTTTTTTCATTCTGTTTCATGGACCCCTTTGAATTGTATGGACCCCTTTCATAGAATAATCTTATTTAAAACATAAAATAAAATATGCAGGATTACAAAGGAAACCAATTATATTGAAATACATTATCTCTTCCACATTTCAACTTTCTTTATCATGGTTTCAATATATTGTGGGTTGGCAATAGAAACTGTGGGAATTTTTTGGGATTTTTGTGGAAGCAGCAGATAACATGCCACAGTCAGCAGATGAAAAAGAAAAAAGTTTAGAAACTCAGAAATATATGAAATATATGTACAATACTTTTGATACCTCATGAAAGAAAAAAGAAAGAAAAATCCATACTTCTTTTCTGGTATGAAGGGAGAACCAAAACATTTTACATTGGATTTTCTATATCTAGGGGGCACAGCATCCTTAACCCAGGATAAAAAGTGGTGTTATCGAGGGGCGGAGCCAAGATGGCGGAGTAGAAACAGCTCGTCCAAGCCTCTCTGCCCCCAGATTCCCCACAAACTATGTAAAAAAGGATTCTGAAAATCTTCTGGAGCCCCAGCACCCACAGAACGACACAGAGAAGCTAACCTCCCGCTGAGGACAGCCCAGCACCCTGCAGGAAGGACCAGCGCAGTGGTCTGGGAGCTGGCAGCGCGCAGAGCGCAGGAGCCGAGCCGAGCCCAGGTCCACGTGAGCTGAGGTTTTAGCCCCAGGGCGGCAGGGCCAGCAGCCGGCTGGAGGAACCCCAGAACACCAGGAACTGTGGAGATGCCAGAATTATCAACATAGACTTGCCTAGGACAAAGTAAGAGGTTAGTGTCCTATGGATTTTGGGACCTGTATTTGGGGAATGCGTCAACTCCCTCCCCTGGGGGCTAGAAGCTGCTGAGGAGACATGCCACTGTGTAGTTTTCAGAGGCATTTCCGGCTCCCAGCCTACAAATCGTGGGGAGATCCAGCGATCAGTCTTGGGGGGTAATCGCTCTTGCTTTAACCTCCCTGGATCTGGATCGTGATCTAGGGTGGAAGTTGTGGGTGGGTTTACAGCTTGCCAGAAACGGAAGTTGCCCCCCACATGTTTGGGACGAAAATTCCTCTATCTGGCCCTAAAGCCATAGTGTGGCAACAAGCCCAAAAGTCAAGCAATTAAGTGGCAACATGCCAAGGCAAAGGAAACAGAAAAATGCAACCCTAGACTCCTATTTTGGGGGCACAGAGTGGGAAAAGGACTGTGAGGTCAGAAGTCCTGCTCCAAAAGCCCCAGGGGAAAACATGAGCGGGTTGCAGGCCACAGAGGACCTTAAGAAGGACTTTAAAAATCAAATAAGAGAAGTGGAGGAAAAATTGGAAAGAGAAATGAGAAGGATGCAGAAAAAGTATGAAATGAGAGTCAACAGCCTGACTGAGGAAAACAACAACTTAAAAAATAGACTAACTCAAATGGTAAAGGAGGCCCAAAAGGGCAATGAGGAGAAGAATGCCTTAAAAAGTCAAATTTGCCAGATGGAAAAAGAATCTCAAAAGTTCACTGAGGAGATTCATTCCTTCAGAGTTAGACTGGAGCAAATGGAAGCTAATGACTTTATGAGAAATCAAGATGCTGCTAAGCAGATCCAAACAAACGAAAGATTAGAAGGCAATGTGAAATATCTCATGGGAAAAACCATGACCTGGAGAATAGATCCAGGAGAGACAATTTAAAAATTATTGGACTACCTGAAAGCCATGATCAAGGAAAGAACCTAGAAATCACCCTTCAAGAAATTCTCAAGGAAAACTGCCCTGATGTTTTAGATCCAGAAGGCAAAATAGAGGTTGAAAGAATCCACCGATCACCTCCTGAAAAAGATCCCAAAAAGAAAACTCCCAGGAATATTATAGCCAGGTTCCAGAATCCCCAGATTAAGGAGAAAATACTACAAGCAGCCAGGAAGAAACAATTTCAATATTGTGGAAACACAATCAGAATAACCCAGGACCTGGCAGCTTCTACACTGAGGGATCGAAGGGCATGGAATATGATATTCCAGAGGGCAAAAGAACTGGGAATGAACCCAAGGGTCACCTACCCAGCAAAACTGAGTATTTTGTTTCAGGGGAAAATATGGTCATTCAGTGGAATAGAGGACTTTCAAGCATTCTTGAGAAAAAACCAGAATTGAATAGAAAATTTGACATCCAGACACAAGAAGCAAGAGATGACTGAGAAGGTAATCAGGGAAAAGAAATCAAAAGGAACTTATCAAAGTTGAACTATTTACATTCCTATATGGAAAAGCAATAACTGTGACTGATGATATCTTTCTCACTATGAAAATAATGGAAGAAGGGGGTGTGGTCATATGAATACATATGTGAATGTGTGTGTATATGGTTACAGTTATATATGGATAGAGGGCATAGGTTGATATTGTTGGGAAGGGAGAGTACTCAAGGGATGAAATTATGAGGTGAGAGAGGAAAGTGGCAAGAGGAGATGGGGAGAGACATGGTAGGGTAAACTATCTCATGCAGGGGAAGTGGGTGCAAAGGAGGGGGAGAATAAGGAAGGCTAAAAAGGCAAAACCACATTCACATTGAATTTGGTTCAGGTAGAAAATGACATACATACTAAATGGGATATCTCAACCTGCAGCAGGATAGGGGGAAGGGGGATGAGAGGAGGGATGATGGATGGGAGGGCATCCTTGGGGTGAGGGAGGTTGGAAGTACCCACTATAGAAGAGGGACAGGATCATGTAGGGAATGGACCAGGTCGGGGGTGGGATGAGTGGGAGGGAATTATAAGCAGCCTTGTACAATATATCTACTATGATAATGTTTTGTATAGCTAGACATGTACAATATATACTGAATTACTTATCTCCCCAGAGGGAATGGGTGACAAGGGAGGAAGGAAATGGATCTGAAATTCGAGGTCTTAAGATTAAATGTTTCAAATATATATAAATACTATTATTAATACTCTTTTGCTGATAATTGGGAGATAAGATGTGCAGGCATTGGGACACAAAGATTCACCTTCCTCTAATGGAAAAGTCGAAGGGGGTATGGGAGAAGGTATGGGAGAGAGCAGATTGGAGGAAGCGATATCCTGTGGGACTGCTAATTCTGGGAGGTTGGGTAGGGGAATAATGGGGGAAAATGATTGTAACTCAAAATCTGGCGGAAATGAATGATGTAAAACAGAAGTTAATAAAGTATTTGTTTAAAAAAAAAAAGAAAAAAAAAGAAAAAAAAGAAAAAAAAAGTGGTGTTATCATTTTTTTTTCAAGTTCCCAGATCCTAGGTTAAGAAATCCTCTCAAAGAGAGACTCACTAAAGAGAGACTCTCTGCAGATCAGAGCATGTGTACTTTTTCTCAGGGTCAGAGAATTTTCATACTCCTTTCTGTCTTTTTTAAGTCAATTGAGGTAAGCCAGATTGCCCCTGGGACACTTCTCTAACACTAGTTCCTGTCATGCTGTCTAGTGTTTAAGCACATTTTTTTTCATCCTGTAGCTTTGTGGTTACTATTACTGGATCCACTCTTCCTAGTCTACTATTATCCTGAGGTCTTCTAGGCAAAACAAGCAGAGCTTATGTTCTTTACTCCATTACAACTTCCTTAATGTGTATGTGGGAGGAGATGGGGGCAGGAGGAAGTGAGGAAAGGGGAATGTAGGACATATCCTTCCTGGAAGTTTGCGATCTTGTTTGTTTGTTTTTGTTTTTGCAACTTGGATTCCTTATCTTTCCCTGGTTGGAAGTAAACTGCCTATTCTTGGAGTGATTTCAATGCTAATCAATACAGAAGCTTTACCCTGATTCATATTTTCTGAACTGAGATCATTAGCTCTTCCTTAAGCAGTCTGGTTCCTCTCTTCCCACTCTTCCTTATCAACTAATATCAACATGTTTATGCTAACTTAATACAGATACCAATTAACTTTAGTGTAACAGCAACTCAGTACTCCTAAATTAAATGGATCCAGCAGTCTCATGATTATAGGCCCAACCACTACTAGTTAGGCCTTACTTTAAAACAAAATTAAGCAATAAGCAAACTAGAATCCATCTCAGACTATCTATCTATCATCTATCTATCTGAGACTGTTCAATTATGCTGCAATCATAAGTGAACATATACTTACCCTAAGAGATTAATCCAAAGTTGTTATATTTTCAGAATTTTATTAAAGGAAAAAAAAGCCTCCAAAACTTTCTCTTTTTGGACAGTCATAATACACAATATTTTAATTTTATGGAAAATCCATGGTATTTTCTTACTTATTCAATGTACACTTAGTAACTTTCAGGAAATCAATTTTAAAAATGTGAATCAATTAAAAAAATAATTGATAGGTGCAGGTAGGTGGTACGGGGAATAGAGCACCAGCTAGGGAGTCAGGAGGACCTGAGCTCAAATTCGGCCTCAAACACTTAACATTTACTAGCTGTCCAACCTTTGCAACTTATTTAAACACAATTTCCCCTCAAAAAAAAAAAAAGGAAATAATTGATAGATGTGAAACAATAGAGATTTCAGAAAGAGTGAAGCTGAGAAATCTTAGTCCTGGCTATGTCCCTAAAATGCCATGAAAATATTTGGCAACTCCTTAACCTTCCTTAGCCAAAGTATTCTCATCTATAAACTTAAGGAGAGAAAGCAAATAAACAAAAAAAAAAAACACAATACTTTAATCGCTTTGCAAATGTAAGAGTCTTTTGAATATCTAATACGAACATATGGTAAAGAATGGTATTACCTGATTTTTTAAAATTTCATCTTATCATTTGGAAACAGATTAAGATAGATATGATAGACTTTGTAGAATTTGGTGAAACTTCATTGTGTATGTTCTTGGAAACTTTACTGTTAATGACATGGTTTAGTTAATTGAATAAAAGAACTTATTTATGTGTCTCAGTTTGGTAAGAACATATTTTAAGGTAATCTTAAATTGTAAATTAATGATTAATGGATTAACAGCAATAATGTTTGCTCTACTCCAATAAATACCTGGGACTGCTTTCTGTATGGAACTGTGAGATATACATGCATCTTTACCAATATAGCATTGTCACATTATTAGCTTTGTAAGCATTATTAGCTTAAAAATGCTTTACTAGAGAAATATAGTATGTAGAACAAGGTAGGTAGTAGTTTCAGTATTTTTAGTGATGCTCAGACCATATCTGGAACATTAGTTTTAGTTATGAGTGTTAAATTTTAAGATAGAACATTCATAGATAGCTAGGTGGTGTAGAAGATAGTTCTGGAGTCAGGGAGGCCTGAGTTCTAAATCTGCCTCAGACATTTAAGAGTTATATGATTCTATTTAAGTCATTAAACTTTTCTAAATCTCAGGTTCCTCATCTACAAAATTCGAATAGTAGCATCATCTACCTCATGGTATTTTTGTGAGGCTCAAACTATGTATATGTAAAATGCTTTGCAAGCAGGTGAGGAAGTAGGAGAGAAACCATAAGGGCTTCACAAACTTGAAGGACCAAGTATCAGAAGAATATCAAGAAAACTTAGAATAACAGCTCGTATTTATATAGGAATTTTCTTGTACCAACTCTATGGGGAATATAACATAACTTTTCATTATATAGATTTTACAGTTGTAAGAAAAAAAAAACCTAGGAAAAGTCAGAGCCTCTAAAATTTTAAGCGATTAGCATGTACTTTCTTAGCTATTAAATTCTGTAGTATGATTCATGCCCAGGTCTATTGATTCCAAATTCATCAATCCAACAATTTTCCACCCATTAGCATACATGCTACCTTTCAGTTGAAAGAGATCTGAGAGGCCTGCTTTTGCACAAGAATCCTATCAACCATTTTTATTGTCTCAGCTGTTGATTTTTATGGTTTCTTCTTCATCACCCTCATTTTTCAGTGTTTAGACTAATTTCTTGTGCATTGTAGATGCTTAAACAATGCTCGTTCACTAATTGACTTCTCTATAGCTTTTACTATACTGTCAAACTCATCCTCCTCTTGGATATGCTTTCTCCTGGCTCTCCCCCAACTTTCTGAACTGTGGATAATCCTCCAAGCTCCTTCCTGGGCCTTTTTCTATTCTCTCTCTATACCCTTCCTTTTAGTGATGACATCAGTCTTTTTTTCATCCTTTCCCTGTACCACCCAAAACTCATTCAAGGTGTGTAGACCATGGGAATATCTGTAACCAAAATACCTTCCCTCATTTCTTTTATCCAATCCACTGGGTCCAGGCCACCAAGACTTCATGGAACACACACACATATGTAAATGTATCTATACAAGCATATATGTGTATATTTGTGTGTATTATATATATATATATATATATGTGTGTGTGTGTGTGTATAATATATACATATATGAAGAATAATATGCTCTCTTATGCTTCTTATATAAGAACATATTCCTGATAAGAACATATTTCCTCCACTTTCCAAGGTCCTCTAGACCTTATCATCTGCCTTGCTTCTCCACCTATCAGGTACTGTTAGTTGCCTGCTGATATATACTTAGGATTTCCAGGCCTTTCAATCCATGTTGAAGCTTAACTCTCTTTTTATATTTTTTCCTGAATTAGAGTGTAAGCTCTGTGAGAGAAAGGGTTGTGTCTATAGAGCTTAGCCCATAGATTGGCACATGTTTAAGTGTTTTTTCATTGATTTTCATTATTCATTTATCAAGTCCACATGAGTTATGTGCAATTGATGTGCTCTCATCCCTCGAAACTATGCTTTCACTTTCCCTTTAAGGTTTTATGATCATTTAAAGAAGAGGAAAAAATAAATTTTTGTAGAAGTGTAGATGAACTATCTCTGGTTATTCTATATACTGGTTTATAAATTTTAATTGTCCAATTTTAAAGGATGGAATAAAAAATCCAGACAGAATTAATCAATAGTGATGCTTTCCTGAACTTTATTACTATTTTTGTTTACCTTAAAATTGCCCTACAGAGAAGTCATTAAAGTTTAAGATCAGGACCACATGCTATGCCTTCAGTTCATTATTCCATTTTTCCAGTCTTATCAAAAATAATAAAGAGAACAAGTATTAAATTGCTCCTATAAAATTGGGTAATAACTTTTACAACAATGTTGCATCCAAAGTCAACTCACAAAAATAGCCACTAAATATCTTTATTGGCTGAGATGTACTTCTGGCTTCATTGACCTAATAATTAATAACAGCTATCACAAAAAGTTGTCATGAATTCATCATTCTTCCAAATATACTGATTCCTGTCAATAGCCTTTTCCACAAAAAGGATGGTTTCTTTCTTTTTTTTTCTTTCTTGGCCAGATTCCTTTATAGCAACATGTAGCCTCCTAGCAATCTGTGCCAGGCTTATGTGGAAACAAGTATCTGTTCAGAATTCACTATCAATAATATATTCTCATTTATGTTCTTTTTTTTCTCCTTAGACAAAATGGTTTTGGAAATGACTTCAGCTCTTCATGAACTAGAATTAGCTACTTGGCTTTGATATAAACTTAAATTTAGACATAAATTATTTCTCTTATACCAAATATTTGATCTTTTTTCAGGTCTTACAGTGTGAAGGGAACAAAATTTTTTGTAACAGAAATACAAAATGCCAAAGAAATATTTATCCCTGAAATTCAGTCATTGTTTTCTTTTGCGGAAGAAGATGCTTTCCGTTTCCTTCTCTTTAGAGGCAGAGGGAGTCAAGCAGCATCCTACTGCAGCTTTTTATGTTCCTCCTCCCCTATATCTAAATCATATATTTAGACATAAACTATATTAGAAATTATCTTTCTCAAACTCTTTATTTTATATCTGAAGAAACTGCGTATTAGAAAGGGGTATAGTAAACTTTCCCATAGTCTCAAAGATTAGCAGATGTAGGATGGACATAGAAGTTCAAGATCAGTCATTATCATTTATGTGGCATAGCCCACACATCTATCAAAAAATATGTGCCTAAGGTCAGTCAAGGTAAGTCTAGGTGGATCTTTTATTTTTATCTATAAATTTCTGTATTTTAGCATTACTTTTTTAAAGAGCAATTTGAATTCCAAATTGTTTCCCTCTCATCTTCCCCTTCTCCACTCATTGAGAAAGCAAGAAATATATCAATGATACATCAGAAATAAAAGTAAAGAAGTATCCTTCAATCCGCACTTAGAGTTCATTTCTCCCTCTGAAAGTGAATCACATTTTTTTTACTGATGAATCCTTTGGAGTTGTTATTGTATTAATCAGGGTAGCAGAATCTTTCACAGCTGATCAAAAACTGTTTTTACTGTGTACAATATTTCCCTCATTTTGTTCACTTTACTTTGTATCAGTTCATATAAATCTACCAAGGTTTTTTGGAAACACCCCTGTTTTTCTTTCTTATAGCATATTAGTATCCCATCACAATTAATTCCCACAACTTGTTCAACCATCCCCCAGTTAAGCATCACTTCAATCTTCAATTCTTTGACACCATAAAAAAGGGCTGCTATGTTTAAGTCCTTCATTTTCTTTGATCAGTTTGGGAAATAGACCTTGTACTGGTATCGCTGAGTCAAAGGGTATGGACACTTTTATAATCCTTTGGGCATAGTTCAAATAGTGCTCCAGAATGATTGGACCAGTTTACAACTCCATCAACAATATATTGGTGTCCTGATTTTCCCACATCCCTTCCAACATTTATCATTTTCCTTTGTCATATTATCTAATCTGATAGGTGTGTGGTGGTACTTCAGAGTTGTTTTAATTTGCATTTCCCTAATTGATAGTAATTTAGAACAATTTTTTGATGTGCATTACTATCATAGATAGCTTTGTTTTCTTCATCTGAAAACATCCCATTTATATCCTTAGATCCTTACCTCATTTATCAATTGGGGAATGCATCTTGTTATTAATTTGACTCAGTTCCATATTTATATCTATATCTATACATCTATATTATATATACACACATACATATATACACACATGCATATACATACACACATGCAATATGAAAAACATATCATATATATGGCATATATATTCTACATATATATGACCTTTATCAGAGAAACTTGATGTAATTTCCCCCATTTTCTGCTTTCTTTCTAATCTTGACTATATTGGTTTTGTTTATACATTTTAAACATTTCATATGATAAAAATTATCCACTTTTACTTTTCATGTTCTTTTCTATCACTTGTTTGGTCATACAATCTAATATTGAACAATTAGAGATTTTCCCCCCCACCCCCATACTGAAACTATATAGTGCTTAGAAATAATCTAATGTCACTCCATTTATTTAGAAAATGAAGAAATTGAAGTTTAGATAAACAAAATGAAAAGCAGAACATGTCAATCAGGATTTAAACCCATTTTCTCTAATTTCAAACCTAGAGTTTTCCCCACAGCACCAAGATATCTCTATTACTTTGGATTCTTTCCTTACAATCTACCTTCTAAATGAAAGTAACTCTAGAGGAACAACTAAGGCATGTGCATCTTATCAGATCTACTTCAGTCCTTAATTTATGGGATGAGAGCAGGCAGGATGGAAATGCTAAATGAGAAGAGGGAAAGGAATAATAACATCATTGTTATCATAATATACATACATATATAAATAGAAATATATATGTATATGTATGTATATATGGTGCATTTCTGCTACCAAATACACCAAATATATATATCAATCTATCTATCTGTCTATCTATCTATCTATCAATCAATCAATCTATCTATCTATCTATAAACTGGAAGAGATTTGAGAAGCCAAAAGAAAGTGTATGGAGGAGTGACAGTGGGGCAGAGAAGCTCTTATTTGGGGGGAGGAGGGAGCAAAGGAAGATTCAAAATTGTAGGCAGTGATTGCTGAATTAAATTTTTGACTCTAATTTTTCTAGGACCCTCTCTGTCATGGTAATGCAGAAGCATTACATAGTGAAAGGAGTGTTAGACTAAAAGTCATGAAACAATTGGCTTTGAATCTGAGGCTTATTGCTTTTGATGTGATCATGGGAAGATGATAACATCTGAATGACTAGCTCCTCTGGGAATCTACATTTTAAAGAAATCAATGGAGGGAGGAGCCAAGATGGCAGAAAGGAAGCAGTAACCTCTCTGAGCTCCTTGGTCACTAAGTCTCAAAGGGTGAATCTGAGCAGATTCCGCAGTTACTGAGCCCACTGGAAGACAGAGCATGGCACAGTCCAGCCCAGGAGGTTGCCCAGTGTGTTCCTACAGGAGGAGCACAGAGCGCATGGGGTTTGCACAGCTCAGACCTAAGAGCAGACAAGCAGACTACACCTGAGAGAAAAAGACCCAGCCTGCAGACTTACCAAGGATGAGTCTCAGGCATCTCACCTGCTTCTCACAAGGGGACGGGATGGTCATTGGAGCCAGGTAGGAGAGTCAGGCGCCCAGTGGAGAGAGCAGTTTCCCCTGCTGCATTCGGCCGCCAGCCTGGAAGTTTAGAGACTGCCTGCCTGTATAATACAGGGGCTGGAATGGCAAAGTAAATTCTAGCTGCTCTGATCCTCCCATCTCTCCTTCATGAAGCTGAAACCCAAAGATAAGTCTCCCACCCATATTGAAATCCCAAGTTAATGGAAATAGTCTCAGGTTTGAGAGTCTCCAAGAAGGGGTGTAACTGAGACAGCCAGGAGTCTGAAGAGAAGAGAGGGGGGGGGGTCCCAATTAGCTCCACCTCACCTCACCAACAAAAGCCTGCTTATAGCCCAGGGGTAGAGAGGCAGAAATCTGAAGTGGTCAGACTCACCCACACCTACTCATCTACATTCCTCACTGATTTCCCTGACTTAGGCATAAACTAGCCACCCAGAGATATTCAAAGTCAAGGATCAGGTCCTAAACTCATAGCCTGAGAAACTAAGAAACAGGAAATCACAATGGGAAGGAAGGAAGCTGAGAAGGAGAAGGGGAAGGCAAGAAAGTCTATTCGAGCCTACTATGCAGGACAAGAACATCCAAATACACAGGACAATATAGATTCTCTACCCACACCTGAGACCACAGAAGAAAAACATGAACTGGTCTCAAGCCCAAATAGCATTCCTGGAGAAGCTTAAGAAAAAATTTAAAGACCAAATCAGGGAAGCAGTGACCAACTTGGAAAAAAGTCTCCGAAGTAAAATTAGTGAATTAACTGGAGAAAATACCTCTCTAAAAAAGGACCTTCAAAAATTAACTGAAGACCATAATTCACTAAAAATAAGATACAATCAATATGAAAGTCAGAATTCTTTGATGCAGCAAGAGTCAATAAAACAAAACAAGACGATCAAAAAATTGGAAGAAAATATAAAATATCTCACTGGAAAAATAACTGACCTAGAGAACAGATCCAGGAGAGACAACTTAAGAATTATTGGTCTACCAGAAAGCCATGATGAAAAAAGCAACTTAGACAACATCCTCCAAGAGATTGTCAAAGAAAACTGTCCTGAGGTCCTGGAATCAGAAGATAAAATAGCTATCGCTAGAATTCACCAGACTACTCCTGAAAGAGATCCCAAACTGAAAACTCCAAGAAATATAGTAGCCAAATTCAAGAATTACAAGATAAAAGAAAAAATTCTACAAGCAGCCAAAAAGAAACAATTCGAATATCGAGGAACTACAGTTAGGATCACACGGGACCTAGCAGCTTCTACATTAAAAGAGAGGAGGGACTGGAATTTGATATTTTGTAGGACAAGGGAGCTAGGACTACAACCAAGGATTAACTACCCGGCAAAACTGAGCATAATCTTTCAGGCAAGGAGATGGTTGTTTAATGAAATAAGGGACTTCCAGTCTTTCCTGATGAAAAAGCCAGAGCTCAATTGACAATTTGATCTCCAATTACAAGAATCAAGAAAGACATAAAAAGGTAAACAAGGGAAACACAGACTCACACATGCATAAGTGCACCCCCCCACACACACACATGCTCATTACTTGGGATGCAATGAGAGCAAAATGTTCACATCCCTATATGTGGAGCTGATAACCGTCAATATTTGAAATCTTTATGATTATCATGACCTTCAAAAGCGTTATAATTTGATAGAGGGTGTGGGTATGAATGCACTAACCTGAATTCTAAAAAAAAAAAAAAAAACTATTAAGGGGATCAAAGGGACTATAATGGGAAAAAGGAAAGGATGAGTTAGGAAAAGGTAAAATATGCCATCTGAAGAGGCATTAAAACACACTATAGAAGAGGGGAAAGAAAGAGGGAGAGGAACATCATTTAAACACTATTCTCACTGGTTTTGGTTCAAAGACGGATCAACTTAATCAGTGAAGTTTAAGATTCTAATGTGAATAGACACATAAATTAATTAAATAGAGGAAAAGGAGGGAGGGAGAGGAGCACTGTTTGAAATTAACTCTCATTGGTTTGGAATCAAACAGGCAGTAATTTACTCTGATAGGTATAAAAACTTATTGTGTCCTATAGATAGTGGAAGGGTAAGGGTGGGTAAAAAGGAGGAGACTAAAGGGGGGATTATAAGGGAGGGAAATAGTAGTAAGAGGAGAGGGTAGGTTAAGAAGGGGGAGTCACTAGGTGGGAACACAGGGAGGGGGTGGTCAAAAGGGAAAACTTCAAGGAGGGGAAGGGAGAAGGAAGAAACAAAAACATAAACAGATGAGGGAATAGGATGGAGGGGAAGAGACAGATAGTCATCATTACTGTGAATGTGAATGGGATGAACTCACCCATAAAACAGAGGCAGATACCAGAATGGATTAAAAACCATAATCCTACAATATGCTGTCTACAAGAAACACATTTGAAACAAAGGGATATCCACAGGGTAAAGGTAAAAGGTTGGAGTAAATTTATTATGCCTCAGCTAAAGTAAAAAAAAGCAGGGTAGCAATACTTTTCTCAGATAAAGCAAAAGCAAAAATAGATCTAATTAAAAGAGATAAGGAAGGAAACTATATCCTACTAAAAGGCACCATCGAGATTGAAGCAATATCACTACTTAATATTTATGCACCAAGTGGTATAGCATCCAAATTCCTAGAGGAAAAGTTAAAGGAATTAGAGGAAGAAATAGATAGCAAAACTAGACTAGTGGGGGACCTTAATCTCCCCCTCTCTGAACTCGATAAATCTTACCTCAAAATAAACAAGGAAGAAGTTAAGGAGGTGAATAGAATCTTAGAGAGATTAGATATGATGGATCTCTGGAGAAAACTGAATGGGGATAAAAAGGAATTTACTTTCTTCTCAGCATTGCATGGTACATACTCAAAAATAGACTATGTACTAGGGCAGAAAAACTTCACAATCCAGTGCAAAAAGGCAGAAATATTAAATGCATCATTCTCAGATCATGATGCAATGAAGATTATATGCAATAAAGAGCCAGGGAAAGATAGACTAAAAGCTAATTGGAAATTAAACAATTTAATCCTAAAGAATGGATGGGTCAAAGAAGAAATTATAGAAACAATCAATAATTTCATTCAAGAGAATGATAATAATGAGACAACATAACGAAATTAGTGGGATGCACTAAAGGCAGTTCTCAGGGGAAGTTTTATATACCTGAGTGCATAATTAACTAAAGCAGAGAGAAGGGAGGTCAATGAATTGGACATGCAATTGAAAAAGCTAGAAAAAGAACAAATTGAAAATCCCCAATTTAGAACTAAATTAGAAATATTGAAAACCAAAGGTGAGATTAATAAAAATTGAATTTAAGAAAACTATTGAATTAATAAATAAAACTAAGAGCTGGTTTTATGAAAAAAATCAACAAAATTGATAGACCCTTAGTCAATATGATAAAAAAAAGAAAGAAGAAAACCAAATTATGAGTATCAAAAATAAATAGGGTAGGGGTGGCTAGGTGGCTCAGTGAATAGAGCACTGGCCCTGGAGTCAAAAGGACCTGAGTTCGGATCCGGCCTCAGACACTTAATTCACACAAACAGAAACTTAGCTATGTGACCTTGGGCAAGTTACTTAACCCCAATTGCCCTAAAAGGGGCGGCTAGGTGGCGTAGTGACTAAGAGCGCCGGCCTTGGAGTTGGGATGACCCGAGATCGAATCCGGCCTCAGAAAATGAGCACCCACACACAAATAATGACTAGTCGTGTAATCTTGAGCAAGTTACTTAACCCCAATTGCTTAAAAAAAATAGGGTGAATCTACCTCCAATGAAGAGGAAATCAAAAAAACAATTAGGAATTATTTT
This sequence comes from Gymnobelideus leadbeateri, assembly GCA_011680675.1. Lineage (NCBI taxonomy): Eukaryota > Metazoa > Chordata > Mammalia > Diprotodontia > Petauridae > Gymnobelideus > Gymnobelideus leadbeateri. Next base: position 483,273 of record WOXC01009207.1, read on the forward strand.
TCCCAATTGTATGCACATAAATATGACAATCTTAGTGAAATGGATGAATATTTACAAAATTACAAGTTGCCCAGATTAACTGAAGAGGAAGTGAATTACCTAAATAACCCCATCTCAGAAAAAGAACTCAAACAAGCCATCAATGAACTCCCTAAGAATAAATCTCCAGGGCCAGATGGGTTTACTAGTAAATTCTATCAAACATTTAAAGAACAATTGATTCCAATACTCTACAAACTATTTGGGAAAATTAGTGAAGAAGGAGTCCTACCAAACTCTTTCTATGACACAAATATGGTACTGATTCCTAAATCAGGAAGAGATAAAACAGAGAAAGAAAATTATGGTCCAATTTCCCTCATGAATTTAGACGCAAAAATTCTAAATAAAATATTAGCCAAAAGACTCCAACAACTTATCACAAAAATAATACACTCTGATCAGGTAGGATTCATCCCAGGAATGTAAGGATGGTTTAATATTAGGAAAACCATCAGTATAATTGAGCATATCAACAATAAAACTAGCAGAAACCACATGATCATCTCAATAGATGCAGAAAAGGCTTTTGACAAAGTACAACATCCATTCCTATTAAAAACACTAGAAAGTATAGGAATAAATGGAGCCTTCCTTAAAATAGCATCTATTTAAAACCATCAGCAAGTATTATATGCAATGGGGATAAACTAGAAGCCTTTCCAATAAGATCAGGAGTGAAACAAGGGTGTCCACTATCATCCCTCTTATTCAATCTGGTACGAGGAACGTTAGCAGTAGCAATTAGAGGAGAAAAAGAAACCAAGGTATCAAATTAGGCAAAGAAGTGACCAAGCTATCACTCTTTGCAGATGATATGATGATATACTTAGAGAATCCCAGAGAATCAAGTAAAAAACTACTTGAGACAATAAATAAATTTGGCAAAGTTGCAGGATATAAAATAAACCCACATAAATCCTCAGCATTCCTGTACATCGCTAATGAAACTCAACAGCAAGAGATAGAAAAAGAAATCCCATTTAAAGTCACTGTAGACATTATAAAATATTTGGGAATCTACTTGCCAAAACAAACCCAGAATCTTTATGATCACAACTACAAAACACTTCTCACACAAATAAAATCAGATCTAAATAGTTGGGAAAATATCAATTGCCCATGGCTGGGTCGAGCTAATATAATAAAAATGACAATTTTACCCAAACTAAACTATATATTTAGTGTCACACCAATCAATTTACCAAAAAACTACTTTGTAGAGTTAGACAAAATGATAACAAAATTTATTTGGAAAAACAGCCTAGAATATCAAGGGAATTAATGAAAAGAAATGCTAGGGAAGGTGGACTAGCTATGCCAGATCTTAATCTGTATTATACAGCAACAGTCATCAAAACTGCTTGGTACTGGCAGAGGTGTAGAGTAGTGGATCAATGGAATAGATTAGGCACAGGAGACTCAGCCGTTAATGAATATAGTAATCTATTGTTCAATATACCCAGAGACCCCAGTTTTTGGTATAAGAATGCACTATTTGACAAAAACTGCTGGGAAAACTGGAATACAGTATGGCAGAAACTGGGCATAGATCACTATCTAACACCATATACCCAAATCAAGTCTAAATGTGTGCATGATCCAAGTGTAAAGGATGATACTGTAAGCAATTTTGGAAAGCAAGGAATAGTTTACCTGACAGATTTGTGGAGAGGAGAAGACTTTAGGACCAAACAAGTATTAGGGAGCATTATAAAATGCACAATGGATAATTTTGATTACATTAAATTGAAAAGCTTCTGTACAAACAAAGCCAATGTAACCAAGATCAAGAGTGAGGTGGGAAATTGGGAAAGAATTTTTACAACTTGTGTCTCTGATAAAGGACTCATTTCTAAAATTTATAGAGAATTGAGCCAAGTCTATATGAATACAAGTCATTCCCCAATTGATATATGGTCAAAGGATATGAACAGGCAGTTTTCAGAGAAAGAAATTAAAGATATCTATAAGCATATGAAGAAATGCTCTAAATCACTATTGATTAGAGAAATGCATATCAGAACAACTCTGAGATACCACATCTCTCCAGTCAGATTGGCTAAGATGACAAATCAAGAAAGAGACAAATGCTGGAGTGGATGTGGATAAATTGGAACACTAATACATTGCTGGTGGAGTTGTGAACTTATCCAACCATTCTGGAGAGCAATCTGGAATTATGCCCAAAGGATTATAAATAATTTCATACGCTTTGACCCAACAATACCACTTTTAGGGTTATATCCCAAAGAGATCATAGAAGTGGGAGAAAGACCCATATGTACAAAAATATTTATAGCAGCCCTTTTTGTGGTTGCAAAGAATTGGAAACTAAAGGGGTGGCCATCAGTTGGGGAATGGTTAAACAAGTTGTGGTATATGAATGTAATGGAATATTATTGTGATATAAGAAACGAGGAGGTGATGGATTTCATAATTACCTGGAGAGACTTATACAAACTGATGCTGAGTGAGAAGAGTAGAATCAGAAGAAATTTGTATACAATCACAGACATACCATATCTGTGATGACCAATTATGACAGACTGGACTCTTTTCAGCAATGCAGTGATATAAGTCAATCCTGAAAGACTCAAGAAAGAAAGAAATGCGCCATCCAGAGATATAACTAGAAAGAACTGAGCCTGAATCCTGATGGAAGCAAACTAAATGATTTTTTTTCATTGTTTGGTTTTATTTCTTCTTTACCATCTTTCATCCAACCTAGTACAATATGCCTTTGTAATTGGAATAATGTCTAATATGAATGTATTTGCAGATCCTATACTGGACTATATGCTGTCGTGGGGGGAGGAGGAAAGCAAGTAAAGGAAATTTGAAAATCAAGGAACTATGGAATTGATTCTTGTTAACTGAAATTAAACTAATACATTAATTAAAAAAAAAAGAAATCAATGAGCCTAGCCACATCTCTTTAAGCTATACTCCTGGCTCTCAAAGATTTACACTACCATCTAGATTCCATGTGAGTACCTCCCTCTTCTACCTTTTAAGCCTTTCCTTGTATGCTGAAGTACTCCATTAGAATGTAAGCTCCTACAGTGCAGGGACTGTATTTCTGTCTGCATGTATTTATATTCCCAGTGCTTAACCCAGTGTTTGGCATATAGTAAGAGCTTGATAGGTGCTTGTTGGCTTGAAATAGATTAGCTGTAGGTTCCAATGAGCAAAAGTGGATTCATAATACTTGCACTATGTATTCCACAGTATGTGAGGAAAAAATTGTAAATCTTGAATTGCTATTTACATATGAGTTATCAACATTATAGGCTGTAGGGGTGTTCATGGAAGACTAGCACCACTGGTATGAGGGCTGCCATCCACCTTTGGTGTCCACCTAATTCACTATGGCTCCAAGGCTGTGAAATAAACTTTAGCAGCAAGATAGTTCACCCTTCTCCAAGAAGGCCGACTTTAACTCCATCAAAAGTAAAGTACAAGCAAAGCTTAGAGAGATGAAGGATTCTTGGCTCAGTAAGAAGGCATAAGAAATTCATCTTTATACTGATAGTAACAATCCCGAGCACTTTTACGATTCCCTGAAGGCTATTTATGGGCCAAAGACCTATGGTGCATCTCAACTACTCAGTGCTGGGGGAGTCACATTGATTAGTGATAAGAACATAGTCCTGGAGAAATGGGCTGAACATAGTATTCTCAACAGACCACCATTAACTAATTCTGAAGCCACTGACCATATAACCCAGGTTGAAGTCAATCCCTCTCTAACTTAATGTTTAACTGAAGAAGAGGTTTTGAATGTCATTAGACCCCTCTCATGTGGTAAAGGACCTGGTTCTGATTCTATTCCAGATGAGATTTACCAGGTAGGGGGCACATTGCTCATACAAAAACTGATTGAAGTTTTCCAGGTTATATGGAAAGAGGAGGTTATCCCCTAGGAGTTCAAGAATGCCTCCACTGTCTATCTCCATAAAGGAAAATAACATAGGTTGTCCTATGACAACCCTGGGTAGAGAGGGCATGGGGGAATGGTGTGTGTCTCTTTCTTAATTATCACAGGCAGGATTCTTGCTAGAGTTTTCCTTAATAGGCTGATTCTCCAACTTGAAGGTAATCATCTACCTGGGAGCCAGTGTGGCTTCAGAAAGGGCCAAGGAAGAGTTGATATGGTGTTTGCTACCTGACAACTTCAAGAGAAATGCCAGGTACACAATATTCATCAGTCTGATCAAAGCCTTTGATACAGGCATGAGGGCTTGTGAAAAATCATGCCCAGGGAATTTCATCAATATTGTATATCAGTGTCATCATGATGTGCTTGTAAAGGTTCTGTATAATGGACAATACTCTCGCAGTTTTCAGTAACCAATGGAGCTTTTTTTAACATGCTGTATTTGGTGATGTTGGACACCTTCAATGAGGATGAAATTGGCATCAAGGTCAGCCACGTCACTGATAATAAACTATTTAACTTGAAAAGGTTACAGTTACAAGCCAAAAGTAAGGTGAAGGGAGAGTTGGTACATGGCTTTTTGTTTGCAGATGATTGTGCATTCATTGCAGCCTCTGAGGCTGAGATGCAATAGAGTATGGATCTATTCTCTGCTGCTTATGCGAATTTTGGCCTAACAATATCAAGAAAAGAGAGGTTATCCGCTAGTCAATACCACACAAAGATATGTGAACCATTGTTCATGGAAAATGGAGAAATATTAATATGGATAACTTCACTTACTTTGGCTATATTCTTTACAAGGATGTCCACATAGATGATGAGGTTGATGTATACATTGCAAGAGCTAGCTCACTGTTTGGGAGTCTCCAAAGGAAAATGTGGGAGAGACTGCCTATGAAACTGAAGGTCTACAGGGTTACTGTGCTGACCTCATTGTTGTATGACTGTGGAAGCTGTACAGTATGCCAGAGCCATGGCAGGAAACCAAATCACTTCCACTTGAATTGTCTTAGGAAGATCTTAAAAATCACTTAGCAAGATAAAGTACTAGAAACTGTCCTTTCCCAAACTAAACTGCCAAATATTCAAACTCTGTTATATAGAGTGCAACTCCAGTGGGCTGGCCACATTGTTCAAATGTATGTTTGCCTAAAAGACTACTTTATTGAGAGCCCATATAAGGCAATCACTTACATGGAAGAGAGAAAAATTGACAAGGAAACTCTCAGGGTTTTCTCTGCAGAAATTTGGAATTCATTATGAGACATTTGAGGCACTGGCACAGGGTCACCAGCATGTGGTGCCCTACTTAAAGTAGGCACTGTGCTTTATGAAGAAAGCAGAATTGCACTGGTTCAGGAGAAACACAAGATGCACAAATTTAGAGACGACTCCACTCCAAATGTTCATACGGAGTGGAGTTCATACTCAACCTGTAGTAGAGTCGTCCAAGCTCATATTGCTCTGATCAGTCAAAGTCAGACATACTTGATCCCAATGTAGTGATGTCATTTTGGTCCTCTTCGAAGACAAAGGACTACAGCTGACTGAACTGAATTAGCATTGTATTCTATGAAGCCCCAACACCAGATGAATATACACAATCCTTTTGAAATAGAGTAATCTCCCCATTCATGAGGCTTTTTGTCATTGTTCAGTCATTTCGGTTTTGTCAGACTCTTCATGACGCCATTTGAGATTTTCTTGGCAAAGATACTAGAATGGTTGCTATAGCCTTCTCCAGCTCATTTTTAGATGAGGAAACTGAGTCAAACAATGTTAGGTGCTGTATTAGCAAGTACCTACCCAGCATAGCTTGCTAGCACAGGTTCTGTGATCTTCTTTCAAAGGAAAGATTGCTCAAAAAGTGGTTAACAATTCTACACACACACACACACACACACACATATATATATATATATATATATATATATATATGCACATATATATATATATATATATATATGTAGAATATATATATATATATATATATGAAGCATTTAATTTTAAGACCTCGAATTTCAGATCCATTCCCTTCCTCCCTTGTCACCCATTCCCTCAGGGGAAGATAAGTAATTCAGTATGTGTTGTACATGTATAGCTATGCAAATTATTACCATAGTAGATATATAGTACAAGGCTGCTTATAATTCCTTCCCACCCATCCCACCCCCGACCTGGTCCATTCTCTACTTGATCCTGTCACTCTTCTATAGTGGGTACTTCCAACATCCCTTCCCCACAAGAATGCCCTCCCATCCATCATCCCTCCTCTCATCCCCCTTCCCCCATTCTGCTGCAAGTTGAGATATCCCATTTAGTATGTATGTCATTCTCTGAACCAAATTCAATGAGAATGTGGTTTTGCCTTTTTGCCTTCCTATTCATCCCCTGCTCTGCAGCCACTTCCCCTTGCTTCTTCTACATGAGATGGTTTACCCTACCCTGTCTCTCCCCATCTTCTCTTGCCACTTTCTTCTCTCACCTCATAATTTCACCCCTTAGGTATCATCCTTTCCCAACAAATTCAACCTATGCCCTCTATCCATGTATAACTGTAAACATACATACACACATTCACATATGTACTCATGTGACCATATACCCTTCTTCCATTATTTTCATACTGAGAAAAGTTTCATCAGTCACAGTTATTGTTTTTCCATATAGGAATGTAAATAGTGCAACTTTGATAAGTTCCTTTTGATTTCTTTTCCCTGATTACCTTCTCAGGTATCTCTTGCTTCTTGTGTCTGGATGTCAAATTTTCTATTCAACTCTGCTTTTCTCCTCAAGAATGCTTGAAAGTCCTCTATTCCACTGAATGACCATATTTTCCCCTGAAACAAAATACTCAGTTTTGCTGGGTAGGTGACCCTTGGGTTCATTCCCAGTTCTTTTGCCCTCTGGAATATCATATTCCATGCCCTTCTCTCCCTCAATGTAGAAGCTGCCAGGTCCTGGGCTATTATGATTGTGTTTCCACAATATTCAAATTGTTTCTTCCTGGCTGCTTGTAGTATTTTCTCCTTGATCTGGGGATTCTGGAATCTGGCTAATATTCCTGGGAGTTTTCTTTTTGGGATCTTTTTCAGGAAGTGATCTGTGGATTCTTTCAACCTCTATTTTGCCCTCTGGGTCTAAAACATCAGGACAATTTTCCTTGAGAATTTCTTGAAGGGTGATTTCTAGGTTCTTTCTTTGATCATGGCTTTCAGGTAGTCCAATAATTTTTAAATGATCTCTCCTGCATCTATTTTCCAGGTCAGTGGTTTTTCCCATGAGATATTTCACATTACCTTCTATTCATTCATTTGTTTGGATCTGCTTAACAGCATCTTGATTTCTCATAAAGTCACTAGCTTCCATTTACTCCAGTCTAACTCTGAAGGAATGAATCTCCTCAGTGAGCTTTTGAGATTCTTTTTCCATCTGGCAAATTCGACTTTTTAAGGCATTCTTCTCCTCATTGCCCTTTTGGGCCTCCTTTGCCATTTGAATTAGTCTAATTTGTAAGGTGTTGTTTTCCTCAGTCAGGCTGTTGACCCTCATTTCATACTTTTCCTACATCCTTCTTTTTTCTCTTCCCAATTTTTCCTCCACTTCTCTTATTTGATTTTTAAAGTCCTTCTTAAGGTCCTCTATGGCCTGTAACCCACTCATATTTTCCTTTGGGGCTTTTGGAGCAGGATTTCTGACCTCACGGTCCTCTGACTGTTCCATGCTTCGATCCTCTTTGCCCCCAAAATAGGAGTCTAATGTTTCATTTTTCTGTTTATTTTGTTTCCTTTGCCTTGGCATGATGCCACTTAATTACTTGACTTTTGGGCTTGTTGCCACAGTAGAACTCTGCCACCAGACAGGGGAGCTTCATCTCGAACGTGTGTGTGGGGGGGCAACTTCCGTTTCTGGCAAGCTGGAAACCCACCCCACAACCTCCCCCCAGATCACAATCCAGATCCAGGGAGGTTAAAGCAAGAGCAATTACCCCCCGAGAGTGATTGCTGGATCTCCCTACAGTTCGCAGGCCAGGAGCTAGAGCTGCTACTGAAAACTGCAAAATGGCATTTCTCCTCAGTGGCTTCTAGCCCCCAGGGCAGGAAGCCAATGCAAATACTAGTCCCAAAGTCCATAGGGCACTAACCTCTCACTTTGTCCTAGGCATGTCTATGTCGATAATTCTGGAATCACCACAGCTGCTGGTGTTCTGGGGTCCCTCCAGCCGCTTGTTGGCCCAGCTGCCCTGGGACTGACCTGGGCTCAGCTTTCCGTGTGGTGCGCATTGCGCTGCTGGCTCCCAGAGCTCTGCGCTGTCCCTTCCTGCAGGGCTGCTGGGCTGTCCTCAGCAGGAGGTTAGCTTCATTTTGTCGTTCTTTGGTTGTTGGGTCTCCAGAAGTTTTTCAGAGTCCCCTTTTACATAGTTTGGAGGTAATGTGGTGGGAGAGAGCCTTGGAGCTCCTATTTCTACTCTGCCATCTTGGCTCCACCTCCAACAATCCTACTTTTAATGTCACTCTCTAGTTCAGGAGAAAGGCTAGCACCCAGAACTTGGAGAAAATGAAAACAGAGAAATTAGCACAAAGACCAATGGACAGGTCTCCAGCTGTCTGAACATAGCAATATTGTTACACACTTTTCATATATCACTGGTTCTAGGGAACACATACATCTAAGCAGTAGTGGCTCTGAACAAACAACTACTCAGTTTCAACCAGGAAATCCAAAGATCTTATTAATGAGCAAACCCCCAAAGCAAAATGCCAACCTCCCAGAATATATAACAAAGAATTGACTCCTGATTGACTCAAAGCTAGAAAGCATGAAACCTACTTGACTCAGCATAGCTGTGAAATATCAGGGTCCAAAGGGAATTAATCCTTCAGATGTTCACAATTTAGCCTGAGCCTGGGAAACTGAACTCCAAAAAGAAAACAACAAAAATCCCACCTTGTTTATGTTTATAGGAGCCTTGCACAGTGTCAGAAAGCATCTGAGTACAGATTTGGACTCAAGAAGATGAGTCTTCTTGACTCAAAATCAGTTATTCTGTCCACTGTGCTACCTGGTGGGCCTGTTCACAAGACTACATTTTTAAAAATAGTCACTCCCTACCTTTTCTCCTTCTAATTGTTAAGGGGAGTATTGGGATCAATAAATATAATTTGTTGGTGCAGTGAATAGAGCACTGGCCCCGGAACCAGGAGCACATATTCAAATCCAGCCTCAGACACCTAACATTTACCAGCTGTGTGACCTTGGGGAAGTCACTTAACCACAATTGCTCTGCTTTCCCTCTCCAAAAAGCAAAACAAATAAATGAACAAGTAAATAAGTAAATAGATAAATAAAAACATTTGGCTTATGTCTGAGAGTACTGCCTATTGGGTAGTAATAAATTATACAGAAAGAATAAAAACAGTACTTTGAGAAAGGAAAACCCACAGGATTGTCTGAAGTTCTGAATTCAAAGACTTATAAAGACTTTTTTTTTCATGTTTCAAAATAGGAGATGAGACAATAGGGGTCAAATAGTTTGGATTTTGATTAAAATAAACTAATGGGTATTAATATATATTTAATTGAGTTACTATGTATAACATTTCCTCTTTTTGACATTGATTCAGAATAATTCCCTGGTCATATAATGGTGTCCTGATTGATTTGAAGAGTTAATATTTCAAAGTCTTGTGTATTTGCAAGCTTATTAGTAAACCAATGAATGAGAAACCTCAGACTCAGGAAAAATTAAAATATTTGCCCCAGATTCTTTGGTTTTAAGTGGCTAAAATGGGGTACAAACCCAAGTTCTCAGACAAATAATCCAGGGTTCTTTTTATCCTACTGTTTCCCCAGGCTGCATTGTGAAAGAGTTCAAATATTTTCTGTCCAATGGTGTTTATAGCCTCTTCTAGCTTTCTTGTGTTAGCGATTGTTTTACCTGTGTCAAAAGTCTTTATAAGAAATACTTATATGTTTAATATATTCTAGTTATCCTGTCTATTTTATTCTACATTTTATTTCCAGGAAATTGTGGTACAGGTGAGACAGGATGAAGCAGGATACATATCTAGACCACTAATAAAAAACAAAAATGATAAAACAACAAAAACAATTTTGATTCAAATCCTTCAGCTATACCACTTTGCCAATAAGAAGAAACTGGCATTTAAAAAAAAACGATAAGGAACTTGAAATGAACTCAAACTGATGGCATGCACTGCAGTACAAAAGTAGAATGAATGAGTGTCCTTTGACCCATATAGATTTGAATAGTGAAATGTATGTGCGTGTGTTGTCTAGCATTTCCAGGGTCAGAGTATACAGAAATAAGGATGGGAAGTCAATGGGAAAGTATTGGTAATTGTGGATGGTCAATGGAATATTTGGCAAATGGAATTTTATCTCCTTGGTAATTTTTGAAAAATTTTACTGGAATAATAGACCTTTCAGGAAGCAGAATTCTATAGTCACATATTATTTTTACTGTCATTCTTTATTCTTTAAAGCATTCTTAGCAAAATGAGTATTTGCATATATGGCTATATAGGATAGAATAACTGAATGTTTCTATAATACAAAGATGATAAACTTAAAATGTTGAAAAGAGAAAATGATTTGTCTATGTGAGGGTTTTTGTTGTTGTTTTTTAATCTACACCTATAATTTCATTGGGAGAGGCATCTCCCTTAGAGGAATGCCTCCTGATAATATGGAGCCCCATGTTCTCACCAGCTGATGATTTCAGAGTTGTCTGCAACACCAAGAGTTTATGTGGCTTGTTCAAAGTACCACAACTAACACAGGTCAGAGGTAGGATTTAGACCCAAGTATTTTCTGGCTCATAGGACAGTGCTTTGACACTTATGCCATGCTGCCTCACACCAGGGTAAGTTAGTATCTTAAAACCAGAAATTACGCAATTTAAATCCCAGAAAAGGGTAAAATTAATCATTGGTTTCTATCTCCTTTTGGGAAATTTTATAGAAAACTTTTTCACAGTTAAGTTAAATCTGAAGTGGGGAAGAAGAGATCTCTAGAAACTTTTAGGGATAATTGTGAGATTTTGTAGGATTGGGTCATCACAGTTTCCACCTATGATTCTGGGGATCTAGGTAGGTCCAATTTTATGCAATGTTTGAAGTTTAAGGGAGAAGGAAACAATGACATCCTAACTTTAGTTCTACTTTGCAACTTCTGAAATTCCCCAGAATATCTCTTACCTACCTCTCCAAATTGAAGGGTATGAAGGAATGTTTAAAAAAAAAATGTTGATTATATGAAAAAGCCAAAGAGGAGGGTAAGAATGGTGATCTGAGATCCTGAGGTAGAGATGAGGGACCTCTGGTTTATTTTTTGTCATTCTTTCTCATAAACTTACAAGATTTTAATTATTTTGTGGAGAAGCATATAGGGCTATTTGTGGTTAACTACTGCCCTCTATTGATAGCATTTTATAAAGATTTTCCAGTTTAATTCATAAAATAACCATTTCAA